>VXBU01013358.1:10232-38137 GCA_013400315.1 Bombycilla garrulus
GGATGAGGGAATGAGGGGAGGAGAGGAGGAGGGAATGAGGGGACGAGGGGATGAGGAGGTGAGGGAATGAGGGGACGAGAGGATGAGGGATGAGGGAATGAGGGGATGAGAGGAGGAGGGAATGAGGGGACGAGGGGATGAGGGGTGAGGGAATGAGGGGACGAGAGGATGAGGAGGTGAGGGAATGAGAGGATGAGATAATGCGAGGACGAGAGCATGAGGGGCCGGACGCCATGAGGGGAGGGCAGATGGCGCCCCCTGGCGGGGCGCGCAAACCGCGGCCGAGCCGTGAGGCCATGGCGGAGCCTCAGGCACCGCGGCTCCCCGGCCCCCGCCGCCCCTGCTCGCTCCCCCCGGCTCCTCTGGTGCACGAAAAGAGCTTAAAAAGCCAGCCTTACTTGTTGGAGGTGCCGTGTAAATTGGTGAGAAGCGTGAAGTTGTTCCTCACGCTTCTTAGGCTGGCCAGCACCTGAGGGAGACAAAACCGCAAGTGTCACCTTCTCTGCTTTAACGCTTTAGAAAAATGATTTTAAGAGGCCAATATGCCACCAACTCACCTGGGCGAAAGGTGTGACAATCAGGTCATCGCCATGCCTAAGGAAAAACGGAGAAATGTATAAATTTCTGTACAAATTTACCTTCAAACAGAGTGAAATTTACCTCGGGGAATGAGCGTGTTCCCGAGGGGGCTTTCCTCAGAAATGAACCTACGCAGCATTTAATTAACACCACATAAAAACTTGCTCCTAATGGAAAGGTCACTGTGTATATCCAAAACAACTGACTGGAGTGAGTGTTCGGACTGGGAACGCCAGGCAATAAAAGCCAGGAAATTCGAAAGTTAAGGCTCACGCTTGCACCACGATGGAAAAAAACCAACTGTAGCAGTGCGGGGAAAGGTCACCTTTGAATTTCCTGCCTTTTGTTGATCTCTGTCGCAGTCTTTAATCTTGCTCAGACGCCGGGTTTTGTCCGGCTGTTTTCATCATGGAAGATTTGAGCAGAAGTTGTGACCAAAACGCACCATTGCCAGCAATAAGAGGGATTTTTTTTTTTTTTNTGGTAATAGTTATGGTACTTGAAACATTTTGTATGATTTACTTAACGGACAGATGGCAGGGTATAGAATCATTGAAAAGTCTGAGTTGGGAGGGAGCTTAAAGCCCTTCCAGTCCCACACCCTGCCATGGGCAAGGGCATCTTCCAGTACCCCCAGGTGGATCCAAACCCCATCCAACCTCACCTTGGACACTGCCAGGGATCCAGGAGCAGACAAATCTGCTCTGGACAGCCTGTGCCAGGCCCTCACTGCCCTCCCAGCCAGGAATTCCTTCCCAATATCCATCTACATTTACCCACTTTCAGCTTAAATCCATTCCACNATTTTGAAGAAAAACCCCCCTTTCCCGGAAATAGGGGGGTTTTTTTTTTTCTTTATTTTTTGGTAATAGTTATGGTACTTGAAACATTTTGTATGATTTACCTAACTGACAGATGGCAGGGTATAGAATAATTGAAAAGTCTGAGTTGGGAGGGAGCTTAAAGCCCTTCCAGTCCCACCCCCTGCCATGGGCAAGGGCATCTTCCAGTACCCCCAGGTGGATCCAAACCCCATCCAACCTCACCTTGGACACTGCCAGGGATCCAGGAGCAGACAAATCTGCTCTGGACAGCCTGTGCCAGGCCCTCACTGCCCTCCCAGCCAGGAATTCCTTCCCAATATCCATCTACATTTACCCACTTTCAGCTTAAATCCATTCCACCTTGTCCTATCCCTCCATTCCTTGTCCCAAGTATCTCTCCAGCTCTTTTGGAGCCCATTTAGGAACTCTTAGGAGCAACATTGTAGTCAATTATATTATTAATCCCAAAATTAATAACAGGATGCACTAAGCAGGGGCAGCAGAGCTGGCCCTCCCTCTCCAGGACCCTCTGGAGAGTTTTCCACCAGTGCTGCACCCCTCCAAAGAGGAATTCTCCCCACTGTGCTGCCACAGAGGTCACCCCCTTGTCCTCACTCAGGTAACAGTGGTATTAAGCCTAAATTTAATTAAAATTAAATTTAATTTAAGAGACTCTCTCCCAATTGCTAAAAGAGCCTCAATACCATGGTGGATGGGCACTTCAGCTGCAGCCAGCCATGAATTTGGGGGAAATGATGGGATTCCCCCACCCCAGCACACTGCTGGGAATTGTTACAACCCACTGTTTACGCCAGACACTATTTGCATAATTTGGAGTGTTTCCTTCAATAAATATTTACCCCATTTTAATTCACAGCAGGGATATTTTCTTGCAGAATTCTCGTGGATCTGGCTGATATTCAGATTTCCATTCCATGACAAAACTTTCGCAACAGTTCAACTTTGTTTAATGAGCACTTTTTTTACAGCTTAATGGCCGCTTTAAAACGTGCCTTTCAAATTAAAGGGCTGGGAATTGAGGACACTCTGTGGGTATTGATCCTCATCGGTTCATTCTAGGGAACAGCCCCCAAAACAGGATGAGGAAGAACAATATCATAAACAAAAGTACAGCACAACTTCTCTGTTAATCCACAATACAGCTCTGAGAGTTTTTCTGCTAAATTCTAGAGAAAAAAAACAGGAATATTTGAAGGATGGGATGGGAGAGGATGTTGGACCAGTGCCACCCATAAGCTGCTCTTAAGAGAGCTCTGAGGATTGGAGCAGCACAGAAAGCTCTCGGAGAGTGTAAAACACGAGCTGCATTGATGCTTACTGTTCACTGGGCAGGGAGGAGTTCCTGGACATGGTCTTTGGTGAGAGGTCATAGTCGCTGTCGGATCTGTAGAGGAAGGACTCCCGGCGCTGGCTGTGGCCCGGGAATGTCGTGTGCAGGACGAGTCCTGACGAGGAGCTGGCCTGCGGGTCCAGCGGGCTGCGCCCCGGCGACGGGCCATTCTCCACATCGAAGCTGTGAACAGAACACATAACAAGTGTCACACTCTGCCACCAGAGGGCTGGCAGCCACAGTGTCACCTCAGCTTGGCTCACTGTATCACCTCAGCGCGGCCCTCACAGTGTCACCTCAGCGCGGCCCTCACAGTGTCACCTCAGCGCAGCCCTCACAGTGTCACCTTAGTGCAGCTCACAATATAACCCCAGTGCAGCCCTCACAGTGTCACCTTAGTGCAGCCCTCACAGTGTCACCTCAGCTTGGCTCACTGTATCACCTCAGCGCAGCCCTCACAGTGTCACCTTAGTGCAGCTCACAATATAACCCCAGTGCAGCCCTCACAGTGTCACCTTAGTGCAGCCCTCACAGTGTCACCTCAGTGCAGCTCACAATATCACCTCAGTGCGGCCCTCACAGTGTCACCTCAGTGCGTCTCACAGTGTCACCTCAGCGCAGCCCTCACAGTGTCACCTCAGTACAGCCCTCACAGTGTCACCTCATCGCAGCTCACAATATCACCTCAGTGCGTCTCACAGTGTCACCTCAGCGCAGCCCTCACAATATCACCTCAATGCGGCCCTCACAATATCACCTCAACGCGGCCCTCACAATATCACCTCAGCGCGGCTCTCACAGTGTCACCTCAGTGCAGCTCACAGTGTCACCTTAGTGCAGCTCACAATATAACCCCAGTGCAACCCTCACAGTGTCACCTCAGTGCAGCCCTCACTGTATCACCTCAGCGCAGCTCACAGTATCACCTCAGTGCAGCCCTCACAATATCACCTCAACACGGCCCTCACAATATCACCTCAGCACGGCCCTCACAGGGTCACCTCAGGGCAGCTCACAATATCATCTCAGTGCGTCTCACAGTGTCACCTCAGTGCGGCTCACTGTGTCACCTCAGTGCAGCCCTCACAATGTCACCCCAGCATGGCTCACACCGTGCCATCAGCCTGCAGCCACCAGAGCCACTCACTGGTGTTGGGATACAAAACGCAGAGAGTTCTCAGAGCATTGCAGGCCAAAACTTAGAATTAAACACAGGGTTTGAACTCAGGCCCTGGGAGAAGCTTCCAAGCTTAGGTGCTGGAAGCAAGAATGTGGATTTTTAGTCAAAATAGAGACAGGCTAAGCTAGATAGAGAGAATAGAAGTAGTTGAAAAGGTAACAAGAAGTCTGTAGAACAGATTTGTCTGGCAGAACAAGATTGGTTAGTAAAGGTCATGTTATTACTGACGAAATTTCTCATTATTGGCTTAATAATGTAAACATCCCTGTTGTCAATATTTTATTGACACAGTGGCAGTGAAGACCCCAGCTCTCCCTCCTCTCTGCAGAGAGAGCTTTAACTGAGGTGGGACGAGCACGTGAAGTATTAATGCCTGAAGTTGCCTGAATCCTGCAAGTTTTGCAGATTTCTACATCACTGGGATGAGCTGGGCACATCCAGGCTGCCTTGGCAAGAAGTCTGGCACAGCCAATGCCCAGCTGGGAATTCCATGGCTGCTCCAGCTCCTGCTGCCCAATTCCCGTGCTCCCTGTTCCAGCCCCTGGAATGCTGCCGCAAGGATCACGTGGTTAATCCAACTGAAAAGTGCTTTCACTCCTTTCCTCAAGTTCAACGTGCAGCCACGCCAGC
Source organism: Bombycilla garrulus (assembly GCA_013400315.1). Taxonomy (NCBI): domain Eukaryota; kingdom Metazoa; phylum Chordata; class Aves; order Passeriformes; family Bombycillidae; genus Bombycilla; species Bombycilla garrulus. Next base: position 14,797 of record VXBU01013358.1, read on the forward strand.
GTTCCTCAAGCTCTTTTTCCTTGGCCTTAATCCAGCGCTCAGCCATGTGCTCAGGCAGAAGTTAACAGAAAACTCCCCAAAATGTGACTGATCCCAGAGTCTGGAGTTACCTCTGCCAGGAGTGAACCGGCACTCCCAGAGGTACAGCCTGTGAGCAAGATCCTCAAAACCTCAAAACTCTGCTGTCACTGCTTTTTAATAGTTACAAGAACTGAAATATGGGAGAATATTCCCCTTGGATGATCCAACGTCAGGAACATGTCACCCAAGATACACAGAGAAAGAGTTTAACCCTGCGTTTGTCACCAGTTGCTCCTGCTTTGCACAACACCCACCTGGAACTGTGTCCTGATGCCAAAAAATATCCCCCAAACAAACATTTGCTGGAATTGGTAAGAACTGCAGTGGACTGTAAAGTTCCCCGCTCAGATCTGCATTTCCCACTATTTTTTTTTTATTGGAAGTTAACTGCTGAGCTCTGCTGGGAAAACCTTATCACATTCAGAACACTGCACAGACTGTGAGCGTGCTCTCCAAAGCTCACACACCCCACAGGCTTTGTCCAAGTGGAAAAAAGCTGTGTTTGCCTACTTAAAAATAAGGATGGCAGAGTAGAAAGCACAGAAAAAAACCCAAAATTTCCTTTCCAGTTTATCCTCAAGTAACAGCACTCACAGCGAGACACACCATTTGTGACATAAATTGTGTTATTGAAATATATGGGCCAGAAATTTGATATCTGAGGTCTCCATAAATCCTTCAGAAAGGATAGGAGATCTCTTTAGGACATGTGGGAGCTGCCAGCATTCCCTGCCTGCCTCCTCCCTGTGTTATCAGATCTATTTACCAACATTTCCCAGTGCTGGACACTCTCAGGGTATCTGGAGGCCACCAAGGGATTCCAGGGAATTGAACCCTGCCAGGGTCAAACAGGCTCCAGAGGAGGAAAGGTGACAGCAGCACCAGGAGAGCTGCCCATGAGGCCTGGAGAGGCTGCCTGGAAACAGACTGGGGAGAATAAAAGGATAAAAGGGATTTATTGAAAGGATCCAGCCTGGGCAGTGCAGGAACCCCTTGGGGCTGCACCCAAGTCAAACCCACAAATGGGCACAAAATGGATCCCGGGCACCAGGCCTCACACTTTGATAGGTTTGGGTCCATCAGAAATTGGAGTTCATTGTCCAATTCCAGCTCCAGGTGATGAAGCTCCATCCTCCTTGTTCCCTCTCTTCCTTCACTGCTGTTTCCACTCTTGGACTCAAATTTGTCCTTGTTCCCAGCTGGAAAGGAATTGTTTTGTGTCCCTGCTCTGTGCAGAGAGCTCCCCAACCCTGAATATGAACCCAGAACTGCACACTGAACCAGCACAGAATGTGAGAAATAGAAAAGGGTTAAACAGAATGGTCAGGGAGCCCGGGGCAGCTGCACTGCACTCCTTCATCCCTCTGCATCCCGAAAGCAGCGGGATCTTCGGGAAGCGAGGAGGAAGGAGACAGCAGGTGGCAGGAGTTAGCTGCGAGCCGCCACCGGCCCCGGACCTGTGCAAAGCTGCGCCAGAGCCACGGTAACGAACAGACAACGGCGAGCCAGGAGAAATGATTGCGGAACTCAGCGAGGCTCCGTGAGTCACTCTGCAAACAAAGACAATTCACAGCAGCAACCCCCAGCTGCTCAAATGCTGCAGCGTTACTGATCAGAGAATCCCCTGAGCTGGAAGGTTCCACAGGGATCACCGATCCAGCCCCTGCCCTGCACACACACCCGACATTCCCATCTCTGAGAGGAGCCCAAACTCTCCTGGAGCTGCTCTGGCAGCCTCGGGGCTGTGCCCGTTCCCCAGCACCCTCTGGGGGAAGAATCTTTGCCAAAATCCACCCTGAGCCTCCCCTGACACAGCTCCAGCCGTTCCTGGGTGCTGTCCCTGTCCCAGGGAGAATAAATGGGTGCCTGCCCCTCCTCTGCCCCTGGGAGCAGCCACAGACCCTGGTGAGCCTCCCCTCAGTCTCCTCCAGGAGGAACAGCCAAGTGCCCTCAGCTATTCCTCAATTTCCACTCCAGACCCTTCAGCAGCTTCAGGAACCGATGTTCCTGGATCAGCACTGCCCACCAGCAGTCTTGGCACGTGGCAGAATTTGGCAGAAGGGCTGAGGAACAGGAATGCGCCATGATTTGGATGTAATTCAGAGTCATTCCAGTAGTCCTTGCCAGTCAAGTGGTTTCCATGAGCCGCACAGCCCCACAGTTTGCTCTGGAGTATGAAACACAAACACATTGCAGCCCAGCAGACCAGGCAGGCTCGGGGATTGTTGTTTATGTTGGGAATTTACACTTTTCCCGAGGATGACAGCACCGACTCTCCACGAAAGTTCACCATCTGCTTTGCCTTCCCAGAGCCATTCCTGAGGACTTTACTCCCCATCTCCTAACGACAGTATCCCCTTTATGATATCAAATGTTTCCAAAATATTTCCAGAGGTTTGGGTGGACTTTGTTAATTATAAAGCTCCCTTTTGAGATTTGTGAATCTCACCAAGACATCCCTCTGGATTCTTAAAACCATGAACAAGGAAAAATGCTGCTCCTTGCACTGCCTGGCCGCTCTCTAGTGCTGTGCACCTGTTCCCCATTATCCCAACAGCTTGCTGCTTTTCCTAAATTATCTTCCAAGTGGAAAGAGCTGTGCTTGAAACCACCAGCACTTAATGGCCCAGGATGGGACACATGGAGCCCAGCACAGCCCTGGCATGAGCACAGGGTTCCTTGGGGTGACAGCTCCCAGCTCCACAGGCACTGCTGACCTTCTTCCCTTCCCAACCTTCTCCCACTTAGGGAAAATGTGTTCTCTTAGGAACTTCTTAAAAGTTCAAATCCCTCTGCTGGGTTTGTCGCTCATGGGGCTCCTGACTTTTTCATCCAGCCCTGGGCTCCAACATCAGGAGGAGCTGGAGCTGCTGCAGAGAGCTCAGAGAGATCCCAGAGCTGCTGGAGAGAGCCCAGAGAGATCCCAGAGCTGCTGGAGAGAGCCCAGAGAGATCCCAGAGCTGCTGAGAGAGCCCAGAGAGATCCCAGAGCTGCTGCAGGGCTGGAGCCCCTCTGGAGCCGGGCTGGCAGAGCTGGGGGTGCTCACCTGCACAGGAGAAGCTCCAGGGAGAGCTCAGAGCCCCTGGCAGGGCCTGGAGGGGCTGCAGGAGAGCTGAGAGAGACTGGGGACAAGGACAGGACACAGGGAATGGCTTTAAATTGAAAGTGGGCAGATTTAGATGGGATTTTGGGCAGGAATTCCTGGCTGTGAGGCTTTGAGGCCCTGGAATAGAATTCCCAGATGCAGTGGCTGCCCCTGGATCCCTGGCAGCGCCCAAGGCCAGGCTGGGTGAGAGTTGGAGCAGCCAAGCAGGACACAGTGCAGGTGTCCCAGCCATGGCAGGGGTGCAGTGGGATGAGTTTTAAGGTCCCATGGAAGCCAAAGGGGTCAGTGGCTCCACAGTCCCACAATCCCAGGGCTCAGTGTCCCCACACAGGGGCAGCAGCCCCCGCAGCCCCTGCCAGCGCTGCCTCAGCTGCCTGGCACAGAACCCGGCAGCACTGACTGAAGTGTTTGTAACAGAAGCTGTCAGCTGCTGCTAAACACATCATTAAGCCTCTGCTTGTATCCAAAAGCAAAAATACGTGTTTACTTGACTTTGTAATCTCTGAATAAAGAGGTTCAAGGCCAGGTCGGACAGGGCTTGGAGCAAACTGGGCTGCTGGGAGGTGTCCTTGCCCATGGCAGGGGGTGGCACTGGATGATCTTTAGGGTCCCTTTTAATCCAAACCCTTCTGTGACTTTAATTCACTCTGTTTCTGTTCTACTGCTCGATGGGTACAACAGAGGCAGAATAACCAGAGCTCCCACCCCGCTCACACCTGGAGCCCAAAACAGACCCGAGAGCTGCTGCTGCTCCCTCTGCAACCCAAACCCACCTTCAGCAGAGCCTCAGGACAAAAAGGAGTCTCCAGAGCCCTCCCAGCTCTCAGAAGTCACCCAGCAGCACCTGGGGAGGCCCCTGGTTTGCACAGCAAATGTCAGGGATTGTACCCAGCACCGAGCTGGGCTGGAGCAGCCACCAGGAGATGGTTGGAAAAGTACAGCAGGAGGTAGAAATGAGTTTGGATTCTCTCCTAGCTCAAAGGGTTCCAAAAAACTTAATCCTTTTCATGTTTACTACAGATAAGCAGCTCGACATTATCCTGCAACAAGTGAACATCATGGGGTTGTTTAAGTCCCCCAGAGAAGGAATCCTGAGTGCTAAAATCCAGTTGTTATTTTTCCAAATGTACATCCTGGGCTTTTTATCCTCTTCCAATGATTCTTTGCCATTAATCTCAGGAAAATGCGAGGCGCTGTCAGACAAAGCAGACACCCCACCTCTATTTTTGGAAAGACATATGGATGTGAGTGTGATCACTCCCAAAACAGGCAGCAATGCCATTTCCTAAGGGGCTTTATCCTCCTGAAAACATTCCAGCTAACAACTGACGGAGCACTTGCTTCCCCTCCTACCCAGCAAAGGTGTAACCAGGTATGACTGGCACAGAGCAGCCCCTGGATCCCTGGAAGTGCCCGAGGCCAGGCCTGGAGCAGCCTGGGATGGTGGGAGGTGTCCCTGGCCATGCCCAAGATGAGCCTGAAGGTCCCTCCCAACCCAGAACAGCCCAGGATCCAGTGATGCCTCTCCCCGTGCAGCCCTGACAGCTCCGCTCACCCTCAGGTGTCTCTGCCAGCACCCCGCACCCCCCGCAGCTCACCAGCAGCAAATCTCCAGCACCAGCTGGGCTTTTGCCACGTGAAGAACCCAGCTGAGTGTCCCCAGGGGGAAAGTGGCATTTTTCCCTGCTGGGAGCTGTGGCACGGGGACGGCACGGTGCTCGCGGTGGGATTTTGGCAGCACCTGCTGTGTGACACGCTGCTGTCACAGATGTTTCCACTGGAGCCACAGGGCAGTGTCTGTCCAGCCTGGCCTGGCTGCTCAGCTCTGCTCAGTGTCACTTCAGCTCTCCCAGCCCCAGCCAAGCCCCGCAGCATTTCTCAGACTGTCTCTCCCAATCCACGGCACACGGATGTTGTCTCCCGTGGTGGCCTGGCTCGTGTGACAGGGACGCCGGTGTGTGCCGGTGTCTGCAGGACCCCTGCCAGCCCTCGTGGCTCTGGACACGGCTCGATCCCTGCGCAAACCAGCGTGGGGGGATAATTCCACCCAGCAAGCAGGAACAGGGGTCAGCCCTGCCTTTCCCCGCTGGGCTGCTACTGGCAGCAGAAGGGGAATTCCAGCCCTAGATTCCATCTTTTCTTGATGCATCTCTGAGCATCTCCGACCCCTCTGAAGTGCAATGAGCACTTAACTGCCTTCCCAGAGCGCTGAGAGCGGAGCCAAGCCCTCAGCAGGGGTCTCAGGGGTCCCACCCACAGATGACCTGTGCTCCCAGCACGCAGGACAGCATTCCTGGACCCGCAGCAGCTGCCCAGAGCCAGGCTCTATTCCCTCCTGCCCTTAAACTCAGCATCCTGGCACCACTCCAGAGGCACTTCTGCCTTTCCATGCAGGGGGGAACGCTCTGAGCTGCTTCATTCCTCCAGCCCCACTACACAGAGCTCCTCTCATCTGCTGTCAGCCACACTGGAGACAGGAACAAAGTGACAGGCCTGGTGACAACTTGCAGACACCACAGAGTTTCCATTTCACCTGAGCTGAACAGGCAGCCTTTGAGGTGGAAGATTTACACATTTCCTGCACTAATGTTTTAAATTCCCCCCAGCCCTTCCACGGTATCCAAAAGTCCAGCAGCGGGCGCGTGGGAAGCTGCTGTGCTCGGAAACGCATCCAGCCTTTCCTCTTGATTCATGGAATAATTATTTGACCTGGTTTTTGGATTTATCTCCATAATTGGGATCCGTGGAGCCTGTCAGTAAAAAGACGGCGAAATGTCCTAAGATGGTATTCAGATTATTAAATCCTTTGGAGACTTGGCCTTTAACAATAATTAATCCAGTTGGGTACATTTCAGCAAAATTTTCCTTGCTTCACATCTCTCAAACGCCTGCACTCTCCATCTTTCCTCTCCACGGGGAAGGACACTGCGATAGCAAATGTCAGAGCCCAGGGATGTGATTGCAAGGACAACCTTTTGTAGAGCTCTCATTGATCATTTCAGGGCCAGCAGCAGCTCAGGGCACAAGTTGCCTCATCCAAATCACGAGTATCTACCACCTGCTGCTGTTCGAGGCAAGGTGGCAAACCCCGGGGTTTGCTGTGCCTGAGGGGTCTGGCACCAGGGTCACAGGGATGGCTGGCAGTGGCACCTGCTGTCCCACAGAGCCGTGTCACCAGTGCCACAGGCAAGGGCCACCAAGGGAATGGGATCTCTGTGCCGAAGGACAACGCTGGTGTGAAACAAGAGGGGATACAACGGACAGGAATAAACTGAGGCTGGAAATCAGAGGGAAATCCGTGCCTCGAGAGCACTGAACAGCTTTCCCGTGGGAGTCACGGGGGTAAACACCAACTTGGTGTTATTCCTGGTGAGATTAATGGTGTAACTCGTGAAACATTGCTCCAGGGAGATCCTAAAGGCCCTGCCAGACCCTACAGGGGCTCCCGGAGAGCTGGAGAGAGAAACGGGACAAGGAATGGCAGGACAAGGGGAGCGGCTTCCCAGTGACAAAGGTTGGATGGGATTTTGGGCAGGAATTGTTCTCTGGGAGCTGGAGAGGGGCTGGGCTGGATTCCCAGAGCAGCTGTGCTGCCCCTGGATCCCTGGAATGCCCCAGGCCAGGCTGGACACTGGGGCTGGGAGCACCTGGGACAGTGGAAGTGTCCCTGCCATGAACGAGATGAGCTTTGAGATCCCTTCCCATGCAAACCATTCCATGATTCCACAATTCTGTGAAATGCCCGGCACAGCTCGGGCACAGCCAGGCATTACAAAGCCTCCCAGCCCAGACAGAATTTGCATAAATTTGCATTTTTCCTAAGGCCAGGGAGGCGGAAGGGACAGCTCTGCCTACCCGCACTGCCTCCCTTCCTCCTCGAGCAGCTGCAAAACAAAACAGGGGAAAAGAGGGTCAAGTTAAACCCCAGATTTTCATTTTCTGCTGTTAAATCACATGGTCTGCAAGGAGCTTTAATCATTCAGGACAGCAAACTGGATTTAGCAGAAGGAAAAGCTTCTCCAGCGTGAAGTGAAGTCAGAAGTGGTGAGCAGCAAGAACAAAACCTTTTAAAGGAATGACTGTGAGGCCAAAAATCCTGCAGCACATTTCATGTGGTTTGTGCCAAATGGTGGGGTCAGGCAGCAAACCAAACCCTCTCGGGATGATTTTGCTGATGTGAAAGCAGATAGAGCGCTGCTGGCACCCAAAATATCATTTAATAACACTGTTAATGTTCCCTAGACCTGCAAATCTTCTCCAGACCTGCTCCAGGGCTCATTTTGATCTTCCTTAATTAACGATCCTTTAGAAGCTCTGTTTCATGTTGAAAAATCACTTGCTGGAATCACTGTTTTGGAGTCACTTCCTCCAAACTATTAAGCATTTCAAAAGAAATAAGAGATGTGGGCGCACTGAGCAAAATCAGCACAAAAACTGAAATCTGAAACAAATCGAGTCCAGGAGCATCAAACAACGCAACAAAGCAGCCACAGCCCCTTGGAAATTTGGAATAAATACGAGCAGAGCACTTGCTATGATTAATTACTGCTTAATTACACAGAAGGTGAAGTTTGCAGTGTGAGTAAGCACAAATGTGTGGGCCTGGCACAAAATCATTGTATCTGATTGCAGCTAAAGCTTCATTCCTGGGCTAATAGGAATTGAGCTGTTCTGGGTGTTTTAGGGCATTGATAAAGGGTTTGACCTGAGCTAATGAGGAATGAGGGGCAGAGGTAATCGATGGCCAAAGTGGATCCTTTTAAAAACATTGACTCACTGTGGGGAAACGTTTGGTGTGGTGAGACCGGAGGAGAGGAGGCACTGAAGGATTACTGCCATACGCAGGAGAGATGTTTGAGTTCACTGAAGGAACTCAGGAGAGAAAAATCAGTGAGGAGCTGATAAAAAACACCTGAATCTGCTGAGGAGCTGCTGAAAACACCTGAAATTAGTGAGGAGCTGTTGGAAACACCTGAAATTAGTAAGGAGCTGATAAAAAACGCCTGAAATTGGTGAGGAGCTGATAAAAAACACCTGAATTTGGTGAGGAGCTGATAAAAAACACCTGAATTTGGTGAGGAGCTGATTAAAAACACCTGAATTTGGTGAGGAGCTGATTAAAAACACCTGAAATTAGTAAGGAGCTGACAAAAAACACCTGAAGTTCATGAGGAGCTGCTGGAATAGATGGTGCCAGACCTTTCAGTGGTGCCACAGCACAAGGAGCAATGGCCATGAACTAAAACACAAATTCCACCTGAAGCTGGAGAGGAATTTCTTCCCCCTGAGGGTGGCAGAGCACTGGAGCAGCTGCCCAGGGAGCTCATGGAGCTTCTCTCTGGAGCTGTTCCAAACCCACCTGGACGTGTCACAGCTCTGGTGAACCTGCCTCCAGCAGGAATCCGTCTCCTTGTGTCCTTCCTGGGCCAGCCCTGTGCTCTCAGCTCAGGAAATGTTTGTGGCACCGTGTGGATGTTCCTGGGGCTGGCTGCTGGCCACGAGGCCTCTGGGAAACATCAACATCCACAGCCAGGATGGGAGGCAAACAACAGGATTCTCCTGATATCCCTCAGCCAGAAGCCAGCGTGACACTCTCTATTAATACCCCGCTGTCACCCAGCACAGCAGCTGACCCAGGGGACAGCAAATGTCACACTGATAGCCGGGGCCTGCTGCTGATCATGTGAGGAGCAAATGAGATAAGGAGAGGGCAACAAAACCCTCGTGTCAAAACCTTCTGTGCTGAGCACTCACCCAAAACATTTGGGGGTTTTGCCTTGTGCCAAGCGCTGCTGTGTTTGGGCAAGGGAGGCCATGCAGGGTTCAGGGAACAGCATGTGCCAGCCTGGGGAGCTGCTGAGGGCTGGGGAGGCTGCCTGGAAACAGATTGGGGAGAATAAAAGGATAAAAGGGATTTAGTGAAAGGATCCAGCCTGGGCAGTGCAGGAACCCCTTGGGGCTGCACCCAAGTCAAACCCACAAATGGGCACAAAATGGATCCTTGGCCACCAGGCCTCACACTTTGATAGGTTTGGGTCCATCAGAAATTGGAGTTCATTGTCCAATTCCAGCTCCAGCTGATGAAGCTCCATCCTCCTTGTTCCCTCTCTTCCTTCACTGCTGTTTCCACTCTTGGACTCAAATTTGTCCTTGGTCCCAGCTGGAAAGGAATTGTTTTGTGTCCCTGCTCTGTGCAGAGAGCTCCCCAACCCTGAATATGAACCCAGAACTGCACACTGAACCAGCACAGAGTCTGAAAAATAGAAAAGCTCAAACTGAGGGCATCACTGTCAGGACTCGCCCTGCTCAGGTGAAAGATTTATTGCTGCTCACAAGGCATTAATGGTTTTTTTTTGCTGTGCTCATGAAAGGAATGTTCTCTGGGATTAACCTGAGCCCATCAGTGCTTCTCTGTGCGTGTTACCTCACTGCTCACAGACCTAAACCATGATTAAATTTGTACCTACAGTGAGCAAAGGCACAATGAACCCCAATCCTTTCTCATGAGGGGGAAGCAAAAAGCCACAGGGACAGCCTGGGAATACAACCATGGACACACTGCACTGGTGGCTCTCGTGCCCCTGGCANCACAACCATAGACACACTGCACTGGTGGCTGTCATTCCCCACACTGCATTGGTGTCATTCCCCACACAGCCATGGACACACTGCTCTGGTGGCTCTCGTGCCCCTGGCACTGTCCTGAGTGGCAGAGGGGCAGCAGTGCCACCCCAAACACGCGAGCTGAGGGCAGCTCTTCTCGGGCTGATGGAGCAGCACCTGAAACCTGGGTGACTCCAAGACACTCAGAGCTGGCCTAACTCCTAAAGCACAGCACATCTGCGGAGCACAAAACACAACCCAGCTCCTGATTGAGCAGGATGGATGAGTTAATAAAGCCTGGCACTTGATCCCAGCAGAGCCTCCTGCGGGGCTCCCTCCTCACAGCAGCTCCACAATCATCTCAATGGATCCCTGCTCCTTGAGCCTCTTCCTGCTCAATGGAGCCATTGAAGCCCAGAATAGCTGCGCTGCATCCTCACAAGAGGATGAGATTCTTGCTGCAGTCTAAGAAAGAAAAATCACTCAGCACAAATCAGCTCTTTTAGAAGCACTGATTAAATAGATATTCACAAGGCAGAGCACAATGGCTTGGATGGAGCCATTGCAAACCATTACACAGCTCCTCATTCATGCCCAGGAGAGCTTTTCCTTTGCTTCCCTAATAACAGCAGAGAAAATGAAGCCACGAAAAAGATATTAAATTGCATAAAAATAGGCGACTGGCGAATTTACAAACTTGGAGAAGCGGAGAGAGACGGGGTTTGGGCTGGCAGTCCTGGCTGCCACTGTCCCCAGTGGGGAGCATGGAGCCCTGCAGCACCAGCACGAGAAATTGCAGCTCTTTTGGAGGGAGGATGGAATTCCAGAGTTTACTGAAAGGTTACCTGAGGGGCTGCTCAACTCAGAAACTCCATCCCTTACTCTCTAAAGATCCCCAGAGCTGCTGCAGGGCTGGAGTCCCTCTGGAGCCAGGCCTGCCAGGCCTTTGTCAGCCTCACAGAATTCACCCTGCACAGCTGCTGTGCTGCCAGGTCAGATCTCATGGAAGGTGACAATTTCTTAGAGCTTTGACAAATTTCTGTGTTTCCTCAGAAAAACATGTTGTGAGTTTTTAAATTTTTTTTTCCCTGCCAGAATCCACTTTTTAACACTTTTAATCTGAAATAAACCCATCATATTCCATCTGTCATCAGCTGGGCTTTCTTTCCTGCAGTTAAACTGGTCTGGGAGAGCAGCAGCGAGGGCAGAGTTTAATGGAATAATTCTTACACTGCACAATTTGGATGCAGCAAAGCAAAAGGGGGTCAGCTTGTTCTTCCAGCCTCCACTCCAAACAATTTAATGTCTTTATGGATGAAAAATGTCAGCAGCCTTTTGTGATCTGAGGGAAAGTGGGACGTTCAATACAGCCCCACTTCAAGCCTTCACTCACAGACCTCGATTCCTTCAGCCAATATTTATCCTCAGGATTTTCCAGAGTTCTTTTATGGAGAGATACACACAGAGCATCTCCTCCAGTGCACCCCAGTAAATCTGAGCGTCCCCACGAGCGTCCCCAAGTGCCACCAGCTGGGATCCAGCCGCTCTCCGCAGCTCCAGCGTCCCCGGGAGCTCCGGAGGATTTACCCAGCACTGAGCTGGGATCACACCGAGCCACGGAACCGCCTCTGCTCCTCGCTCGGGGCCACCAGGAAAGCTTTGCTCAGGAGAACAAGAAGGGTTTTCTCCCCAACCCAGACTCCGCTGAAGCTGAGTCACGGCCGAGGCTCTCGGTGAGCTCAGCCCTTCCCGGCCGCGCTTTGCAAGGCTCAGCTCAGCCGCCAAAGCCCGCGATGTTCCCTGGCGTCAGGCTCGGGAATTCATTCGCGATCTCTGTGATGTCAGCGGCTCCAACGCCCCCGGGGCTTTGGGAAGCGCTGACGTGCTGGGAATTCTCCTTTTAGCTGGCACGGGGATGAGTTCTAAGAAATTCCTGCCCGCACTTCCTGCGGCCGCCTCCGGGATCTTTCCCCGGGGGTTTTTCCGGTAAAGTTTGTTCAGGGCTCAGCCCGCCCCGTTCCTGGCCCCCAGATTTTAAATCCCTGTGGATGTGGCACTTGGGGACGTGCGGCAAGGTTGGACTCAGTGGTCTGAGGGGGCTTTTCCAACCTAAACCACTCCATGATCCTACATGATCTCAGGGAAAAAAAAAATAAAGTCTAAATTGAAACGGCCAAGAGGAGCTCGAGTGATGCACATGAGACAGACCCACTCCATCACCTCCTTCAGATTTTGAATTAATCTCTCCTTCCAAACTCATTGCTGAACCACCTTTAAACATCTCTTACTAAGGGAGTGATAAAAATTGACCAGCAAAGTCAAAACAGAGCATAGAACAAAGATTAAAGCCAAATTATCCATGATCAGTGTAAAAATAATTGACTTCTCCAAGAGAACTGGACACTAAAATGTGATTTAGAGCTTTCCAAGAGCCCTGCCAGCTCAGCCTGTGTGTGGCTTTGGAATACTCAGGCTGTGATGAGTTTATAACAAACTTCTGAGATTACAAACTGAAGGATGTGGCTTTTTCCTCTTTTATTGGGGATTAAAGCGAAGAAATATTTATCCAGCCCCTCAGCAAAGAGGGTTGGACAGCCCTGAGAGTGGAGCCAGCACTTTGGTGGGGTTCAGCAAATCCCCAATTCCCAATTCCCTGGTTTCAGATCTGCTGAAAATCATCAGGATGCTGATCCCACTGAGCATCAGGGTGGAGGATGTGCTTCCCCCGGGCTGGGAATGCTGTCCAGAGCTCCAGGAGCTGGCACCAGGAGCATCCCCAGCCCTGCTTCAGGAGCCTCGGGGGGGTTTCACACCAACTTCCCTCTCTTTTTTAGGAAAAAGGATTTGCCAGTGATGTTCCTCTCACTTCGGGAGAGGCGGGGATGCTGTTCCTGAGCTGGGGGAGAGCAGCACTCCCTGGAAACTCCTGGATCTCCTCACCCCTGTCCGGGATGAGCCAGCTTTTGGGAGGCACAAGGACAACTCCAGCAGCTACAGACCCAGCCCTTCTCCCACCCAGCGAGCCGGGAACTCCCACGTGGAATTCCCCTTCCTCCAGTTCCCAAGCCCAGATGATTTCATCCCCAACATTTGTTTATAAACTTCCAAACCAGTAAACGACAACGAGCGAAACAGTTTTACAAAAAAAAAAAAAAAAGGGGAAGTTTGTGCAAACTCATCCCTGCTAAAGCCGAACAAAACGAACCAAAACAAGGGAAGATCGAATTTCTCCCTTCTCCTCACACGAAGTCATTCCCAGGATTTCACTTGAAAATCCAGGAGTGTGCCGCGAAGATTTTGTAATTACAAACCAATAAAAGAAATCATCCAGGAGGAATAATTACATAATTCCTAGCTGAACCGGCTGCTCAGAAGAATTCTCAGCCTGGAAGAGCCGTAATAAATAGCTCCTCATCTCCTGGCTGCTGCTGCAGCTGATGAGTCACGGCTGTTCCCAGGATGCGATCCCAGAATAGTCCCGCTCCTGTGTGCACCGCATGGAAAATCAGCCAGCAGGGGCTCTGGGGTCAGCGCCCATGCGGCCACAAAAACAAATCTGGGCGATGTTTCACCGGGAATGTTTCACGGGAATGCAGGGAACGGGCACGGCGCAAACCGAGCCCAGGGGCGCGCAGGGAATCGTCCCCCAGCCCACACCTCGGGTCCTGGCAGCACGGGAGAGCCCTCTGCAGCAAAACCACCGAGACAGGGGAAATAATCCCGGAATCAGGAGAGGGAGCAGCTCCAGGGATGGGATACATCCATCCCAAGGGAACAGACTCTCGAGGCTGAGGGAGCTGGGAATGTCACCTGGAGAGGAGATGGGAAAACTGCAGGGAGAGCTCAGAGGACCTGGCAGGGACTGTGGGGACAAGGCCTGCAGGGACAGGACACAGGGAATGGCTGTGAGCTGAAAGAAGCTGGATTTAGATGGGATTTTGGGCAGGAATTCCTGGCTGGGAGGCTTTGAGGTCCTGGAATAGAATTCCCAGAGCAGCTGTGGCTGCCCCTGGATCCCTGGCAGTGCCCAAGGCCAGGCTGGGACACCCTGGGACAGTAGGAGGTGTCCCTGCCATGGGTGTCCCTCCACCAGGGATTTTAGGGTCCCTTCCAGCCCAAACCAGTTTGGGATTCTATGATCGTGCACGAGGTTTTTTTGGGTTTTTATTCACCCACAAGGAAACTTTGGATGTTGCCAGCGTTCTCCCTGGTGAGTGTGTTGGAGGGGGAAGGCTGCAGACGCAGGAGATGGAAGAACAGAACCTGTCTGGAAATGAGGTTGTGAAGTCAGATGGGGAAAGGCCTTTCTTAGCTCTGTCACTGCCAGACTCCCCCACTTGAGGACCTCTCCTACAATTCCCAAAGAATTCTGATATTCCCTGAGAGTGGCAAACGCACTTTGCTGTGCCAGAGAACACAGAGAGATGGCTAAGAGCTAATTACACAGGTACAGATTTTAATTGCATTATGGAATCCCAGAATGGCTTGGGTTGGGAGAGACCTTAAAAAATCCTCCCATTCCTCCCCTGCCATGGCAGAGACACTTCCACTGTCCCAGGGTGTCCCAGCCCTGTCCCGCCTGGCCTGGGGCATTCCAGGGATCCAGGGGCAGCCACTGGATCTGGGAATTCTATTCCAGGGTCTCACCACCCTCCCAGCCAGGAATTCCTGCCCAATATCCCTTCTTTCAGCTCACAGCCATTCCCGGTTTGCTGCTTCCAGCCCGGAGTGCTCTGCCTTCCCAGCAAAGACGTCAGCGCTGCCCTAGATACCGAGGCTGCTGCTCCAGAGGCTCCTTCCCTGACTTCCCCTTTATTTCTCGTTATTCCCGGCATTTTTGAGCCCATCCTCATTTCACCTTTCCTGCTGCCCACGCCCAGCCCTTCGCAGCTCCCTCTCCTCCAGCACTCAGCAATCCAAGTGTTTGTGCATTGGTTTCATTTATTTCGCAGCCTTTACCCCCCGGCAGTCCCCCTCATGCCCCTGCAGCTCTGGATCCCTCGTGGCTGGGTGTGGGCTACACAGGACAGAGAGCACTACTAATTTCATTCACACATCCAGCCTGATAACCAAAACGCCGTAGCAGATGCAAACGGAAATCTGAAGATTACAAACTGAGTAGATTAAGACTCAAATGCCAGGAAGAAGGAGATTGAATCACCCTCTGCAAGAAAGAGATCTTTGTAAAATAAGTTTGTCTCTGTAATGTTTAACATAAAGATTGTAGCAAGAAATTACTAACCCTGTGGAATAATACATAAGCATTTTTGGAAATAAAAACGAATTCTAATCACCAGATCAGTCTTCCCATCTCTCTAAATCGCCAATCGCCGGGTGATCCCGGGCTGCTGGAGCTGCCTGTCCTCGTGGGACCCCAAGGATCGCCCACTCTCAGCTCCCAGCCCCAGCTCCCCTCAGCTGGACCTCTCTGAGTTGTATTTTGTGCTCTCCTAAAAGCCAAAAATATGCTGTGTGTCCAAGACAGCTCCTCTCCCAGTTCCCCGAATGCCAGGAGCAATCTCAGCGATCCCAGCTCCTGCTGGGGCTTCCCCAGATTTCCCTGAAATCCAATTGTTCCCGATCTGCTGCTTCCAGTGGGACAAATCTGCTTTTTGGCAGCTGTCCATGGAAAAGTTTCATCCTGTGGGAGTGAGAATCCCCAACGCTACCTGGGCATCTTTTCCAGCATATTTGATTTTCCCAGTCCTCTGTTTTTTCTGTATTCCTACCCCAAAAAAATCACCAAATAATGCCATAATTCCAAGAGTTTATATCATCAACCCACCATGTTTCATCCACGGCTCTGAAAAATATTTTATAAAGGAATCCAACCCTTTGGATTCATTCACTTCACTCCCATTTCACCAGCAAACCTACACCTATGGGCTGGATGGAAGAAAGGAGGGATAAACAGCAGGTTGGGATATCCTGGAGCTTCCAGGGAACACTGAGCACAGCCTGGGGCATTTCCTAGAATCCCCCAATCCCTGTGATCCAGCAGATCCCTGGGAAGCAAAGGGACATGGAAAGGAATCACCCTAATCCCAAATTAGGGATAAAAGTGTGCAGGTAGGTGCCCTATAAAATGGCCTCTCCCCTCACGACTGGCGGCCATTTTGTGCCCATCATATGTGGGTGTCTATTATTTTTTATTTATACATATATGTGTATACAATATATACATATAAAACTGTGAGGCCTCATGCCCAGGGTTCCATTTTGTGCCCATTTGTGGGAATATAATATTTATTATTTCTATATTTGTATGTATATAATGTATGCATATAAAAGTGTGAGGCCTCCCCCTCATGACCGGCGGCCATTTTGTGCCCATTTGTGGGTTTGCCTTGGGTGCAGCCCCAAGGGGTTCCTGCACTGCCCAGGCTGGATCCTTGCAATAAATCCCTTTTATCCTTTTATTCTCCCCAGTCTCTGTTTCCAGAGCACCCTTTCCAGTAAAATAAAGGCAGTGTTTTCATCCCACCCAGGGCCTCCAGTGGGTGCTCCCCTGCTTTGCAGAGCTGTCCTGAAGCCTTTCCCTGCTCTCCAACTTCTCTCTCCCAGGGTTTTTTCCCTCACCACCAGGGTGAACAAACTGGGAGTTTCATTTTCCATAGTGCCACAAAGAGTGAAGATAATTTGATTTATCCCTACACGATTTCCCCTCTCCCTGCCGTGTCCTGAGGCCTCATCCTGGCTACGTTTCCCCCACTAATTCCCATTTTTCCCAGCATTTCCCACTCCCGTGCTCCGTGGGGGCTGAGGAGATGCTGTCACCTGCTCAGAATTAACCAGAAAGGTTTGGATGGGCTGGGACAATCCCTGAAAACGCCAGGATCTGTGGGATGAGGGCTCCCGGCAGGAATCCATCAGCTCTGTGTCATGGGCTGGTTCCCCATGGAGCTCCTTTGCAGCATTCCCAGATGGAGACAATTAACACGTTTTTCCCAGGCTTTTCCTTCCAACAAAAAGCTAAAAAAAAGAGCGAAACTGCTCTGAAAGGCTCGCAGGCATTTTCTGCCCTAGAATTTAGAGTTGCATTAAAAAAAAAAATTAAAAAAAAAAAGACTTATAAATAAGAGTTTACATTAAAAAAGCAACAAGAGCACCAGAATAATTGGGGCTGGGGAGAAGCAGACCCTATAAAACGATGAGCAGACCCTATAAAACGATTATTAAACCCCTTTTTTAAGCCAAGCAATAATTTTACCACTTCAAAATTCGCTTTTTTCTCGGCGGAAAAACCCCCAAAACTCCATCATTTAACAGCAGCGTTAGCACTTTGAAGGCAGCCCTGCTAGCGCTGCTGTGAATTGCGCTGGACACGGGCGATTCCCCGAGCGAGGGGAGGATTTTTGGGGCTGGAGCGGTGCCAGGGCAGGGCTGCGATGTGCGGATGCTCCCATTCCGCCGCTCCATTGACGTCAGCCGGAGCTTTCAAAGCGGAGCCCGGCGAGGAGAGGCTGGAAAACCTGGCGGCTCCTTCGGCAGAAGGGTTTTTTGGTTTTTTTTTTCTCTCCCCCGAGCCTTTTGCTGGTTTGCCTCGCCTCTCTTCACACCCCTCAGCGAGGTTTTGAATCAGTTAAAATGTGATTAAAATAAGCAGCGAGGGCCAGCCCTGCTCGTGACTGGGTTTTTAAGGCTCTTGCCAGCCCACACCAGGCTGGGATTCTGAAGTGCTGAAGTGAACCAAGACAACGCAAATGCTGTGAAGGACACTCTGTGTGCTTCTAAAAGTGATGGGATGGCTCTTCTCGCTGGAGCTCTCATGGTTTAGGGAATGATTTTCCGGACCCTCGTTAAAAAAACAAACGAACAAAAAACCCAAACGAACGAACAAAAAAACCCCCCACAATTTTAGTGCATGGAAAGAAGGTGTTCTGTGAAATAAACTGGGCTCGACACTCTGGGTCACTTCCAGCTCAGGATATTCTGTGATTCCATTATTCCATTATTCCATAATTCCACAACTCTCTGATTCTCTTATCCCATGATTCCATGGTTCTAATATTCTACAATTCCATGATTTTGTGATCCTATTACTATAATATTCCATAATTCTATGATTCTATGCTTCTCTTATCCCATGATTCCATTATTCTATTATTCCATAATTCCAAGATTCTGTGATTCCATTATTCTATTACTCCATAACTCTATGATTCTGTTTCTCTTATCCCATGATTCCGTGATCCTAATATTCCACAATTCCATGATTCTGTGATTCTCCTATCCCATGATTCCACAATTCCAAGCTCCAGAATCTTGCTTTTTGTAGTGGCTGCCCTCAAAACGAGCAGCAAAGACGTTCCCTGCCTGCTCCCAGCGCCCAGAACTCCCAGGGCAGAGGGAACAGGGATGATGATCATGACAGCTTTGGGGTTGCAGTTTGGAGGGAAAGGTTTTTAATCCCACCTGGATTCCTTTGGGAAATCCTGAGGAGAATCCTGTGGAAACCAGGACAGGGGAAAAGCACTGGGAAATCCCTTGTTTAGTTCTTGGGATTAAACTTGGCTGAGCTTTTTGGGGAAAGGGCGGAGGAAATTCCCAAATGCACCTGCCCTGCTCTGGGACACAGGGGGCAGCTGGATTTATCCCAGGAGAACTCGGGAATGCTGCCCAGCCCCTGGAAGAGCTCTCCCACCATTCCCACCTTCCAGGGGATAAATTCCAGGGGCCTGGCTCAGCAGCAGTGGGGAGCTGCTCCCAGGGTGGCAGAGCTGGGAATCCCCAGCTGAGGAGGCCGTGATTGAGCAGAACAATTCCCTCAACTTCTGGGATCCTCGGATCTTCCTTCACAGGAAGCCCAAATTTCCCTTATTAAATTTCACTTTTTTTTCTGCTGGAAAGAAGAAGAGAAACCCCTTTTCCATGGTGGGGAGTGCCTGAGGTTGTGTGATCTGCCAGGGAATTGGAGCTGAAAGAAATCCCTATGCCAGTTATTAGCCCCTGGAGAAGAGGGTTAGGAGGGAAATCCTGCTCAAGCTCTCAGAGCAGGAATCTGCATCGCTGAGCCTGCTAAGAGGGGAGGGTGGGAAAAGTCCCAGAACTTCTTAGAAATGCTGAGAGCTGAGTTTGTATCCACGGGATCCTGGAATGGTTCTGGCTGGAAAAGGCCACAGGGGTGATTTCATCCCATCCCGGCCATGACAGGGACAATTCCACTGTCCCAGACTGCTCCAGCCTGGCCTGGGACATTCCAGGGATCCTGGGACAGCCACAGCTGCTCTGGGAATTCTATTCCAGGGCCTCAAAGCCTTCCAGCCAGGAATTCCTGCCCAAAATCCCATCTAAATCTGCCCACTTTCAATTTAAAGCCATTCCCTGTGTCCTGTCCTTGTCCCCAGTCCCTCTCAGCTCTCCTGGAGCCCCTCCAGGCCCTGCCAGGGGCTCTGAGCTCTCCCTGGAGCTTCTCCTGTGCAGGTGAGCACCCCCAGCTCTGCCAGCCTGGCTCCAGAGGGGCTCCAGCCCTGCAGCAGCTCTGGGATCTCTCTGGAGCTGTTCCAGCAGCTCTGGGATCTCTCTGGAGCTGTTCCAGCGGCTCTGGGATCTCTCTGGGCTGTTCCAGCAGCTCTAAGTCCTCCTGGAGTCCCATGATCCCAGAGGAAATCATCGTGGGGCTCCCTGCTCACAGTACCTGGTGCCTCTCCCTGGGGATGCTCGCTGGAGGCACCAGGGCCAGGCTGGGAGCAGCTCACCCTCACCCTGAGGGCTCAGACCCCACCTCTGGGACAAGGCAGGGAGCAGCAGGAGGAGGAACAGCCTGGAAAAGCAGCTCTGTGCGCACGGCAGGCAGAGACGTCCAGGAACTTGGCTGAAAAGTTTCCCACCCCGCTGAAGCTCCCCAGATTCCCTCCCTGGAAGCGAAGATAATGAATGGAAACATGGAAATGTAAACACGTCAGCAGCAGCCTGCAACTCTTATCTCCTTGCCTTTCAAAAGCAGCGGGGAAACACAGCCAGGAAGGACTTGAAAGGAGCCAGCCTGAAGAGAAGGGAAAGGTCACTAAATACCAAGCCCATTCCTGCACAGGGATCCATCCCTCCACATCCAGCTGCCAATTCAACCCCGGCACTTTCCTCCCCGTTCCCTTGCAGCAGGCATTGTCTCTGCTGCAGACACAGCGAGTTCTTTGTGCTCCCTCCAGGCACTTGTGAGTGCAGGAAAAATATTTGGCCTCTCCTTTTCTAAACTGTGCCTACAGATTTCCAGAGTTCTGTCTCTCAAATCTACCTCCTGCATATAAATCGTGGCTTTGTTGGAAATCCTGCCTATTTATAGGAGGCTGAGGAATTAATCCTTGAGGGAAACAGAAATGGTTTAAGATCCAGCTGAAATCCATGGAAATAAGGTGGCTGGAAGGTTTAACCCACAGATCTGGAGAGCGTTACTTCCCAAACCTCGAGTATTTTGAAAGCGAACATAAAAATCAAAGTGAAATTTGCCGCGGAGTGAGGTGGGGACCGGGCTCTGCTCCCAGGACAGCAGGAGACAGTTTCAAGTTGTCCCAGAGGAGGTTTAGATTGGATATTTGGGGAAATTTCTTCCTTTCCAGCCCTGGCCCAGCTGCCCAGCGCAGGGGTGCAGTCCCCACACCTGGAGGGGTTTAAAAGCCCTGTGGGTGTGGCACTTGGGGACACGGGACAAGGGGCACTCCATGGTCTCAGAGGGCTTTTCCAACCTCGTATTTCCATGATTATGGAAAAGCCCTCCAGCCTCCCATCCAAGGGCAACATCTGAGCCTGCAGCAGGGGAGCCCAGGGAGTCAAGGTCAGGGTGACTCCTGATCGCGTGGCTGTCACTGCCCTGATAAACCTTTCACGTCCCAGCAGGACCCGTCACTGTGGAGCTGTGGAGCACCTCACCAGGATTCCTGAGCTGTCACACACCCCGGGATTTGGTCCCACCGCTCCACAGCAGGACAGAGTTCTGCTTCCCCCCTGCCACAGCTCAGCCCCTGCAGCTCCATCCCCGTGGACAATCACCAATTCCCACGATTCCCCAGCAGGAACTGCAGCGCAATCCCTTTTCCATTTCCCCAGAACGTGTTCCAAGCCCCGGCCCTGGGCACAGAGCAGAGCCCTCCCCTCTGCACCCCGAGGTGCCACGAGGCCCACGAGGGGATGGAAGCCACCAGCTCCTCTCCTGCACTTGGGGAAAACAGGGACACTACAGGCTATCCTTGGAATCGTGGAAAGGTTTGGAAGGGACACTGAAAGGTCACCAAATCCAACCCCTGCCACGTGCAGCACGCCTTCCCCTAGGCCAGGGTGAAGAGTAACTTAAAAATTTCCTTCTGGATGATGGGACACAGGAGGGAGAGGCTCTGAAGGAGCCCAGAATGTTGATTCCAGAGGAAAGAAATCCCTGAAGACGTTTCAGGCAGGAATTAATGAGTCTCACCCACTGTGTGGGCTCTGCACAGCAAGCAGGAGCTTACACAAGGCTGCCTTAGCAAGGCTCAGCCTGACCCGAGCTAGGCCAGCACGGGGTGAAGATTGGCTTTGTTTTCACCTGGGCACAGCTGAAGGGGATTTTTTGGGATAACTTTATCCCTTCCTCCATAAACCCACACCCTGCCAGGGCTCCCTTTGAGTTTTAATCACCCCAAAGTTCCCTGGCGGATCCGACAGCTCCGATCTGTGCCAGGCCCCATCCCTGACAATTCCCTGCTGGGATTTCGGGGCTGCTCAGAGTTTGCTTCACTTCTAGAGCCACAATCATTTCTGCTCCCTTGCAGCCACAGAAACGGGCTTCTCCTTCCTCCAAAGGAAATGATTTTTCCATCATTTCCTGAGCTCCACTTTACGGGCGTTGATTTTGTCCATAATTAATGCACGAAGTCTCTCCTTTTCCCTTCAGTGATTTGTTAATCAGGAAAATCAGTTAACACTCCCCACCCAATATTCTGCTTTCTTGGCTAATTGGGGGAAGGAAGGAAGGAAGGAAGGAAGGAAAAATCCNAGGGAGGGAGGGAAGGAAGGAAGGAAGGAAGGAAGGAAGGAAGGAAGGAAGGAAGGAATTCATTCCTCCCTGTGAGGCCCTGCAATGGAATGGTGGAAAAGTTGTCCCTGGATGGAATGAGATGATCTCCAACCCTGGAGACCCCAACCCCATCCCATTCCTAACCCCAGCACCATTCCCAGCCTCACAGCCTGGATATTTTTATCCCTAAATACAAATATTGACCTGCAGGTTGATCCCAGAGCCACAGTTAAACGGTTCAAAACCACAATGAGATTACAGAGAATAAATCCCGCGTAAAACCAGAATATTTGTGTGGAGGTGAGATCACAGAAGGCAGAATTTGAACAACCAGAACGCAAAATCATCTCTGTATTCCCACAGATTATCCCCACCGGAAGATCCCATGGATCACACCACCCAAAGTTCCAGCCCTGAACTCCACCAGAGGATTTTTTACCTACAAAATGTGGTTTTGGTGCCGTGTCCCAACCCCAGGCTGGGAGATGCCTCTGGAATTTCCCTGTGCTGTCCCAGCAGCAGCAGCTGCTCCATCTGCTCATTAAAATGCAACAGGGAGAAGGTGCCGAGGTGGCACCATGGAATCCCTCCAGCAAGGGATGGTTTAGGGACTCATTAATCTTTTAAATCAAAACCGAGGTTCATAAACACCTGAGGAGGAAAAATGAACCAGGACAAGAGGAAATTTTCCATCCTTTCCCCGCAGTCCCCGTTCAGAGGCGTCGCGAGGGTGCCTCAGATCAAACTCTGAGTAGGGAAGATCAAAGAAAATATCCAGCGACCTCACAGCTCCAGGAACCCCCTTATCCACGTTCCCATCCAGCAGCTGCTTCTCAGCCAGCAGAATTCCTGATTTCCAAGCTTTTGTGCCCAGCAGAGCTGCCGTGATCCGGACGAGCCCGTGGCATACTCACCAAATCCACGAATGGCGGCGGTTGGGTAAAATATTAATATTTAACATCTTCTCGGCTGATCCTTGTCCTCTACCATCCGAGAGGAGTCGGGACACGTCCTGCTTGTTCCAAACTCGGGTCTCTCTGGAGTTGGCTCAGTGGCACGGAGATGTTTCCGGGAGTTTTTATTCTTTGGGATTACATGGCAACTCCCCTTGCAGGTGGATGTCACTTTCTAGAGGAATGCAAATGCCTTGCCAAGCCAAAAAAGTGGGGGTGCCTGTGGAGCAGCCTCTATGGACTCCCAAATTCCTTCATTTCTAGCAGGAGAAAGAAAAAATAAACCTATTTCTGGCATCCCCCTGACTGCAGCGTGCTGCTTTCATTTGTAGAATCCCTTCCAATGATCCTGAGACAGAGGTGGGGGGGGAAATAAAAAAAAAAAAAAAAATAAAAAAAAAAAAGAGAAAAGCTTTTCCAAGCTGCAGCAACATCCCCTTTTTGTTCCTGTTCCTCCTTTCCAGGTCACATCCCTCCTTCCTCCGGAGCCGAGGCAAAGTTTTTTTGTGACGCTGCAGAAACCCCGCTGGCGGGGGAGCATCCACAGGGCTGAAGCTGGCGGGGGGGACGCGGCTCCAGGTGAGGGACGCGGCTCCAGGGGAGGGAGGGGGC
>VXBU01013359.1:3895-18253 GCA_013400315.1 Bombycilla garrulus
CCCCACAGTGACTCTGGGACACCCGTGGTGGCTCTGGGACACCCGTGGTACTGACTCTAGAACACCCCGTGGTGACTCTGGTGCCTCTGGGACACCCGTGGTGATTCTGGGACACTCTGTAGTGATTCTGGGACACCCTGTGGTGGCTCTGGGACACCCTGTACTGACTCTGGGACACCCCGTGGTGGCTCTGGTGCCTCTGGGACACCTGTGGTGACTCTGGGACACTCTGAAGTGATTCTGGGACACCCTGTACTGACTCTGGGACACCCCGTGGTGGCTCTGGTGCCTCTGGGACACCTGTGGTGACTCTGGGACACTCTGAAGTGATTCTGGGACACCCTGTACTGACTCTGGGACACCCCGTGGCGGCTCTGGTGACTCTGGGACACCCCGTGGTGATTCTGGGGCACCCCGTGGTGGCTCTGGTGGCTCTAGAACACCCCGTGGTGGCTCTGGTGACTCTGGGACACCCCGTGGTGGCTCTGGGACACCCCGTGGTGGCTCTGGTGGCTCTAGAACACCCCGTGGTGACTCTGGGGCGCTGTCCTCACGCCCGTGTGTCCCGCAGGGATGAGGCCGGAGGTGACGGGCCCGGTGATCACCATGACTCAGTTCAACCGCTGCGTTCCCAGCCCCTGCTTCCCGGGAGTGCCGTGCACCGAGAGCGGCGGCGGCTTCCGCTGCGGGCCCTGCCCCCCGGGCTACACCGGCAACGGCACGCACTGCTCCGACATCAACGAGGTACGGCCACACCTCGGGACACAGCCCTGCCCCCGGGACTGCCCCGGGCTGCGCGGGGACAGCCCTGCACGAGCTGCAAACAAGGGAGTTATGGGCTGGAAATGATGGAATTCTGGGCTGGAAACAAGGGAATTATGGGCTGGAAATGATGGAATTCTGGGCTGGAAATGATGGAATTCTGGGCCTGGAAATGATGGAATTATGGGCTGGAAATGATGGAATTCTGGGCCTGGAAATGATGGAATTCTGGTCTGGAAACGATGGAATTCTGGGCCTGGAAATAATGGAATTATGGGCTGGAAACAAGGGAATTATGGGCTGGAAACAATGGAATTATGGGCTGGAAATGATGGAATTATGGGCTGGAAATGATGGAATTATGGGGCTGGAAATGATGGAATTCTGGGCTGGAAACAAGGGAATTCTGGGCTGGAAATGATGGAATTCTGGGCCTGGAAATGATGGAATTCTGGTCTGGAAACGATGGAATTCTGGGCCTGGAAATAATGGAATTATGGGCTGGAAACAAGGGAATTATGGGCTGGAAACAATGGAATTATGGGCTGGAAATGATGGAATTATGGGCTGGAAATGATGGAATTATGGGCCTGGAAATGATGGAATTCTGGGCTGGAAACAAGGGAATTCTGGGCTGGAAATGATGGAATTCTGGGCCTGGAAATGATGGAATTCTGGTCTGGAAACGATGGAATTCTGGGCCTGGAAATAATGGAATTATGGGCTGGAAACAAGGGAATTATGGGCTGGAAACAATGGAATTATGGGCTGGAAATGATGGAATTATGGGCTGGAAATGATGGAATTATGGGCCTGGAAATGATGGAATTCTGGGCTGGAAACAAGGGAATTCTGGGCTGGAAATGATGGAATTCTGGGCCTGGAAATGATGGAATTATGGGCCTGCAAACAAGGGAATTATGGGCTGGAAATAGTGGAATTCTGGGCCTGGAAATAATGGAATTCTGGGCCTGGAAATAATGGAATTCTGGGCCTGGAAATGATGGAATTATGGGCCTGGAAATGATGGAATTATGGGCTGGAAATGATGGAATTATGGGCTGGAAACGATGGAATTCTGGGCCTGGAAATAGTGGAATTCTGGGCCTGGAAACGATGGAATTCTGGGCTGGAAACAAGGGAATTATGGCCTGGAAATGATGGAATTATGGGCCTGGAAATAATGGAATTATGGGCCTGGAAATGATGGAATTCTGGGCTGGAAACAAGGGAATTATGGGCCTGGAAATAATGGAATTCTAGGCCTGGAAACAATGGAATTCTGGGCCTGGAAATAGTGGAATTCTGGGCCTGGAAATAATGGAATTCTGGGCCTGGAAATAATGGAATTCTGGGCCTGGAAATGATGGAATTATGGGCCTGGAAATGATGGAATTATGGGCTGGAAATGATGGAATTATGGGCTGGAAATGATGGAATTATGGGCCTGGAAATGATGGAATTCTGGGCCTGGCCCTCCTCAGGGAGGCTTTAAAACCTTCAGGGACAGGGTCAGTCCACAGAGGCGGCCCCATTTCTTTGGGATTTTCCTAGTGCTGCTCAGGGAAAGCCCTGCTGGAATTCCATGCTTGGCCAGCTCGAGGGAGGGTTTAAAACCCTCGGGGATGGGGTCAGTCCACAGAGCCAATCCCATTTCCTTGGGATTTTCCTCTTGCTGCTCAGGGAAAGCCCTGCAGGAGCTGGAATCTGGAATTCTGTGCCTGGCTGATGCTGGAATTTTGTGCCTGGCAGGGTTTAAAACCTCCTGGAGAGCCTCAATCCACAGCACTGGCCCCATTTCCTTTGGGATTTGCCTTGTGCTGCTCAGGAAAAACCCTGCTGGAATTCTGTGCCTGGAAACCATGGAATTCTGTGCCTGCCCCTCCCCAGGGAGGATTTAAAACCCCCGGGAACAGCCTCAGTCCAGAGCACCAGCCCCATTTCCTTTGGGATTTTCCTTGTGCTGCTCAGGAAAAGCTTTGCAGTCCCTGCAGGAGCTGGAATTCTGTGCCAGACAAACAATGGAATTCCTGCAGACGCTGGAATCCTGTGCCTGGCTCTCCCCACGGAGGGTTTAGGGCCAGTGCAGTCGGGATTTCTCCCAGCAGTAAATCCTGAGGTTTGTGCCACACAGGGAGGGGAGTTTGGAACACCAGAGCTGCCTCCTTTGCTGAGGAGTTGTTAGAGATAAGATTTATTAGGTGTGGAGTGGGATCAAGCGCTTCCCAAATAATCCTTGGAACAGCAAATCTTAACCACGGAGGCTTTGTTTCTGCTCCTAAATCAAACCTTGCTGGGCAGATACCGTGTGGGTTTTTTAGGAAATTTTCTTTTTTTTTTTTAGGAAATGTGGCATTCCACCAATTTTAAGCTCTGTGTGTGTGCAAAGCTCTGCTTATCCATGGATTTTTTTTTTGTAGGGCTCCTGAGTCCTGTGCTTCCCAAACCATTTTCCTACACTTGATTATCCCACTCCTGCAGAGCCTCAACTGCATTTCAATTTAAAAACCTGCTGAAGGCTCCGTGGGAGATTTTGGGATCGTCAGTCCAAAATATGGGATCCACTGGATTCCTGTGATGCCTCTGCCAGCACAGAGCATAAAAATCCAGGGGAAATGATGAAGTGTTGGGGGAAGCAAAACATTCAGAGCGATTTTGGAAAGAGAGCAGTGAACAAAGAACTCATGTTGTGCTTCAAGGCCAGGCTGAGGAATTGCCCAGATCCCTGAATTCCAGGATCTGAGGATTCCAGGGAGGAAAACCTGAAACAAGAGCAGCTCTGGCGTCACCTGAGGAGAACCAGAGCTGAAAACACTTCTGTTTTATTTCATTTCATTACAACCCAGCGGGCACACCCCAGCTGGGGACCCCGCGTGCCGATTCATCCTCCTCCAAA
Organism: Bombycilla garrulus; assembly: GCA_013400315.1. Lineage (NCBI taxonomy): Eukaryota > Metazoa > Chordata > Aves > Passeriformes > Bombycillidae > Bombycilla > Bombycilla garrulus. The sequence continues at coordinate 7,554 of VXBU01013359.1, forward strand.
CTAAACCCACAAGAGCTGGGCGTGCCAGGGCTGGAGCCTCCCCCTGGCACAACCCTGGCACAGCCCTGGCACAACCCTGGCACAACCCTGGCACAGCCCTGGCACAGCCCTGGCACCTTCTCTCTTGTTGCAGTGCAATGCCAACCCCTGCTTCCCGAAAGTCCAGTGCATTAACACCAACCCCGGCTTCCGCTGCGACCCCTGCCCGCCCGGCTTCACCGGGCAGCTGCTCGAGGGGGTGGGACTGGCATTTGCCAGGGCCAACAAACAGGTGAGGCTCCCTCGCCAGCTCCGTGTCCCCCACGAGCTGGGAATTCTCTCCCCTCTGCCGCTGGCACTGCGGGCTGTGCCGAGGAACGGAGGGAAAGGAGAGGTGCTGGTTGATGAAGAGGGGAGGGAGGGAATTCCCGTCCCCGGGGGTGTCCCAGGCCAGCTCGGAGCTTGGTGGTTAGAATGGGTTTATTACTGAATTAATAAGGAGAATTTTTAGTTAGTAATGATGTGACTTTTTGAAGTTAATCTGGTTTTGTTATATATGTTTATTTTTTAGGTTTTTTGGGGTTTTTTGGTAATTTTTTTAACAGCTCTAGGGGTGTGGAGCCATCCTGGGGATGGGAATGGGGATGGGGGAATGGGAATGGGAATGGAAATGGGAGTGGGAATGGGAATGGGAATGGGAATGGGAATGGGAATGGGAATGGGAATGGGAGTGGGAGTGGGGATGAGAATGGGATTGGGGATGGAAATGGGAATGGGATGGAAACGAGAATGGAAATGGGAATAGAAACTGGAATGGGAATGGGATGGAAATGGGAATGGGAATGGAAATGGGAATGGAGATGGGGATGGGGATGGGAACCCTTCCTGCTGGGGCACAGAAGAGTTCACGCAGCTGCTGCCACCCCCTCCCAGCTTCCCTGACAGCTCCAGACAGATCAAAAATCCCAACAGCCTGGGCTGATTGGGGTTTTTAGGGATAATTGTCCCACACGTGGCTCTGGGAATTTGGGGCTGCTCATGGGATGCAGCCTTGAATCCTGCTGGGATCTGCCTCAAGCTTGCCAGCACAAAAACTTCATCATCCTGGGCTAGTGAGGCGTGCCTGGGCTCTGCTTCCACACCTGAGATTTGGGATCACCCAGACCCTGGGATCTGGGGAGCAGCAGGTAAAGCTGTGTCCTGTTCTCCCGGGCAGGTGTGCACCGACATCAACGAGTGTGAGACCGGGGCTGCCAGGAACTGTGTCCCCAACTCCATCTGCATCAACACTCGGGTAAATCCTCGGGGACAGGGAGAGGATCCAGGGCTGGAGCCCTCTGGAGCTGGGCTGGAGAGCTGGGGGGGCTCACCTGGACAGGAGAAACTCCAGAGAGAGCTCAGAGCCCAAAGGGGCTCCAGGAGAGCTGGGGAGGGACTGGGGACAAGGACAGGACACAGGGAATGGCTCCCACTGCCACAGGGAATCCAGATCCCTGGATGGACGGGATTTTAGGAAGGAATTCCTGCCTGGGAGGGTGGGGAGAGGCTGGGATGGAATTCCCAGAGCAGCTGAGGCTGCTGTGGATCCCTGGCAGCGCCCCAAGCCCTGGCACTGCTGGAGGTGTCCCGAGGAAGGGCCGCAGCAGAGATTTGCTGGGATTTGCGTTCGAGTTCTCTCCCGTTTTCCCCGCAGGGATCCTACAAATGCGGGGCCTGCAAGCCGGGCTTTGTGGGGGATCAGATCAGCGGCTGCCGGAGCCAGACAGCGACAGCGACACGGCGCTGTCCCAACGGCGAGATCAGCCCGTGCCACGAGAAAGCCGAGTGCATCGTGGAGAGGGACGGCTCCCTGTCCTGCCAGGTCTGGCTGGGGTGCAGCCGGGCACCGGGGATGGGCCAAGCCACCGGGATGGGGCTGGGTCCCACCCTATCGAGATTGGGGCTGGTCCCTGCCCTATCGAAATTGGGGTTGGGTCCCACTTTATCGAAATTGGGGTCGGGTTCCCCCCCTGCCAAGATTGGGGCCAGGTCCCACCCTATGGAAATTCGGGTTGGGTCCCACCCGATCGAGATTGGGGTTGGGTCCTACCCTATCGAAATTTGGGTTGGTCCCACCCTATCGACATTGGGGCCGGGTCCCACTTTATTGAAATTGGGGCTGGGTCCCACCCTATCGAAATTGGGGTTGGATCCCACTTTATCGAAATTGGGGCCGGGTCCCACTTTATCGANAGGTCCCACCCTGCCGAGATTGGGACCGAGTCCTGCCCGATTGAGATTGGGGTTGGTCCCGCCCTATTGAAATTGGGGTTGGGTCCCATCCTATTGAAATTGGAGTTGGTTCCCATTGGGTCCCGCCCTGCTGAGATTGGGGTTGGGTCCAACTTTATTGAAATTGGGGTCGGGTCTCACCCTATTGCGACTGGGGCCGGGATCGGGGTCGGGATTGGGGTCGGGTCCCGCCCTATCAGAATTCGGGTTGGGTCCCACCTGATGGAGATTGGGGTTGGTCCCACCCTATCAAAATTTGGGTTGGTCCCACCCTATCGAAATTGAGGCCAGGTCCCACTTTATTGAGATTGGGGCCGGGTCCTGCCCGATTGAGACTGGGGTTGGGTCCCGCCCTGCTGAGAGTGGGGTTGGTCCCACCTCTCTGTGAGATTTGGGTCGGGTCTGATCCCATGGGATGGAGGGGTCTGCTCTGACCCTCCTGCAAATGGGGACTGGTCCCAATTCCTGCCGAGACTGGGGTCTGGTCCCACCCTCCCGAGGCTGGGGTTGGGTCCCACACTCTTGGGGTCTGCTCCGACCCCTGCCCCGGGATTTGGGTCTGGTTCAGCCCCCCCCAACAGTTGGGGTCTGCTCTGATTCCCCAACGATTGGGGTCTGATCCAAGCAGTCCTGGGATTGGGGTCTGGTCTGATCCCAAACTCCTGAGGATTGGGGTCTGGTTTGATCTCAAACTCCCCAGAATTGGAGTAGGTTTTATCCAAAACTCCCTGGGATTGGGCTCAGTCTGATCCCAAACTCCCTGAGATTGGGGTCTGCTCTGACCCCAGACTCCTGAGGATTGGGCTCGGTCTGATCCAATCAGTCCTGCGATTGAGGTCTGGTTTGATCCCAAACTCCCTGGGATTGGAGTCAGTTTTATCCAAAACTCCCTGGGATTGGAGTCGGTTTTATCCCAAACTCCCTGGGATGGGGGTCTGCTCTGATCCGAAACTCCCTGGGATTGGGCTCAGTCTGATCCCAAACTCCCTGGGATTGGGGTCGGTCTGATCCCGAACTCCTGAGGATTGGGGTCTGCTCTGATCCTGAACTCCCTGGGATCGGGGTCTGCTCTGATCCTGAACTCCCTGGGATTGGGNAAACTCCCTGGGATTGGGCTCAGTCTGATCCCAAACTCCCTGAGATTGGGGTCTGCTCTGACCCCAGACTCCTGAGGATTGGGCTCGGTCTGATCCAATCAGTCCTGCGATTGAGGTCTGGTTTGATCCCAAACTCCCTGGGATTGGAGTTGGGTTTTATCCCAAACTCTCTGGGATCGGGGTCTGCTCTGATCCCAAACTCCCGGGCACTGGGCTCGCTCTGCTCGCTGCTCATTCCCTCATCCCGCGCTCCTGTCCCGGGTCTGCCACTGCCCTCTCCTGGAGAGCGCCCTTCCCAAAGCGCCCCTGTTCATCCCTGAGCTCCTCCTGGGCTGCTCCCGGCCCCTCCGCCCCGCTCCCTCTTTTTTGGGATTTTGATTCTCCCTGAAGCGCTGCAAATCGGGCACGGAATTCCCGGGAGCTGCGCAGGGAGAATCCACTCAGCAGCCTCAGATCCAACCTCTGCCGCCTGTTCCCGGTCGGATCTGAGCAGCTGAAATCCCAGAAATGTTTCTCCCAGGGATGTTTCTGCCCTGTAGGGTTTCACACCCCGGCCTGTGCAGCGTTCCGTGCGTTTCTCTTGTAAATCCCTGCATTTCTGGGGGCCGTGGCGCTGATTTTGTGATTTTTTTTTGGCAGTGCCTCGTGGGCTGGGCGGGCAATGGTTACGTGTGCGGGAAGGACACGGACATCGACGGCGTCCCCGACGAGAAGCAGCGCTGCTCCGACAAGAATTGCCGCAAGGTGAGCAAATCCGGGAATTCCATCCCCATTCCTTCCCAGTTCCACTCCAGGACAGCTTTGGGTGCTGCTGAGACCCCCGGAGCTCCGGCCAGGTGACGTCCCCACACCCCGTGTCTCTCCTGGCAGGACAACTGCGTGACTGTCCCCAACTCGGGCCAGGAGGACGCGGACAGGGACGGCATCGGGGACGCCTGCGACGATGATGCTGACGGGGATGGGATCCCAAACGCTGAGGTTTGGGGTCTGCTGCCCTCGCCAGGGGTCCTGCAGGGGGAATTCAGGGATCCCGGTGTGGATTCAGAGGTTCCAGTAGGAATTCCAAGGTCTCAGTGTGGATTCAGGGATCCCAGTGTGGATTCAGAGGTCCCAGTGGGAATTCAAGGGTCCCAGTGGGAATTCAGGGGTTCCAGTGGGAATTCAGGGGTCCTAGTAGGAATTCGGGGGTCCCAGTAGGAATTCAGGGATCCCAGTAGGAATTCCCAGTGTGGCTTTGGTCTGGGTGCTCCGAGGATCTAAAACCAGTCAGAGAAGCCTCAGGGACCCCATGAGGGCTGGGGACCCCCTGAGGAGCCCCGGGGACCCCCTGGGGACACCCTGGGGACACCCTGAGGAGCACGGGGGACACCACAAGGAGCACTGGGGACACCCTGGGGACACCCTGGGGACACCCCGAGGAGCGCTGGGGACACCCTGGGGAGCACTGGGGACACCCTGGGGACACCCTGAGCAGTGCTGGGGACACCCTGGGGACACCCTGGGGACACCCTAGGGACACCCTAGGGACACACTGGGGACACCCTTGGGACACCCTGAGGAGCCCTGGGGACACCCTGGGGACACCCCGAAGAGCACTGGGGACACCCCGAGGAGCGCTGCCGTCCCCACAGCGTGTCCCCCGTCCCCCAGGACAACTGCGTGTACACGAGGAACACGGACCAGCGCAACGCCGACAAGGACAACTTTGGGGACGCGTGTGACAACTGCAGGCAGGTGAAGAACAACGACCAGAAGGACATCGATGGCGACGGCCGGGGCGACGAGTGTGACGATGACATGGACGGGGACGGTGAGAGCCACACCCGCCCCGCGGGGACTCCTGCCCCAGCTCAGCTCCTCACCAAGCAGGCCCCGTGTCCCCAGCTCGGCCCTGCGGGGGTGGAGCCTCTCAGAACTTCGGATTTATTGTCATTTATTGTCATTTTTATTGTTATTTTTATTGTTCAGCCTCGTGCTGCATTTTAAGGGAGAGATTTGGGAGTATGCAAATAGTAAATCCACATCCAGCTCCTGGGGAGTCAGGGCTGTCCCCTGGGGTGGAGACAAACCTGGATCAGAGTTTGCACAAATCTGCTCCCAGCAGGCAGCACCCCCAGATCCTGAAATCACTGCTTTGTCCATGAATTCACCCTCCTGGGTTTTTGTGCATCCGCTCTCGTGTTTCCCAGGGATCAAAAACTCCGTGGACAACTGCAGGAGAGTTCCCAACCCTGACCAGAGGGACGGGGACGGGGACGGCGTGGGGGACGCGTGTGACAGCTGCCCCACCCTCAGCAACCCTGACCAGGTACAGCCCAGCCCGGGTCCTGCAGGGCCATTCCTGTCACCCCAGCAGTGTCCCTGTCACCAATTCCAGCTGCCACCCTCCACGGCACACAAGGAAATTCCCTCTGGAGCAAACACCAGCCACGGAAAATTTGGCATTCTGGGTTTTCCCTTCCTGCCCTGTCCCACTGCTGGAATTCCTCAGGATCCCCCCAGAAAATCCCACAGAAACTCTCCTGCTGTTGGCAGCTCTCTGTTCTCTTTCTTGCCTTTTCCTCTGGAAAATCTAAATTATTCTTCCTTTATTTTTCTAGAAAGACACTGACCACGATCTGGTGGGAGATGTCTGTGACACCAACCAGGACAGGTGAGCTAAAAAATTAAAAATCCTATTTATGTGCATGAAATCATCCCCAAAATGGACACCTGGTTGTGAGGCCTCACACTTTTATCGGTTTTGGTTCATTAGCAGATTGGAGTTAATTGTTGGAGTTAATTGTCCAATTACAGCTCCAGGTGATGAAGCTCCATCCTCCTCATTCCCTCTCTTCCTTCACTGCTGTTTCACTCTTGGGCCTCTAATTTTTTTGTGGGTGCCCAGCTGGAAAGCAATTGTTTTGTCTGTCTGGTCTGGAGAAAGGAAATTATTTGTCTCCTTGTTCTGGAGAAAGGAATTGTTTTGTCTCCCTGCTCTGGAGAAAGGAATTGTTTTGTCTCCCTGTTCTGGAGAAAGGAATTTTTTTTGTCTCTGTGTTCTGGAGAAAGGAATTTTTTTGTCTCCCTGCCTTGTGAGGAGACCTCACCAACCCTGAATATGAACCCAGAACTGCACACTGAGCAGCACAGTGTGATAAATTGCAGTACTTTCTGAAGTTTGGGTGGAGTTGGAATTTATTGATTGTAGCAAGCAAGGCCCAAGCAAAGCAGCGCTGGGTGACAGGGGAGTTTCGCTCCACCGCTGCTGCACTCACAGTTTGTTCCAGTCCGTTTTTTATGCAGTCCCATTTCCTGCTGACGTGTGTCTTAGTTGTGCTCTGTGCACGTCTCCTGCTGGTGCTGGGTGGTTGCATTCTGCCTCCTGGTGCTCTTCGGATGAAGGTTGGTGGTCTTCCTCAGGTGTCTTCTAGTTGGCCTTTCCCTGTTTGGTGTTCTGTTCCGATTTCTGGAACTTAAAGCTTGTTGAGCAAGTACTTAATGAGCAAGAGCATATTTACATATGAGTTTTATCTTAATCCAAGGACTTTAGCTTCCTGTCATTGTGGTTTATCTTACAAGGACTTTAGCTTTCTGTCATTGTGGTTTGTCTCACAAGAACATTAGCTTCCTGTCATTGTGCTTTATCTCACAAGGACTTCAGCTTTCTGTCGTGGTTTATTTTACAAGGATTTTAGTTTCCTGTCATTGTGGTTTTTCTTACAAAGACTTTACTTCCTGTCATTGTGGTTTATTTTACAAGGACTTTAGCTTTCTGTCATTGTGGTTTGTCTTTCTTAGTGAACAAAACATCCTTTAATTTACCACACCCAGAATCAGAAATACCAGAAAACCTCAAACTTAGGCGCCAGCCCCGCTGTGTTTGTACAAAACAACCGCAGAGGTGACGTGTCCCTGCCCTGACACGCGTCCCTGCCCTGACACACGTCCCTGCCCTGACACGTGTCCCTGCCCTGACACGTGTCCCTGCCCTGTCCCTTCTCCCAGTGACGGCGACGGGCACCAGGACTCGCGGGACAACTGCCCCTCAGTGCCCAACAGCTCTCAGGTGGACACGGACGGGGACGGGCTGGGCGACGAGTGCGACGACGACGACGACGACGACGGCGTCCCCGACTTCCGCCCGCCCGGGCCCGACAACTGCAGGCTGGTGCCCAACCCCGGCCAGGAGGACAGCGATGGTGAGGGCTCCGTCCCCGCAGGGTTCCTGGGGTCGCTGCCAGCTCGGGAACCCGCAGGAGTTGGGCTTTTCTGGGGCTGACTCCAGCCAGGCCTGTGACGCCGGCAGATGTCCACGGTGCCAACGTCGGGATCGTGGCTGGGAACAGGTTTGGGATCGGGCTGGGGTGATGGTTGGGGTCAGATTGGGATCATGTTTGGGGTTGTGTTTAAAATTATGTTTGAGGTAATGGTTGGGATCAGGTTTGGGATCGTGTTTGGGATCAGGTTTGGGATCGGGCTGGGGTGATGGTTGGGGTCAGATTGGGATCATGTTTGGGGTCAGATTAGGATCGTGTTTGGGATGATGTTTGGGGTCAGATTGGGATCATGTTTGGGGTTATGTTTAAAATTATGTTTGAAGTAATGGTTGGGATCAGGTTGGGGTCAGGTTGGGATCATGTTTGGGGTCTGATTAGGATCGTGTTTGGGATGATGTTTGGGGTCAGATTGGGATCATGTTTGGGGTCGTGTTTAAAATTATGTTTGAGGTAATGGTTGGGATCAGGTTGGGATCATGTTTGGGGTCAGATTAGGATCGTGTTTGGGATGATGTTTGGGGTCAGATTGGGATCATGTTTGGGGTTGTGTTTAAAATTATGTTTGAGGTAATGGTTGGGATCAGGTTTGGGATCGTGTTTGGGATCAGGTTTGGGATCGGGCTGGGGTGATGGTTGGGGTCAGATTGGGATCATGTTTGGGGTCATGTTTAAAATTATGTTTGAAGTAATGGTTGGGATCAGGTTGGGGTCAGGTTGGGATCATGTTTGGGGTCTGATTAGGATCGTGTTTGGGATGATGTTTGGGGTCAGATTGGGATCATGTTTGGGGTCGTGTTTAAAATTATGTTTGAGGTAATGGTTGGGATCATGTTTGGGATCGTGTTTGGGGTCATGTTGGGATCAGGTTGAGATCACGTTTGGATCAGGTTGGGGTCGTGTTTGGGATCAGGTTTGGATTGTGTTTGGGGTCATGTTTAGGGTCATGTTTGGGATCCTGTTTAGGGTCATGTTTGGGATCAGGTCAAGATCACGTTTGGATCAGGTTTGCATCTTGTTTGGGATCAGGTTTGGATCATGTTTGGGATCATGTTTAGGATCATGTTTAGGGTCATGTTTGGATCATGTTTGGATCATGTTTGGGATCGTGTCTGAGGTCAGGTTTGGGATCAGGTCGAGATCATGTTTGGATCAGGTTTGGATTGTGTTTGGATCAGGTTTGGATCATGTTTGGGATCAGGTTTCGATCATGTTTGGGATCATGTTTGAGGTCAGGTTTTGATCAGGTTTGGGATCAGGTTTGGATCAGGTTTGGGGTCATGTTTATGGTCATTCTCTCTCTCCCAGAAGTGTCTGGGCTTTGAGGGCTTTCCCTGCCAGCAGAGACCCTCCAGGTTTCTGTGCAGCTCCTCGGGGTGTCNTCATGTTTGGGATCAGGTTTGGATTGTGTTTGGATCAGGTTTGGATCATGTTTGGGATCAGGTTTCGATCATGTTTGGGATCATGTTTGAGGTCAGGTTTTGATCAGGTTTGGGATCAGGTTTGGATCAGGTTTGGGGTCATGTTTATGGTCATTCTCTCTCTCCCAGAAGTGTCTGGGCTTTGAGGGCTGTCTCTGCCAGCAGAGACCCTCCAGGTTTCTGTGCAGCTCCTCGGGGTGTCCCTGAGCCTTGGTGCCCTCAGCTGAGCAAACCCAGGGCAGGAGCTGCTGCTCCAGGCTCCTTCCTCCTCCTCCTCCTCCTCCTCGTGCCCAGGGGACGGCGTGGGGAACCTGTGCGAGGACGACTTCGACAGGGACATGGTGATCGACAGGATCGACGTGTGCCCCGAGAACGCCGAGGTGACGCTCACCGACTTCAGGGCCTTCCAGACCGTGGTGCTGGACCCCGAGGGCGACGCCCAGATCGACCCCAACTGGATCGTCCTCAACCAGGTGAGCAGAGCTGCGGCCGGGAGCCACCCCACGGGGTTTTGTCCCGAAAGGCTCCGTGTGGCCCCGCGGGGTTTGTCCCAAAAGGCGCTGTGTGGCCCCGTGGGGTTTGTCCCGAAAGGCTCCGTGTGGCCCCGCGGGGTTTGTCCCGAAAGGCTCCGTGCAGCCCTGCAGGGTTTGTCCCGAAAGGCTCCGTGTGGCCCCGTGGGGTTTGTCCCAAAAGGCTCCGTGTGGCCCTGCAGGGTTTGTCCCGAAAGGCTCCGTGTGGCCCCGCGGGGTTTGTCCCGAAAGGCTCTGTGTGGCCCCGCGGGGTTTGTCCCGAAAGGCTCCGCGCAGCCCTGCAGCGGCACGGGAGGGAATTTGGTGTGTGTGCAACTGCTCTGAAGAGTCGCAATTGCTCTTTCCCAGGGCATGGAGATTGTCCAGACCATGAACAGTGACCCCGGCCTGGCTGTAGGTGAGGAATTTCCCTTTTTCCTTTGGGAAATCGTCACTCACGGGAGCTTTAACCAACTGCTGCCCAACAACTCCATCCAGTGTTTGCTGTAGCGCACAGAGCACAGATTCCCCTTGGCAAAATCCCCCTCCCCAGCTGAACCCTGGCTCTGTTTTGTCCTGGGATGCTGAGTTTCTGCTCTGCTGCCCCTGACAGGCTACACGGCCTTCAACGGGGTGGACTTCGAGGGCACCTTCCACGTCAACACGGCCACGGACGACGACTACGCCGGCTTCATCTTCGGCTACCAGGACAGCTCCAGCTTCTACGTGGTGATGTGGAAGCAGATGGAACAGACGTACTGGCAGGCAAACCCCTTCCGGGCCGTGGCAGAGCCCGGGATCCAGCTGAAGGTGAAGGAATTCCTCCCTGGATTTTCACCCTGGGATAAGCGGCCGCGTTGAATCCTTTCTGCGCACGTTGACCGAGCTCTGCTCCGTCCCAGGCAGTGAAATCCAAAACCGGGCCCGGGGAGTACCTCAGGAATTCCCTGTGGCACACGGGAGACACCACGGACCAGGTGAAGCTGCTGTGGAAGGACCCCCGCAACTCCGGCTGGAAGGACAAGACCTCGTACCGCTGGTTCCTGCAGCACCGGCCCCAGGTCGGCTACATCCGGTGAGAACCAGGGCAGGAGCGGCCTCGGGCCTTCCCAGAGCAGCTTTGGAAGGGAGCTCAGCAGGGTGGGAACACCTCCCCCTGTCCTCAGC
>VXBU01013359.1:29157-41858 GCA_013400315.1 Bombycilla garrulus
GTGATGGCGATGGTGGCCATGGTGGCCATGGTGGCCACGGTGCCCATGGTGGCCGTGATGGCGATGGTGGCCCACGGTGGCCATGTTCCCCCGGTGGCCATGGTGGCCGCAGTGCCTATGGTGGCTGTAATGGCAATGGTGGCCATGGTGGCCACGGTGGCCGCAGTGGCCATGGTGGCCGCAGTGGCCATGGTGGCCGCAGTGGCCATGGTGGCCGCAGTGGCCATGGTGGCCGCAGTGGCCATGGTGGCCGCAGTGGCCATGGTGGCCGCAGTGGCCATGGTGGCCGCAGTGGCCATGGTGGCCGCAGTGGCCATGGTGGCCGCAGTGGCCATGGTGGCCGCAGTGGCCATGGTGGCCGTGATGGCGATGGTGGCCCACGGTGGCCATGTTCCCCCGGTGGCCGCGTTCCCCGCCCGACTCACCTGTCAGGATGATGTTGGGGATGTTGCCATGGCTGGAGTAGCCGAGCTGCTGCGAGTCCTGCAGGCTGCCGTGGCTGCCCGTCAGTCCCATCATGGCAGCCTGGGAGTAGTTGAGGGTGGAGCAGGGGCTGTAGAGGCTGTTGGAGCTGATGGCGTTCTCGATCATGTTGAACTGCTCCAGCTGTGGGGACACGGGGACAGCGAGGCGCGCGTTAACTCCCGCCCGATCCCCACCCCGACCGCGCGGCGGGGACGAGGACACGGCTCCAGGACACCACGAGAGACAGGCAAACAAATTCATCTTCCCCTGCTCCAAACGGGGCTCTCGGCCCTCGGCTGCCCCGAGCTGCCCTGCCCGACGAGGGACAGGGAGGCGCAAACCAAACTGGGGACGGGGACAACGAAAGAAAAGGGAGGAGTTAAAGGAAAATAAAGGGAATTCAGGCTCGCCCTGAGGTCTCTGCCCATCAGAATTCCCTCCACGGCACATCCCATAATTTCATTAATTCAATTAATTTAATTAATTTATTTAATTTAATTAATTTAATTAAGCCATGCCTTAGCTGGCCAAACCAAGGGAGGCTCCGATTATTCCCAAATAAAACCAGCCATGGATTATTCCCAAATTCCTGAGTCAATCCTGTCATCACCTACCAGCGAATCCATCCCAAGTGCAACTCTAGCTTGAAATGTTTAATTATTTCTGTTTTTCAATGATGTTTAATTTTAAAAACTTTCAGTATCTTAAATTTTGTCAGAATTATTTTCATTAATTTAAAAATTTTGGTTCATCAGTTTAAAATTTAATTTCATCATTTTCCTTGATAAAATTTTCATTTTAAAAAAATCATTATTTAAAAAGTTTCCTTTTTCAGTTTTATTTTTTAAACCTGATTCTTATTATTTTAAAATATATTTTCATTACATTTCCTTTTAAAAATGCATTTTCATTTACTTAAAGATTTTCAGTCCTTTTTAAAAATTCCATTATTAAAAAAAATTCTTTTCCTTGTTTTTCCTTTTTAAAATGGATTTCATTCTAAAATTTTCACTTTTTCCTCTTTCATATTTTGTTATTTTTCCTTTTTCTAGTCTTCTGTTATTTAAAAAAATTATTTTCCTTATTTTTCCTTCTTAAAGTCTTCCATTATTTTAAAAACTTATTTTCATTATTTTTCCCTTTTAAAGCTGATTTCCATTTTAAATTGTCGCTATTTTCCCTCTCCAAAACTTCCTTATTCTTCCTTTTTTGAAGCTAATTTTCACTGATTTAACATTTTCTTTTCACTATTTTCCCTTTTCAAAGCTGCCTGGCTTTATCTGAATTTTTTAAAACTTCATTATTAAGTATCTTTTAAATTTCATTATTAAGTATTTTTTAAATTATCTCTCATTTTTTTGTGAGGGCAGGTTGTGGGGGGGACAAAGAGCGAGAGGGGAGGGGGGGAAACCAAACAAAACAAGAAACTGCTGAGGAACACAAACAAAAAGAAGGAAAACTCTACATGGACAAAACGGGGACGTGACAGAAAATTAATCAGGAATTAATTAATTGGCATTAATTTGATGCGGGAGGGGCCGAGGCAGGCCCGAGATGAATTTGCTCACCTGGTGGGAGAGGGCATTAGCCTGCCTAGCTGTCATCTGCTGCTCATAATAGGAGTCCCCAAAAACACTGCCCAGCATGGAAGAATGCTGAAAACAAAACAGAGGCTTTATGGTGCGAATCCCCCAACTCCTCCCCCGGCACCGGGAATTCCAGAGAAACCCGGGAATTCCAGAGAAATCCGGGAATTCCAGAGAAATCTGCATGGAGCGGGCGGGAAACGCCCCGACCCTCACGGGGCTGAGGGGAGCGGGAGGGGATCCCTCAGGATCCGTAGGGAGCAGGAGGGGATCCCTCAGGGCTCAGGGGATCCCTCAGGGCTCAGGGGATCCCTCAGGGCTCAGGGGATCCCACAAGACCCCAAAGAATCCAGAGGGAGCCAGCAGGAATCCCTCAGGGCTCAGGGGATCCCTCAGGATCTCACAGAGCAGGAGGGGATCCCTCAGGGCTCAGGGGATCCCTCAGGATCCGTAGGGAGCAGGAGGGGATCCCTCAGGGCTCAGGGGATCCCTCAGGGCTCAGGGGATCCCTCAGGGCTCAGGGGATCCCACAAGACCCCAAAGAATCCAGAGGGAGCCAGCAGGAATCCCTCAGGGCTCAGGGGATCCCTCAGGATCTCACAGAGCAGGAGGGGATCCCTCAGGGCTCAGGGGATCCCTCAGGATCCGTAGGGAGCAGGAGGGGATCCCTCAGGGCTCAGGGGATCCCTCAGGGCTCAGGGGATCCCTCAGGGCTCAGGGGATCCCACAAGACCCCAAAGAATCCAGAGGGAGCCAGCAGGAATCCCTCAGGGCTCAGGGGATCCCTCAGGATCTCACAGAGCAGGAGGGGATCCCTCAGGGCTCAGGGGATCCCTCAGGATCCGTAGGGAGCAGGAGGGGATCCCTCAGGGCTCAGGGGATCCCTCAGGGCCCAGGGGATCCCTCAGGACCCCAGAGAATCCAGAGGGAGCCAGCAAGAATCCCTCAGGGCCCAGGGGATCCCTCAAGATCCCATAGAGTGGGAGGGGATCCCTCAGGATCCGTAGGGAGCAGGAGGGGATCCCTCAGGGCCCAGAGGATCCCTCAAGATCCCATAGAGCGGGAGGGGATCCCTCAGGGCTCAGTGGATCCCTCAGGATCCCTCAGAGCAGGAGGGGATCCCTCAGGGCTCAGGGGATCCCACAGGGCAGGAGGGAACCCCTCAGGGCCCAGGGGATCCCACAGGATCCACGTGGAGCAGAAGGAAGTCCCACAGGACCCCAGAGCATCCAAACAGAGCAGGCTGGAATCCCACAGAGCCCAGAGGATCCCAAAGGATCCACACGGAGCAGGAGGGAATCCCACAGGACACAGGGGATCCCACAGGACCCCACAGATTCCACAGGGCAGGCAGGAATCCCTCAGAGCCCAGGGGATCCCACAGGGAAGGCAGGAATCCCTCAGGGCCCAGGGGATCCCACGGCGCTCAGGGGATCCCACAGGACCCCACAGAATCCACAGAGCACGCAGGAATCCCTCAGGACTCAGAGAAGCCCACAGGATCCCACAGAGAGGGCAGGAATCCCTCTGGACCCTGAAGATCCCACAGAATCCACAGGACAGACAGGAATCCCTCAGGGCCCAGGGGACCCCACAGGATCCCACAGAATCCAGAGGGACCTAGCAGGAATCCCTCAGGGAATCCCACAGGGCAGGCAGGAATCCCTCAGGGCCCACAGGATCCCACAGAGCAGGAATCAATCCCTCAGGGCCCAGAGGATCCCAGAGGATCCCACAGGGCAGGCAGGAATCCCTCAGGGGATCCCACAGAATCCAGAGGGAGCCAGCAGGAATCCCTCAGAGGATCCCAGAGGGCAGGCAGGAATCCTTCAGGGGATCCCAGAGGATCCCAGAGGGCAGGCAGGAATCCCTCACAAGATCCCAGAGGATCCCAGAGGGCAGGCAGGAATCCCCCAGACCCCGCAGCTGCCACGGGGACACCCCAGAACCCCACAGGCTTCTCCCAGAGCACGGACAACACGGCCAAGTGGGACTGACGGACACGGACACTGCGCTGGGAACACGGGCAGGGGCAACAGAACTGTGATTTCTGCTTTTTTTTTGGAGTTTTGGGTGGAAGGAACCTCGCACTGAGGCGGGAGGGGCTGTTCTGGCTCTGGATCTGCAGCTCAAAGGGCAAAATTCCTGGTTTTAAATCATCCCACGGGAGCTGCAGAGCAGGAAAGGTCAGAGGGAAACCCAGAGAAAAATTCCAAGGGGAATTCCTCAGCCTTGCTAAATCACTGTCCACTCCCTTGGTTATTGTCCACAGTTTATCAATCATTCTAAAGGCGACCAAGAATTTGAGGTCCATGTTTTAATCCAGATAAAAATCAGCAACATCACTCCTGATTTAAAACTCTCAAATCCTCATATTCCAGCTTAAAAAAAAAAACAAACCAAAACGTTAACTGACAAAGAGAACATCTATAAAAGACAATTTCCAAGGAGTGGTTGCCTCAGTCTTGGAAAACAAAGTTCAGTTGCTGGTTTATCCACACAGCAAAAGCAGGATGCAAATTCTGTCCTTAAAAACCTAAGCAGGGGAAATTCAGGAAAAGCTTAGGAAGAATCAGAAGAGGCACAGATTTTAAACCTTTAAAAAAACCGCTTTGTACTAAAAAAATAATTCAAAAACACCTAAACTGCCCCTTCCATGAGGGGAAAGAAGCACCAAGATGTTCTTTAAAAACTTCCCCATTTCCAGGCAGACACCTGGGCTGTCACATTATGGGGATGGGTTGGGATAAATGTGGATCAAGGGGGGAATTCCCAACCTGAGACTCCATGGCTGGAACTCCTCCTCTAAAACCCTGGCTGAGCAGATCCTGGTTGATCCCAGGACTGCTCCGAGCTGGGATGGTTTGGATGAACTCGGAGAAGAGATTTTTGGGATTCACTTTCCTGAGCATTTCTGGTCTGTCACACCCAACAATCCCTGCTCCCTGTGCAGCCAAAACTGGGAAAGGGCTGGAACTGCAGCCACTTTTCCAATTTATCACCTGGTCATCACATCCAGGGGCTGCTGGATCTGAGAAAAAGGGATCAAACACCAGGAGGGATCAAACACCAGGAGGGATCAAACACCACAAGAGCCATTGATATGATGCTGATAAGAGAAAAGCAAAGCACCACTTAAAGCAATTTAAAGAAAATTTGTAAGGTTTTAACCAATCTAAATCCAGTCCAACCTATGGCTTCTAACCATTTCCAAGGAAAATCTGAATTTTGGGATGGCACAGACTTGACAAGAAGCAAAACCAGCACTAAAATCCAATGGCTATTTGAGAGCTCCAAAGAGGATCAAGGTATTTCGTCCCTTTAACTCCTGTGGTTTAATTCCACAGAATGGGAGAGAAAGGACAATTCCCAAAACGAGGACAATCCCTAAAATCTTTGTGTTTCACCAAGCACTGTTCCCATCCCAAAAAACTTTGGGGAACACGAGAAACAATCAACAGGAGAGCAGAATGTGCTCGTGCAAGTCCAGGTCAGAGCTGAACAAACCAGCCTGGCTTTGTCCCTCCTGTGGAGTGTGCTGGTTCCTACAGCTGCAAGCGTGGAAATTCCCAAAGGAAACCCAAAATTCCCACTGGAAATGTCACTCCTTCAACACCTCAGAGCCTCAGAATAATTTATCAACAACTCCAGAACAACACTGCGCAAACACCAAGCTCCAGAACCACCGCAGAGTCACCAGAGCATCTTCTGGGGTTGGTGGAACAGCTGTGAGGAAAAACCAACCCCAAAGCACAACCCCCTGGCTGGGATGATCCATCTGAAAAATACCTACCAGGTTCTCCAGGCCAGAGCCACTAGAGCAGGAATATTTGTGTGAGACCGGAACGGGAATGAGAGCAGGGCAGCGCGGGGTGGAAGCCATGCAGACACAGAGCTCTCCCGGCACTGGGAGCACTGGGAGCACTGGTGGGACACACACACACATGGAGCAGAGGGATTTGGGAGGGGTGGGAGCATGGAGAAGAACCTGTGGTGGAGGTGGGACACCAATCCAAGCCCGGGTTTGTGGTTTAGGGAATGTTCTTGGGCACTCTGAGGGTGACAGCCCAAATCCACGGGAGGAAGAGGAGGCAGGCCCTGCACCCCGCTCCCCAGTGGAATATTCTGCTGCTGGAAGGGATCTGCCTTCACTCTGGGAAGATTTAGGGATTCTGCTGCCTGGAGCTGCCCCATCTTCACGACCAACCCCCATTTCCCCTCCAAACTGGTTTTAATTCTCTCTGCGTTTCGTATCTGTGACCACCACCAGCTTTTGGGTCATTCCTGGAGGCACTGAATCCACCTCAGTTTTAATTTAGGAAAAATAAGGAATTCTGTGGGTATTTAAGAGGTCAAAACTACAGAGAGCAGGATTAATAAATCCTCTGCCTTGCACTCAGAGTTGTGGTGTCCCTGTCAAACAGAGCAAAACCTGAGGAAGTTTTTACAGGATGAAACCAGCAGGAAAAATCATAGCCCAGTGTGTGCTCTGCTCCTTGGAACTGACCAGTGGGGACAAAACCAAGCCAGAGTGATGGAGAAATCAAAAGGGAAAAAAAAAAAAAAAAAATCAAGATTAACCCCAAATCTGGACGTGCTGTCCAGTGAGAACTGAGAGCTTGCAGCATGCTGTGCTCGAGGGGACAGTGCTGGTTTCTGGAGGCACACAGAGCACAGCAGAACTCACAGAAGCAGGCAGAAGAGAGACAGGTTAAGAAGCAATGAAGGCAGGGTTAAGGAAATGCAGACAATTCCTGCCACTCGGATCCAGGGCTGAGCTTACCATGACCTGGCTAATGGAGCTTCTGCCTGGGAACCAGGAAGGGGCAGCACTTATTTAGAAAGGATCCTCCTTACAGCCTTCAACGTTCAGTGATGAAACAGAAAATGGATTTTCAGACTCTCGTGATGCTCTGGAAGAATTCCCTGCACTTCTTTTCTCCAGGTGGGATTCTCCAGAGCAGCCAGCTGGGGTTCTTTCAGCAGCATCAGGCACTGAAAATGCACTTTCTTACATTGGGGCACCCTCGCGTTTTGCCTGTTTTTCATTTCTTGCTGCTGGCAGGTAAAAAAAATCCCCCTTCAGAGGATCACACACTCTCCCAAGTTGTGATTTTCATCCAGGACTTGTGGATGTGTGAGGAGATACAGGCAGAGCAAGGAAAAGCAGCTGGCATGCAAGGGAGTGTGCTGGGAACCCATTCCCTGCCAGCCACAAGCTGCTCATTTTAAGAGCTTTTCCTCCAGTGTTTTCTCTCACTGGGTATGTTTTCACCTAAAAAAAAAGGTCCTGATCTAAATCAGTTTGGGATATTTAGTGTAAATATTTAAATATTCAGCGCCCCAGGAGTTTTCCTGCTGCGGGAAGCGTTGAAATTCCCCTTTTCTCACCCTCCCAACCTCACACCCATCAGCTCCCCTGCGATCCTGCGAATTGAAAAGGGGTTCTGCCCCCCAAAAAACAAAGAAACAAACAAACAAACACCACCCCAGTGTTCAACCAGCAGCCTGACCCTGTGATTCCCTGCTCACTCCAAAAGGCAATTCAGCAGCTCCTGGGAGTGGGGATGGAGATGGGACGCGGGTGACGCACGAGGCACACACGGAGTCACAGTGACACAACTATGGGGCAGTGATGGAGAAATCCAGCTCAAAACACACACGAGAAGCAAGGCCTGTGGAAGCACAGAGTCCCTTACTTGAGGGGAGCTGCCAGGAGAGAAGCCTTGATTGGAGACAGGAGAGGTGGGAGACTGGTTGGCTGGGGAGCCAGCATTACTGCGGTACTGCTGGAGTGAGGCCTACAGAACAACACACAATTAAACACCCTGCCACTGAGGCAGCCCTGCAAAACACACACTTCTGCAGTGCTGGAGCTGGGAGAAAACATCCTCTTCAGTTTCTGTGTGGGAAGATAGGATTATGTGAATGAGGTCCCAAAATTCAGGGGAAAGAGCGCAGGGACAGGCACAGCTGGGAGCGTTTCCTGCCTGTTCTCACTTATTCCAAATATATTAAAAAAAAAATCAGGTCGGGCAAGGATTTAGGGCAAAGAAGTCTTGGGAGCTGGGAATAATTCAAAAAGAATGTGGTTCATGCTTCAGTTCCAGTGCCAGCCCCACATGTGTGCCTGCAGCTGTGTTATCAGCACCGGGCAGGTGACAACACCTGGATGACGTGGAGCAGGCACCCTCAGAGAATTCTGTGTCCTGCAGCCTTGTAGCTGGGATTTTTATACTCTTCTCAGGTGTTTTGAGAAGTTATTTTCAAAGATTTAATTTTTTTTTCTCATCATAAAGAACCCTGGTTTGGAACAAATTAGTAATATTAATGGTATTTAAATAATGCTGCACTAATTAACATAAAGAGCAGCTCAGCTCTTATTTTACTTCCATTAGAAATTAAGGGATGATTGAGGAGAAACTGCAATCCTGTGAATTTATTACAGTGATTTGCAGTGTGGGAGAACTCTGCACTACCAATTTTTGACCCCAAAATTCTGTCAATGCCAAAAAAAATCCCCTTTTTGCTCTGCATTGCCACTTACAACCTGTCAGCAGCCACCCAAACTACAAACAGATTTCAATTTTGCTTTACAAAACCTGTGCAGAAGTTGCCAGCAAGGCTGTGACAGCTCCAAAGGCTTTTTGATAAAGTGGCTTTAAATCTGTTTATTTAGGAATTACTTGAGTTGCTTTAGAAGATAAAGCACAGCAGCCTAAAAGTTCAGGTCATAAAGAGGTTTAGGATGAGGAAAGCAACACAGAAAGCAAAGGATGAGATCAGAATTGTCTGTACTGGTGCTACATGAGGATTAGAACCAAACAGGGACACGTTTTGAGTGGGGTGGGTTTGCTGGATTGTCCTTCCCTCTTCCCCTTCCCATCCTGGAAGGGAAGAGCTGCTCTCGAGGAGCACCAAGTGTTAAAAATGTCACCCACAGCCGAGGGCAGATGGACAGAATGGATTTGTTCTCATTCCCAAAGGCACTCCTGTCACTGCAGCACTGCCAGGACCTTCCAGGGCTGGGACCCCCAGGACCCTCCAGGGCCAGGAGGAGCTGGGGGAGCTGGGACCACCCTTCTTTCCCAGCCCCTGATTCCTGATTTGGGATTTTCAGCTGCTGAGACAGAACATTTCCATGTTAAAACAAGCAGGAAACGGGATCTGTCCATAAATCCTTGCTCCAATTCTTCTGGGCATTGGAGGCAGCCGCAAATCCCACTTTGGAATACATAAAATTCTTTGAAATGAAAGGGTTCTAAGCAGTGAAACTGCAGAGAATACCTGGTTCTCGACAACTTTTGGGAAATAAATTTTCCAGATGGTATTTGATTGGAAAATGGTTGTTGAAGTTGGGCTCTCTCAAGGCTCTGGGAGTTCCCTCAGTCTGTATCATGATGTGTTGGGGGGACACTGCACACCCTGAAAACCTCCCAATAAATGCTGATAGATTCAAACTGGGACAAAACTTCCTAAAAATTCCCCTCTAGAAAACATTTAAAAAATGCATTCAACCAAACCCACTTTAAGTTGACTTGAGCTTCTCTAAAAATCTCTTGATCACGGGGGCTGTCCGGGCTGATTATTTTCCCCAGTCCCCTGCACATTCCCAGCTTTTCCCAGGAAATCCTTCCCCAAACTCACCGAGTTGATGTCGATCCCCACGGAGGGCTGGCTCTGGCTGCCAGGAGGGGACTGGGGGATGCTGGAAGGTACCGTGACAGACAGAGGGGGCAGCTGGGGGCCCCTCTGCAGCCCCGAGCTCTGCAGCAGAGGAGGGGTCTGCGGCAGGGAACTGGCCACTGCTGGCTGCTGCTGCTGCTGCTGCTGGGGGCTGGGCTGGGTGAAAAAGGGGTACGGGGGGAGCTGCTGCTCCAGGGACAATGCATCCATGGCCACGGCCTGCAAAAGAAGGAGCAGGGAATTCTTGGCGCCAAGGAAATCCCATCAGGCTGGGGTTGTGTTGTAAAAATGGCATCTAAAGGTTCAGAGAGGCGAGGAGCTGCTCTGAGATGTTCCTGCCCCCTGGGAGGGGTGGATTGGGTGAGGTTTAAGGTTCCCTCCAATCCAAACCATCTGTAAAAAGCAGTACTTGAAAAGCCCAGTTGAATCTCAAGGTGGGAAATCACCAAACTGAGCTGTCACAGAGCCACAATAAAATCAATTTTAGAAGTTAATTGAGCTTCTCTCACGAATTAGAGAAATGGTTTTCAATTTCACAGCTCAGTTTGGGACAACACAAAAAAAATGTGGTCTAAGAGATGGTTTTTATCAATTCTAGAAAAGAAGAAGTAAAATCTGTCCCCTCTACAAACCTCTCCTGGTTTAAGGCTTTGAATTAAGGAACACCTTTAAAGGAGGAAATTACAGAACAAAAGATGAAGTTCATGGAATGGTTTGGGTTGGGAAGGACCTTAAAACTCATCTTGTCCCATGGGCAGGGAACTTTTTACTACCCCAGGCTGCTCCAAGCCCAGCCCAGCCTGACCTTGGACACTTGCAGCGATCCAGGGGCAGCCACAGCTTCTCTGGGAATTCCACCCCCAGGGAGAACTCCCTTCCCAACATCCCCGTGCCTCTGAGCCAAACTCCCAGCCTAAGCAGATTAAAACAATGAAGCAGTGCTTAGAAAACTCCAATTGCCCCCCCGAGTTGCTACCTGAGTGATGGGGGACAGTGGGGACAGCGTGGGGGACATTTGCTGGGACTGAGGTCGCCGCGAGTCCGCGCCCAGGGACAGGGGGCTCACGCTGGGCTGCCGGTGCTGGGACGGGGCCGGCGTCGTCGTCATTCCTGCTGGGAACAGCAAAGCACCCTCAGCAAGGTCTCAGCAAAGCCCTGCTGAGATCTGCACTCAAAGAACGCCCTAAAATTAAGGGGGAAAAGCACAGCCTGAGCAGCAGCACTGGGAGCGCCTCGGGAGCTCGTTAGGTGATTTGTAATTAATTTTGTCCCGCTGAAGAGGATCAGGGCGAGAGGAAGAGCGCTGTGGGTTGTCCTGGCCCAAGCCCAGGCACGGCTGCTCAGGCTGCTGGGCAGGATGAGGAATTGGAAGAGGCAGAGCGGCCTCAGCAGCTGAGGACACCACAGGCACCGCGCTCGCCAAACCCAGGAAAAAAAAATAAAAATAAAAATAAAAATAAAAATCAGCTCTGTTTGTGTGGGCTCAGACTCTGGGAATGAGATAACAGATCCTGGAACCAGCCTTATCACAGGGCACTCGAGGTCTTGTAAAAGCAAACAGCTCTTGAATGGAAAAAGCAGAACTGGTTGTGCAGGAAGAGCCCGGTTTGCAATGGCACAGCAGGGCAGGAAAACGGCCACCACGCTGCCAGGAGCCACGAGCCACCAGGGGCTGAGGATAAACAACCAAATATTAACATTCTGCTCAGATCAAGCCAAAAATCTGGGAGTTTAGAAACCTCCCCCATTTTCTGCTTCACCCCAGAGGAACAGAGTCGCCCTGGGCAGGGATGTGAGGCCAGGTGAGCTGAGCTGCTCCCAGAGCTGCCAGGATCCCGCAGCTCCCAGGCACTGGCAAAGGCTCAGGGCTGCCAGGAACGCTGCCAGGGAGCCAGGAAGGCCAGGCTGCCAAGGAGGCAGCAGGAAAAGGGGCTCAGGTGATGCCTTCCGCTGTAGCTTTTCTATTTTTCACGTTCTGGGTTGGTTCACTGTGCGGTTCTGGGTTTTGGATTAAGGGTTGGGAAGGTTTCTGCACAGAGTAGGGAGAAAAATGGATGCTGGGGGTCAGCACAGGGAATTCTGAAAGAGGAAAACCCCAGTCTTGTACATTAATAAATAGATAAAATATCAAAATTAAAATATAAAATTAAAGAGGAATATAGATATTTTTAAAATCCCCAAAAAGCATTAAGAACATGAGATAACTGTCCCGTAACTAAATACAAATTCCCCATTTTTTGTGCATTTAACACAAAGGAACAGTGAAACCAAACTCACTCTGGGGCAGAAGGATATTGAAATCAGTTCCCCAATTTTGGGAGGTGCTGTGCCCTCACCCTGGCTGGCAGTGCCCATGCCCAGGTAAGCCTTAAAAACCCACCCAAATAATACTGAAAACATTCTGGCTTCCAATTTACTCTGCCTGGATGTCCAAGGAAGGGTTCATTTGGCATCTGGATTTTCCCAATTTCTGCAATTTGCACAAGGTGGGCAGTGACACTCAGGGGTGCTGTGCCCTAGCCCTGGCTGGCAGTGCCCATGCTCAGGTGATTTAGGGTGACAGTGGCACTCAGTGGTGCTGTGCCCAGTGCTGTGCCCTCACCCTGGCCAGCAGAGCTGATGCCCAGGTGACTCAGGGTGACACTGTGTGGTGCTGTGCCCTCACCCTGGCCAGCAGTGCCAATGCCCAGGTGGCTCAGGTGGCCCAGGGTGACAGTGACACTGAGTGGTGCTGTGCCCTCACCCTGGCTGGCAATGCCCATACTCAGGTGGCTCAGTGGTGCTGTGCCCAGCGCTGTGCCCTCACCCTGGCCCGCAGAGCCGATGCCCAGGTGGCCCAGGTTGGTACTCAGTGATGCTATGACCAGTGCTGTGCCCTCAGCCTGGCTGGCAGTGCCCATACCCAGGTGGCTCAGTGGTGCTGTGCCCGGGGCTGTGCCCTCACCCTGGCTGGCGGAACCCATA
>VXBU01013374.1:0-26052 GCA_013400315.1 Bombycilla garrulus
CTCCCTGTTCCTCCCTCAGCTCCAGGCCTCCATCACCCTCAAGCCCATTCACTGTCCCTCCAGCTGCCCCTCACTCAGCCTCTATGGCTCACGCCCTGAAAAGACCCAAAATATTCCCTAAAATTACCCTCATCTTCAAAGTGTTCTAAAAACCCCACAAAACCCTCAAAATACACTTAGAATACGCTTCAAATACACTGACAATACCCTAGTTACTAAAAAGCCCTGTAAATACCTGTAAAAATAAAAAACCTCTTAAACATCCATAAAAATGCTCTAAATGATCCTAATAAAGCTTTAAAAATACTTTAGAAATCCTTAAAATACTCTGATGAGACCCTTCAAAACCTAAACATACCCTCAAAAACTGCTCTGAGTGGAGCATGGCAGCTGGAAATGCCTGAATGGTTCACAGAAACTGTAAGCACCTGTTAAAGGTACAAGTATATGAATCTTTTTTTTAGAATATAAATGGCTGGTTAACAAGCATCCTGAAGAGTCAGCCACCCACATTCTTCCTCCAAGGAGTCACAGATTCTTTGCTCCCGGGCTCTGAGACATAATTACAGTATGAGGAGGTTTGGGAGAGCTGAAAAGACACCATAGCAACCTTCTGGCAAAAATCTTTGCTCATCCAATGTGAAGCAAAATTTATTTTTATCTGAATGGTCTTAGTGAGTCTTAATGTGTTCTGTGTTGGCTCTCTGCTTCTCTTCATTTCATTGTGCTCCTCAGTCACAGTCTTTTCCTGCTCCAAGTCCTAAATGTCATTTTCTAAATCTTCCCACTAAAGTTTCAACTAGAAATGGATTCAGGATGCTGGTTATTTGATTGGGGTCTGCCTCTGAGTTAAAGAAGGGATGCCCTTTCGTGGTGTTCTGGACCCTTTGCAATCATCTCCAGTGAAGCTGATAAACACCTTGTGCTGCATAATTGCAACCATCGAAGCAAACTGAAAAACATGGAAACAGATAAAAGAAGATGGAGGAAATTGAAATAATTGAAAAGTGCTGTGCAGTCCCTGCTCAGAAGAAAGGCTGTCTCTGCAACAGTTTATGCAAATGATAGAACCTGTGGAGCATGGATTTGGTGAGATGCAGTGCGTGCCAAGCAATTTCCATGGATGTGATCTGCCTGTAATAGGAGACCAAGACCTGCTGGTTGAGGCTGGTGGCAGAAGGGTGGCAGAACAGTGCTCGGCTGCAACTGCTTGGCTGTGAGAGAGTCTGTGTGGGTGCACAGGGTGAAGGCAAAGCAGGAAAGGAGCTCCTGAGATATAAAGCAGTTGGCTAAGGGGTGCTCTGAGTTTTTTGAGGAAAAACTTGAAGTCTGGGGTGCTTAAATGGGAGTAGCCAAGAGGAAGAGACAGATTTGTGAGCAATAAGGTGATGATGGATGAGTAGGTTATGTAGGAAAGCTGAAGGGAGGGACACTTCTATTCCATCTGGAGCCTAGAGTGCCTGGAGGAGCAGGGTGCAGTGTTCAGCAATCTTGGGAGGTTCAGGCTTTCTTCGGTTCCTCTTACATCCCTCTCAGATCCAGTAAGGGAGATGAACTACTGGGATCCGCTGTCAAAACATTTAAGATCACACTCCTGCAGGAGACCACCACCAGGCCCCTAGGGCTGATTCTGTCCCTCTGGAGCTAACTCACAAAATTCTGGAGCTGATCTCTAGCTGGGCAAAGTGACAGGCACACAGGGTGTCCTTCTCAGAGGCCACTCCCTCCAAGACCTCACTCATGAAGTCTTTCTCAGCAGCAAGCAATAATTAGTATTTTTTGAACTTGGCAATGACTAATTAATATCTCTCAGCAGGGAAGAAAGATACTGATGTTGATCTTTACACTATGTGTTATGTACTCAAAATAGAGGCTAGACAACTGTTGTGGGGAATTTTCAACTAGTGTTCTTTAATGCAGTCACTTTTGAAATTGAAACAAAGGGAACTCTTCAGTTGTTTCTAATTCTAATTTGTATTTTACAATGCTCCATATTCTGGACTTTGGTCAGGACAAAATCTGTACAACCCCATGACGTACCACAGGCTGGGAGTGTAATGATTTGTTTCTTAAATATTATTGCAATGGTCAAAAAATCATTTCTCAAATAATGAAAGAGAAGGTTGGGAGCAGAGATTTGTTATCACAGAAGATTTTCCAGACCCTGAGAAATGTGGTTTCAGAACAAATAATTTGCTCTTCATTTCCTGACCCACTGAAAATATTGAAACTTCCCATCTGATTTTCTCTTCGTATCTTCTTCACTGGCCTTTCAGCATCTGACAGAGGAAACAGGGTGGAGCAAAAATCTACCTGAATTTCTGTGCTACACAGGGAGGTGAGTTTTTGCGCAGAGCCTTTAAATAACTACGGTGTTTTTAGAAGATAGTATGAAAATATATGAGAAGTCCTTTTAGGTGCCACAGGCCGGAATCATGATGTCTTATTCCTTAAATATTACTGCAAAAGTCAGTAAAAAATTGCCAGAGTAACAGCATAGGAAGCTGGGAAAATAGATTGTTGTCACAGCAGTAAATCGAAAACCAGATGACGTTTCCTAATATAAGTTTTGTAAAGTGCAATTCTTAAAGGAAATTGAGAGAGTTGTTATTAGCTCAGACGTTTTTAGAATTTTCTGGTGTTCATTTTACATGTCTGAACACGAAGAGACAGCTTCCATTTTGCCAGTGGGCAGTGTGCTGTAACCCCTTGTGAGGAGCCCAAGGCAAAAGCTGCATCTGATGTGAAGCCAGGTGACTCCACTGAATGGAGCTTGGCCACCTTAGACCATCTGAGAATCTAGTTCATCCCTCACAGTCATTTTATGTAACTCATTAATAGGTGAAGATTTCATCCAGTGGGGTCGTAAATCAAGGTAAGTCCTTCCTTTGGTGCCCAGTGAAGTGAGTAGAGGAAGCAGAGTGGCACAGAGAAGCAGAGAGCGAGTCTGGGGCTCTCGGATGTTGACGCTGCCTGTCCGCTGCATTGCTCTGGTTTAACTGTAGTCATTTTGGAAGCAACTTTAGTCAAACTGAAGCACAAAACAGAATAAAATCCTTCCAGTTTAGACCGACATATTTGGATTTTAAGTGTTCAGCGTCTGCTTATACCCTGGAACTAGCCCTTTCTCCATTATAAGCATGTTCCCAGGGCTTAACTACAGTGATGAAAATTTTCTTGTAGACTGAGCCCAGGGGTTGAGAACAAATGTTTCTACTGGCTGTCCTGTCCATGAGCAGCTTTGTGTTCTTTTTCTTCCTGCGTCCTTCGGCCCGTCTGCTACTGTGTGGTTTATCATCCCACCAGCGTCTGTAGGTCAGCACACCCAGCTTAAAGGCACCGGCAGGGCCTTCTCTTCTTGTTTTCCCTACATTTTTAGGAACTTCACCACTTTGTCAAACAGATTGGAAATTGCTAACAGGTTTGCAGAGTTGCGACAGATGAACAAAACACATACAGTGTCGTTGTATAAACTTCATCTATTTTAGAAACTAGAAGAATCCAGAGGGTTTGTGTAGCTGTGACCTTTACAGAGATGACTGATCTAGTGACTCGGCCTGGTCACAGGGAGAAATGACTTCTGGGCTCCTGCGCTGTCAATGCCATTCCAGCAGATTGCAGGAGCAATTTGAATTTCTCAGCCAAGTGAGTGGGAAGGGGGTGCTCACCAGCATCTTTTTCAGAATGCACCAAGAAAATGAAGAGGTTCCTGTGTTGGCCTGAACAAGGTTTTTTGTATTTTGATGGCTACTGCTCATCTTTTTCTCCTGACAGGTACAGTAATCCCGCTCAGGATTAATCGCACAGATGGTGCTGCCAGGAGGCTCTGGGCATCCCCCAGCCCAGAGGGTGTCTGATGGTGTCCTGGTTTGTGCACATACAGTTTAATCCTACAGGAGCCCACTTTCCTCGTGTTCTGCCCCAGAGCATCACTTGTTCTTCTTCTAGCCCTTTCCCTTCAGCCACTACAGGAGTCTCTGATGCACGCTGGCAAGAGACCTACAAGTCTGGACATGATGCATACCCTTTCCTGGGATGCTGGTTCAGTCTGGGCTGCAGATGAGTCAGTACAAATAAGAAAATACATCAAGGAGTGAAATGTCAGATTTTGACTTCATCACAATCATCATACACATTTGGAGATGAAAAGGCTCATGGTTTTGTCATTACTCACTTCTTTCCCTCCTGGGTATCTTCAGCATTTCTGCATTATTTTTTTTCTAGTTTTACTTTGGTCGCTGTAAAATAGGAGCTCTGTAGTTGCTCCACGGTGTCCTAGGAAAAGCACAAAGTTACCGATAGAACCATGTTCTGAGGTACAAATAATTCAGGCCCCAAGTGCAACACGGCAAGATGTGTGTCGTGAACATGCTCAGCATCCTTTCATGCCACCATAAATCCTAGCAAAACAACAACTAGTTCTATGCTGGTTTTTGTATTTCTTTCTTTCACTTCTCTTCAAGAGCAATGCAGGGCACAGAGATTATTCATGCCTCTAAAATGCACCCTGTAGGACTGGGGTCCCTTCCAGCACACAGGGCTGTTGAGGAAAACTCTTTTCTTTCCAAAGATAACCTTCATAGTAAAAAGACTGAATTAATATCTAGCTCCTGCCAAATCCATCAGCTTTCTCTCAGCTTTGGATGAGAAAATCGTACACCCAAACTGATACTGGACCATGTGGACCCTAGAGCTGAACTATGTTTTGATTCCTATTTGACAGGTCTTGAGGACTTTCTTTTCTTTTGCGGAGTTAAACTTGTCTTTTTACTGATAGTCTGGGTGGTCTCAATTAAATTTCAAAGGTACCAGAAAAGAGAATCAACTTTTTATTTTTTTAATCATAACACAGGGATGTACTCAAATGAGGACATAGGACAGCTTTTTCTTTGGAAGTGACACTTTATTTCCCTTTTTCACTGTCTTTCCCAATGCTGTTTTCTTACAGAAGCACACTATCTTCATGGAGAATGCCTGGATTTACTGGGAAGAAATGATAAATATATGTCCTTGGTCAAATTCAGTATCTCTCAGCTCTGTCTCTCATGGTGTGCGTTGACCCCCCAAAAATCCCACAAATCACAGAACCACCCCCCAAAAATAATTTTTAAAGTCCTCAAAAAATCCTGAAAAAGATCACAAAAAATCCCCCAAAACTCCCAGAAACAGACGTACAATTCTACTTGAGCCCAGCAGAAGAAGGGCATTTCTGCAGATGGCAGGAATCTGGTACTACTGGCAAGTCAGTAGCTTGGACTAAAACGAGGGATGTTCGGGTGGAGTACAAGGAGAACAAAGTTTGTAATGTCTGCATGTAGACCAGAGAACAATCTGGTTTTCTCAGAGGTAATAGGCTCAACTCCCGCAAATTCAGGCTGAAAAAGTCTTTTGATTTAGAGTTAGAAAAGGAGCCATGCCTAGCAAGGTTCTGTCTCCTCACCCCCTGCGGAACAATAAATCCTCTAATCCCACAGAGGTAAAAAAAACCCAGGCCCCCAGATTTACCAGTGATTTATGTTCTTTCTTCTGAAAGGAGTGTAACTTGTTCAAAATTCTGTTTGCCATCAGTTTAGCAATATTCTGCCTGCTCCACACGCAGGGGAATTCTCACCCACAGCCACCCTACAGATTCCTTGCCACTCACTGTGCAGCTCTCAGCTTCTTCATGCCCAAAATAGCTCCCCTGCTCCCAGCTGACATTCCCAGCCCACAGAAATCTCAGTACTCCTGTGCAGCTCCTCGCTTTAGGAAATGTGGAGATAACATGCTGTTTCACTATTATCTTTGCAAGTTTAGGTGAATGTTCTGGAGACAGTAAAAGCAAGAGAAAACTCCTGCATGTGCAACACTGAAACTCAGCAATGCATGAGTGAGCTGTTTAGCTGGGCTCATTTGTCACCGTGGGGTGAAGTCCCCAGGATAGCTGGTACCTCATGGAAGAAGAGCCTGGATAATTAGGCCGTAGACTTAGAAAGGTGGGTCTAATTTCAGCTAAAAATACATTTGCATTCCTTCTGCCTTAACCACACAGCTTCCCTCACACAGAGGCACAACCCTTGTGCACTCCTTTCTCCCTTGCCCAGACTTTCTTTACACAACCCTGTATGCTTCTTTCCCAGCTCCCACTCTCAAGCCTCAGCTTTCTCCCAGATTTAAGTCCCCAAAATCCTCCAGAACCTAACTGGATTTCTCCTTGTTTAGGCAAAGAGAGAGAAGATTTCTGAATTTGAGAGTTGTATTATACAAAGTACAGTGGTGGGTAAGATATTATATTAAAATAAAGCTACAGCAAGACAGTTTTATTCCATTTGTGCTAAGGTTTACAAATTTTTTGCAATTAATCTTTAACCAAGACAGGCTTCTTTCTCAAAAGTAGTTATTTACATGAAATACTGAAGTACATGGTATTGCATCACACTAAATATGATGAAGTAAATCTTGTTTATCACCAAGTTAATCACAAAGCGTTGCTTTTACCCAGATTTAATCTGGACAGAATATTTTCAGTTTCACTCTCTCAGAAGCTCAGTATAACACAGAATTTGCTGACTTCTTAACAAACAAACAAGAGTAAAAGGCTAGAGAACCTTCACAAACTTCTTGACATTCCTTGATGTTTCACATATTCTAGGCAGAGATGCTGGAGATCAGTTCTTTTCTTCAAATTAAAAATCAAAACTAACTAAACAATCACCTTGCTTTTCCCAGTGTCTGGGTTGGAAGAACTAAAACAATTTGAAAAAGCTGCCTTAATGTATCTTGTTTTGTTGGTTTTTTTTTAATGCTCTTGCCCTGTCAGTAATTAACAGATCCAAGTAATTTTAACTGCATGAGTTGTTCTTTCTGTTCTGTTCCTTTTCTTCTGCACAGCCAACCTCATAGCTGGCTGCCAATTCAAAGCTGCTCAGTATCTTTGCAAGCTCCTACCAAGAATATGTTTTCTTCACTAATTATTCTTGAAGAAGGTAATTTGTAGTATTAAATGTTCTTCAGGTCTACTTTCCTGTGGTCTATGAGCTCTTACCAGTTTTGGTTATATGGAGAGAAATGAGACGTGTAAGTCTCCAGAAAATAATATTTATTAGAAGCTACAACAAGCCACACAAGAGATAAAATTCTGAAACCAACAATCATAACATTTTTACTGTTAAAATACTTCTGTAAATTATAAATAAAGTCCATCTGGATTTTTTAAGAATGAAAATATTTTTCCTGGAGAAAACACCAGTGACACTGAAAGAGCTGTGTGTTGCCTCTGGGGACTCATTTTACTGAAAGCAAGGATGGGGAGGTGACCAGCTGGCTCAGTCATTGAACAGGCTAAGAAAATCCTGCTCTTGATTTTGGCAGTAGCCTGAGAAGTCTTGGTGTGATCTGGTACCTTTTCTGACTGGCCAGCCATGACCACGGCATTTCCATTTCCCAGCTTGTTGGCAGCATTTGTAAAACTCCTGCTATCTGAGAGTACAGCTGCTGAAAGCTTGAATCAAATGCTGCAGGCACTGAAGGGTCTCCCAAGAGCACCATGTACAAAATGCAAAGTCACTTCGTGTACAGATCTATAAACCCAATGTGTGCTGCATCTTGCTTTCCTCCTGCTGTGAACCCGGTGTTCATCTGCATCCTTCAGTACGTAATTATTATTTTAAGTGCGCATTTCCTTACCTATCAGGGTGTACCAGCTTTGGCTCTCACAATACATTTCATAGTAGCTGTCCTCTGTGTCTGATACATCGTTTTAGGAACACAATTATTTTTTGCTGACATCTCCACCACTTTGATTCATAAAACAAATTAAAACCATTATAACAGGAGACAATTTATGAAACACTAAACAAGAAGCTCTCCCCCCTCCAAGAGCTGACAAAGGCAAGAACAAAAGGAGTAACATGGGTGATAATTGCTTCCTCTCATTCTATTTTCTTCTGAAACCTTATTACAGCTGTCCCAAGAAAACATGCATTATCCAGTCCAAGTAAGGAAAGAGCAATTCTAAAAGCTACTTGTCTATAAAAATCTAGAGTTGATCCTTTACTCCTTGGAAACAGGAAAGCAATTGCATTGGTGTGCCAGTTCACGGCCATCATCACTGGGTATCACATCCAGTTTCAGAGTACCAACTCCTCTCCTTCATAAGGTGTTGGAAGGAAAAAAAACCCATTTCAATATTGCAGTGAGACCATTCCAGCACAGATGGGACTTTCGTTCATCATGGGTCTATATCTGAGGGAAAAATGCAAGCAAAGATCCAGGGGCTAAAAACTGAAGAGCAATTCTGTGGCCTGGAGCAGGGGGATTATCCTGGCACTTTCAAGCTTTAAAATCCTTTAAACCGATACCCAGGTCGGGAAAGCACTAACATCTCTTCAAGCCTTCCTTCCAAGGCACGGGAAGCTAGAATGAGAAAAGGACACAAATCACAAGTGGTTCCATACAGGTAATTTCATGGCACATTTCATGGCACAGAAGTTACCTCAGATGGCAGCAGCAGGGCTGCCCCAGAGGGTCGGATCAAAGAGCACACCTGGAAACTGCCTTCGGTCAGCAAGTCTTGGCTTTGCAGCTACTGCAAAGACAGCAAAAGAGAGAGGAAGCACTGCTGTTCACCAAGGGGAATGATGATCTTTCTTGATGATAGACCATTCAAATCATTGTACAGCAAATAGGAGTTAGAGCTTTTTGAAAATAAAAATAAACATGCAGTTTCTCAGTGATTCAGTGAAATGCTATACCCTGAGCATAAGGACAAGTGATCCTTTTATGCACGTCTCCTACTAGCACCAAGAGATGAACAAGCCATACTCACAAAAATAACCAAAAAATGTGGATCCAAACTTGTTTTGATTAGGTGTGGGATTTTGACCCTGTGCCTTTAAAAGCTGGCAGTTTAGCAAAAACATCAAGCTGCATGATTTCCCACTGGCTAGAAAAATACTGCTGATGATCTCTCAAGTGGAACTGAGCAAAAAACCTTATCTCACGCAAACAGTAAGTTGCGTATTTTTGGGGTTTTTTTCCCCCAGTGTTATATACAAGAAATCAGGTGTGTTCTTCACTTTCCATGGAAATACTGATTCCTCATTTCAACTGCTGGTTTTTAAGAGCTCACTTGAACATACATATTGGTTACAGGATTGAACATTAATCTGTAAAAAAGGCCTAGAATTTGATTACTACACACTCAATGCAGATTAATGAATCTGCAGTTTCAGCTACACAAGCTGTGCTCATCCTTCAAGCAAGGTTGTTGATAAACAAAAAAAACTGGCACATTTATCCTGGACTTTTCAGGTTACACTGCACAAACAGACAAAATGGAGCCCAGAACAAATGGAAGCATCCTAAAGCCACCATCGCTTACAGCTCAAACCCACAGCCTTTAAAAGCAGTGCATCTCTCAGCTGGTAACTGTTTTGGTTTTTTTTTTGCCATAATAAGACCATGTGTTGTTCACAATGGCAGATCCTAAAGTGATGCACAGTGAATTATGTAGAGAACTGAGAAGCCTCCCCGCTGTGCTGCTGCTATTAAGGGGGCATTTCTGTTCATTCACCTGGAGGAAGGGCTGCTTTTAACTCTTCCCTTCTCTGCCCTCTCCTGTGTTCTCTATGCTTTGTCCAGTAGCAAAGCGACCTTCCTGGTCATGCCGTTTTGGAGCTGGTGTTCTTAAAAGCCCAGTTCAGAGATGAGAAGTTTCAGGGAACACCCGGCAAATCTAGAGGACGCTGGGGGAAGCTGCTGATACGATTTCAGTGTTCATCCATCTACTGCATCTGGAATATAAGGAAGAGGAGTAACTCAAAGGTTTCTGAAGTTCATGATGGTTTTTTTTCAAGTAACAAAAAAGATATTTTTTTTTTCCCTTGAAGAGTGAACTAACTTCTTCATAGTCTAAAATTTTCAGCAAGTGAATTGAATTGATGAGTTTTTAATGTTCTTGTAAAGCCAGGAAAATGTATTAGAAATAGCTAATATTTATCATGTTCCTTGGTAGACTAGTTAGATACTTTGGTTAGAAAGAAATCCCACACTGATTGTCTCTCTTGAATAAATACTTTTAAGTAAATAACTGGGGCTGTTGAACAAATCAAAAATAAACAAAAAAATAAACAAAATAATATTTCTGCAAGAAAATAGAATCCAAATTTAGCTCATCCAGTTTTTGTCAGGAGAGAGGAGCTAAAATTATCTCCAAGGCTCTTGTATACTTGTCATTTAGGAACTCTTTCAGTGACATGCAGGCAAGGACTAGAACTGACAACTATTTTAACAGAAAAAAAGAACAACAAAACGGAGGTTGGAGGACACGTTACTTATTGTGCTCATCTGACAGCCCAAATGCAATGAGATGAGGCAGAAGTGCCCAGGCAATGTTACAGAAAAAATCATCTCTTGAAATAGATTTTCACTTCCCTTTGCTCTGCCATAATTAGAATTGTCAAATTTCTTAGGGAAAGAAAAAAAAAAGGCATGAGAAAAGTTTTTGCTTCCTCCTCTTCCTTACAAAATGAAAATATGAGTGAGAATTGAAACACCTGTCTGCAATAAACGTATGTTTGCTCAGCCTAAAACTTAATTGCATTTTTGGAAGTGTGGAGTGCATTGTTCATAACCTAGTCAGTTCATCAAAAGTATATTCAGGCATGAATTCTTTACCTTTGAATGATGGTGATCCTGTTAGCCAATGAACTGAACCTGAGATAGCAGCAAATCAGGGAAAGTTTAGGAAACACTGCATGTAGAAAGCAACAGGGTAGCTGAGAAGTGCAGGAAAAAGTGGTACACACAAGTCATGGATAGATTTCAGATACCAAGGCATATTGTGTTTCTGAGAACAATCTTGGAAAATTAATTTAGTACAATGACACATACGTTATAGTGGACTTACCATCGCACACAGGATAAAAGAATCACAACAAATGTGGTTCACAAAGTCCCCCAACCTACAGCAGCAATTGTTAAAAACTAAGTTGACTTTTGCTACACATGTGATGTTGGTTATTCTGGTTGGTTGGATGGTTGGTTTGTTTTTCTCCCGATTTCTGCTCCTAGATCCAGGAGGTTCCCAGCTCCCCAGGTCTCGTGCACTCCATCTGGCTGACAAACCCTTACCAGAAATGTTCTTGTTAAGACATGGTCCTGTGCCATGTTGGAACAACATGTTTCTTTTCTCCTTTCTTCATTTCAAATTGTTTTGTGAACTGAGAATTCTAAGGACATTCAGTTTTCAAAACATTTCTGTAAGGAAATACAGTGCCTGTGCTTTGAGAGGGGTGCAGTGACTCCAACAAGATCCATCCCAGCTCGCAGCTGCATTTGGATCCCGAGTCCTTGGCTCTGGGCAAGTGTCAGGCTGCCAAACAGCTCCACTTCCCAGCAAAATGGGAAGCCCTCTCTGTCTCTGCTGGCTGCTCACGAGAAAGGGCTGTGCCTTCATCAAGTCCCTTGCTCAGGGCAATCCACAAAGCTTTCAGGCAGGCTTGGATTAAATGGGAATTCATCTAGCTCTGCGTGTTTCACAGCTCAGTGAGCAAATCTGGGAACAAACCGATGGTTTAAATTAAATTTTGCTTCTGATGTGCCAAATGGACCACCTAGGTAGATTCCTAACTGAATGTCTGGCTGTGAAGTACCACCCTGTGAGGTAGCTGAATCCCATCCATCTGCCACCCTCTGGCCCACAGCGGAGCCCAGAAGTTGCACTTTTCTCAAGTGCAGCCCATCCTAAGGGGTTACCATGGCAACTGAGGGACCACCAATCCTGCTACAGCTTTGCTTCTGTCAGGAGACAGCGAAATCTCTCAAGGTCTGTTTTACGGTCTTTACTGTAAAACCTAAGGTGATTACAGAGCACAGGTCACACCTGCACAAACCCACCCCATCCAGAGCCGTTATTCCCATACCTGTGACGAGTAACTCCTTTTCGGTACCAGCCTGTTTGCTATTTTGAGAAAGCCCTTGAAGCACTCAGCTTTGCCATCACACAGTTCACCAGGCAGTGCAGCAGCAATGCCACTAATGGTTTACCAAGAAACACACATGCTCCCCTCTCCTCAAGAGATTAATGTGAAGCTGCCACTGTGGAGGAACTTGTTAAGAGACTGAGTCATCTCCCATTTTTAAAAGGCTGGTGGAAGGGGACTCACCTCAGAAATGCTAAGGCTCCAAACCCTGCTTTTATTATTAGGCTGGCAAGGGATGATAGGCAAATTGTCTTCTCATTCATGCCCAATTTCTCGATCTTTTGAAGAGGAATTGTGCTGTTGGTGTCTGTCTCTGTGAAGTGGCTCTAACACTGTGTTCAAGCTAAGCTGCTGTGTAAAAGCTGAATACGATCAGCACTCACATCAGCCCTGAGGCAATTGCGGAGCACTGCCAGAGGAGGATGGCAGCATTTGACTCAGAGCCTCATGTCTTGATGCTTGAGCATCCCATTTGCTCTCTGGATGCCAGAAGAATTGGTGATATGGCCCAAAACCCTGGCGGGCACAAATCTGGGGCTCTGTTGCCAGGCAGAAGAGATTCCCAGCCTTGATTTCCCATCTACTCTTTCTTCAGCAATACAACCTGTGAATGTCCCTTATTTTTAAACCTGCAGTTTCACTGAGACGTCAGCTACCCTCTCATGGAAAGAAGTCAATTTCTCTTCTAGATATGCAGCACAGCAGAGTTCGTTATCCTGCACAGCCCCACAACTTGTGATTGCTCTGTTAGAGCCGTGTCGTGTCACCATTACCCAGCAACAGAGGAAGTCACACCCCTCTGACAGCTTTCAATGCAAGATACCCCCTGCCACATTGCAGGCACTTGGCACTGGAGCATTTCCCTGCAGCCCAGCTGCACTTATAGCATCCCTCTGCTTTTAGACTCTTTTGGTGAACCACAGTATCATTGCTGCATTGAAAATTTTCCCCCTTCCTTGTGTCTAACTTGTCTTTTCATTTAGGCTCATATTGTTTGCTTTCAGCTGCTTTCTGCTTCCCAGGAAATGAATATGCAGAGGGAAGTGGACACCTTTCTTCTGCTTTTCCTGTCTGCTCTCTGCCTGTCCACTGTCAGGCCAAAACTGCATCTTGGGTTCACTCTCTTACACCTTTGAGTGCTTCACAGAATGCCAGCAAACGGAGGGGAAAGAGCATGAGAAGCAGGATGAGAGAAATGAAATGACAAAGTTCATTCAGTTTCTCATTTCTGTATCTCTTGCCAAGCTGTCCTCTACAGGAGTATGTAACAGTCCCAATTTAGAGCCTCCAGACTGCAATCAAATCCATTCAGCGCAGCGGTGGGGGAAGTGTGTGACTGTCACCCTCAGTGGCACCCACAGCCCCAGAGCAGGCACACACAGCGTGGCTGTGAAGGAGGCAGTGGCTGGGGATTGCTCCTGCCATGGGGAGGGGGTGCTGACTGGAGCTCTTGGGGTGAGCAAGAGCTTCTGCCACAGAGAGAATCGCCTTCTTCAGCGTACTCGTGGCACAAGCTTTACATGCAATGGTAGCAGGAGCACTATATAATTATATTTAAAAAGAAAAAAATCCCTTGAGAAAAATTGGAAAGAATTTTGAAGTGGGTCTTACATGTTACATCCTTGTGCCTGGAAAGCTTCGGTAGTGCAACCAGCACCCAAGCCAGACGGTTTTGCCACAGTGCCTTAACACCATTTTTAAAGCCATGTTTATTTTAAGACTAACAGAACTCTTCCTTCTTTCTAATCCTGGGTAAAATAACCATAAATTACTTTAAAGTACAGTATTTCCCCTTTGAATGCTCATGGAATCAGACAAGTAACAGTCCCAAACACTTTTTCCCATTAACAAAGTGGTGAACGAGCATTCTCAGAGCTGTCTACTGACAACTATGACAACATTAAGTCAGCAAGAACCGGAGCAAGAGCCCCAGCTTACCTCGCACAACTACGGAATGGTCATCCCTCTCTGAGGAACAGAAAGCCCATCTTGCAACTTGGCAAGTGTCACATTCAACCCACCATTAAAACCCACCTTGTGTTAATGATCTTTCCTTTAGGTGACTTAACTGTTACAGGTTTGTTTTAAAGGTATGTGGGTTTTAATCAAATTTCTTCAGAAATGAGGTGAGGAAGGAGAACATATTGGAAACAGGGTCTGTCACAGGGTCCCAGAGTCATCCTACAGAGGGGAAGGACAAGAACTGCAGTGCTGTTTGAGAACAGCTGCAGATGCCCTGGGATTTGTTTTCCAATTAGTTACAAAGCCCATTAACAAACTCTATTTAGAGGGTTTTCCATTTAAGTGAGATTTTCCTAAATGAGCAGCCTTCAGTTCTTATTTGGATAGTGAATCTGTCAAATTCCATGGATTATGCTAGTGTACAGCCATCCTCCTGAAAAAAAAAAAAAAAACAAACCAAAAAAAAAGGGCAGCATGATAGTCATAATCAGAAAAAAAGGAGCTTGCTTTAAAGAGGAGCATATCCCTATTTTTCCTATCAAAGCACATTGCTATGTGTTCTAGTAGTTTTGAACTTCAGTTTGCTCTGTCAGTAAAGGGAAATTAATCTAGAGGAAAGCATTGACAGAAAGTTCTTAAAAGGCAGACAAGGTGGATGGTGCCTTTTCATCAAAGAGAACAAAGCAAATGCAAATACTAAACGGAACACTTAAACCTGAGGAAAATAAATCTCTATTACCTTAAATAACTCAGGCTCAGCAGTAGAGAATGTCACAGAGAAGACAAACTGGATGCTTACACAGGTAAAGGTATTTGTGCATTCATGGAAAGGGCTTAAAATTGGTTTCACCCCACATTTCAAAGACTAGTTCAATCTTTGTTTAGGCAGGGCAGTGACCTCAGAGATGCCTCCTGTGTCATTCCCTGTGCTTCAGCTGAGGCTTTTGGGGTTGGCCTCTTGTGTGTATGACTGGATCAGAGGAGTATGGGCTGGGACCCAAGTGCTGCTAATTGCAGCTCATCTCTTAACAGTGCTGCCAGCTCTGCCCACGAAACAGGACTGTTCCCATGGGAAGTGATGGCCTGAGCCTGGCTCATAAAAAACTGGCTTTCCATAAAAGAATGGCTTAGCTCTCCCAGGCAGCCCCCTGGGCGTATCCATGTCCTGCACACAACCACACACACTCAGCGGTTATCTTGCTGCTGCAAGACCAGTGAAACCCCTATTGAACACTGACTTCTGGAACTCCTTCCTCAAAAACATTATCTGGGATCTTCTTGTGTACACCTTTAGCATCTCAGAGAGCTAGAGGTGTTCACAATAGCCTAACTGTAACGTATATCTACTGCTTAGGTAAGAAAAATTCACAATCCAAGTGATGCAGGATGCCTTTAATGAACCTTGTCCTGCCTCCACTGGGGAAGGCACAAAGGGCAGAACTTAGAGTGGTTTCAACAAGCTCAGCAACTTTGGCATTTAAAGAAGAGATTGTGTCCTACAGGGACCATCTGCCCAGGCTTCAAGATACCAAATTACTTACCCGGAATTGTAGCAACATATCAGAGAAGTTACTTTTGATCTTTGCAATGGTCTTAAGTAATATCCTTCCTAGAAGTGAGCAGTGACTCCTGAACCCATGCTCTTCCCAGCACACAAGCACTGACAGTGCTCAAGTGCATGGGCAATCCTCAGTCCACACAGCAGTGAAGGTGTCCTCTGTATCCTTATCACCATCCTGTCCATCCAGTTTGGGCTGTTATTAGGCAAGAAATGTTCTGGATATCTCCAAGTGCAGCAGGAATGGGGCACTAGCGGGAGCTCCGGCAGCACCACCCCCCTCCGAGCCCCAGCCTGAAACCAGACCCCAAGCACGAGATTTCCTTCTCGAGTTGAGAGGCTTTGGGATGACTTCTTCCTTTGATAACCTCTCTGCACATTTGAATAACATTTTCCAATATTTTTTGCAGCTGCAGACTCTGGAATTGCCAGCACTCCCCACTTCTGCTCTTAGCTCCTAGTATTGTATAGTTCTAGGAACTCAGCCTTAGCCCATTACATATAATTAAAAAAAAAAAAAAAGCCCAACCCAAACACTCTAGATATTTTAGCTTTAGAAACATCTGCCTGAAAAGCTTCAGTAAAGTTTGACAAATCCTTCAAATATTAAACTTTTTCCCTTACTGAGATTAAGTCCTACTTTTAATCAGTAAACCTGAAGCTATACTTCAGGAACTAAAGCTAATATTTAGCCTTTGAATAAATAAGAAACATTTTGGGAATAATGTGCCTACTGGGGAACTCTGGGGGAAAGAAGACAAGATTATTGCTGTTGGTATGCTCCTTGCTGGCAATCGCTAAGTGTCAGAAGCAGCTTTTATTTTTAGAAAGACATCCACAGTGATTTATTAAACCTCTCTGGGGAAGACAAAAGCTATCCTCTCCATATACTTACTTGAGAAAGAATTTATTTTCAAGGAAAAAAAAATCTAAATAAGAAGAGTCAGGTTTCTGTAGAAACACCAGGGATATTTTTTGGAAGAAAATACCTCAAAAATCATCTACAGAGAACCCAACTACATCAAATATTGCATTATTCTATTTAATTCACAAAATTGCTCAGGAGCCCCAGCAGTGGAGAAGACAACCCTACTTTATCTACACACTAAATACTTTACATATATTTCCAGTATAGTTCTTTTAAACCTAATGAGAGCAGGACCCCTGTTATAAAAATTAAAGGTTAATTTACACATGACAGAAAAACATTGCTCAGTACAGTGCTATGAAGAGCAAGGTCTGAATAGTGCTAAACCCATGCTCCCCCCTTGCCAAACAGATCCCCCACAAAGTCATAAAATATTCTTTCATTTCTTACTGATCTAAACATGTTTGACCAAAATGTTATCTCATGAGAAAAAAACTGAAATTATGCTCCCTTCTACCACAGAAGGGCCACTTACTCCACCACAAGACAGATATCCATATCAGCTGTTACTCACTCTATTTCCTGAAAAAACAAGCACCTTACCTTGACATTTTCTCCTCTCCCTTGCTGATGTTACATACCTTCTCAAACACTTAACAGATCTCCATCCTGTGTTGCACTGACCTCCTTGGGATGTGAAGTTTCCTGGCTGTCGCAGCACTTTTGTTTGAGGTGTCCATTCTTCTCAGCACCCTCTGCTTCCAAAAAGTTATTTCCCCAGCAGTTATTTTCTTCCTTTGCCAAATTCTCTTCACTGCATCACTTCCACTGATTTCTTAACTTCTCCTTTAAAACAAACAAGGAAACCACCCAGCCACCCTTATCTGTCTCCTCACACTTTTCCTCTCCCCTCACATTATTCTTCCCTTGCCCAGGGAAATATCTTCACTGTTATTGCCAGCTGAGTTCCATACAATTCCCACTTCTCCTCCCTCACAAATTTCTCCTTATCTCTTTCAGTTGTTTTAGTTTTCCCTTCTCCCTCTGCTTCTGTGCTTTATATTCCTTCAGCCTGCCTGCACCGTGAATCAGGACATCAGAACGTGGTGCTAATGTTCTTTTTTATTTCGTGTAGGGAATTCATTTTGTTGATGTCAGCAAAGTTTGTGCAGCTTGCGTGATGAATGCGTATTTTAATGTCAACAGGGTAATGAAGCCTCCAGTACCCTCATCC
Source organism: Bombycilla garrulus (assembly GCA_013400315.1). Taxonomy (NCBI): domain Eukaryota; kingdom Metazoa; phylum Chordata; class Aves; order Passeriformes; family Bombycillidae; genus Bombycilla; species Bombycilla garrulus. The sequence continues at coordinate 17,586 of VXBU01013374.1, forward strand.
CCCTGATTCAGAATTCTTCCCAGCATTCTGTACTCCCCAATGGAGCCTTTCAGCATCTGCCAGCCCTGGCAAGAACTGCTGTTGAGCAAACAGCTCTTTCCATGGCTCCACCTTCCTTCTTTCACTTTCTCTTCCCCACTGCCATCCAACCACCTGTGGAGGAAGGGTAAAGCCCATAAAACAGACTGAACAGCCTTCCCAAACACTTACTCCTAGGAAACAATTCACAGGAATTTTTAAATTCATTTTCCCTAAATCCAGTGGAAATTAAGATGTACCTGCTGCTGTTGCAAAGAAGGCAAACTCACAGAACTATCAGTGCAATACAACTATTTCACCAGCACTGCAGACCCAAGCACAGAGAAAGGGAAGTGACATTGTACAACTGAGGGAGAGAGAATTTTTGCCAACATATGTATGGGAAATGCAAGAACCATGAGACGCAGGGTCTTAAAAGTCCCCAGTGCTCACTGCAAGAAATAATTGTGTTTGTCACTTCACAAACACTGTAAGAAAGAATGCAAACACTGCAAAGGCAGCAATGGGGTTGTAGTTACATGGTGATAAACCAATTGCTGCACAAAGAAAAACCACAGAACTACTTAAAACAACCAAATCTTTTAATTAGAAAGCAACAAACATGCAAGCAGCAGGTATAGAAATTTATTTGAACCAACGTTTTTACTATCATGAAAGTTACTTTAAAACATTGATCCAAGCTCCCACATTTGCTGTTTAAGGAAAATATTGCACTTGGCATCTGCTAGCACCCCTCATACATGGCAAAACATTTTAAAAACATTTTTGCTTATTTTAACTTGCACACTCTCCCCAAGTCATGCACACAGTCATTCAAAAAAACAAAAGGTTAGGTTATCCAAAAGCAATACCTCAGAATTGCACTAAAGCTCTGTAAGGAAAAATATAATTAATGTCTTATACAAATTTCACTGACTTCCAGGTGCACACACACAACTGTTGGTTACTCTTCATCTTCATTTTCATTCTCCTGGCCAGATCCTTCTGATCTGTCACCCTCCAATCGGTCTGCAAAACACAGATTTAGTAAAAAGAACCTGCAACATTTTATTTTTCTGGTGAATATTTATTATGTGCTGTCTGCCTGGGCTATTACACAATGGGATAGGGCTGTGGGTTTTGTGGTAGAACAAAGTTTGTGTGGACTTACAGCAAAGAATGGGTACAAATGTTACTACAAGAAAGGAGAAAAGGAGAAATGCCCTAAAGGATTTCCAGGCATGAAAGCAAAACTTGTGTACAGAAGGAAAAACCTTGTAGCTGATGACTGGCTGTCAGCACAGAAAAGATGAATGCAAGCATAATATTAAAATGAGATGGTGACTGCAAGGAACAGAAGTGCTGTGCTGGGAAGCTGAAACTGCAATAGCTACAGTTAGAAATGTGAGTAGTCCACAAACTGGGGGATCACTGCCTGTCACTTCAGTACATCAGAAAAAATGCCTTCTGATGTAAATATCTGAGAAGGGCAAATACAGAAATGTGTGAGAGAACATGACTGGCGTAAGACCAATCACTCAAGCAACAAGTCAGGTTTAGAAATACTCCACCCAACTGTAACAGATTTTTGCTGAAATTGGTTTAACTGAAGTGTTGGGCAGTTCTTTCAGAATTTCACTCAAAAGAGATAATGACAACTGAAGGCAACACAGGAGCATGGGGGCGTAGCGCTGGGCTGCACACACGGCACCCTCCTGGCTCCCAGGGCTCCCAGAACAGCCAGAGGTGAGAGAGGAGCAGCAGCTGCCACCAGGCACAGCTTCCTTTGCACCTCACCACTGCAAGCCAGTGCTCTGCTCAGCCAGAGGCCACACACTCAGCAGCTCCTGTCACTTCCACCTTCATCTACAGGTCTGTTAGGCTTTCGCCCCATATGCCATGCCAGCCTCCCAAAACTTCATCTCCTTGCTTCCCACAAAGCGTGACAATGTGTTCCCCTGTCCTCCATCTTCAGGGTCAATCAACTGCAGGCAGCTTCTCCAGCACCAACATCCAGTTCCCAGGGATGATTCCTCCATGAAACCCTCTTATCAGCAGTTTCAGCCCCATGGAACTGGAGGTTCATCCTGCTGCCCTGGGAACAGCTGCCAGCAGCCTCAGCAGCAATGCTTCCCACAGTCCCGAATCTTCACACCCTCCTTCACTCCTACACAACTCCGAGCCCACAATCACAGCCAGTTTATCTTACAATTCATTCCAGTCCTCCCCAGCAGTTTTCCCATCACACAGCACTCACTGGAAAGATCGTTCCTGAAGAGAGTATTTTTCAACATCTAAAAACATATTTTGCTCTTTGTTTTGAGATAAGAAATAACAGCTGCAAAGATGTCGCAAGTCTCACACCAAAGAAGCAATTCCTAAGTACTTCCATTAAGAGAAATTTAAACAACCCTTGAATCTTCTCACCTACCCCAAGTACAGCCACAGATAGCTGATGATTTCCCAATCAACCTCCTATTCCACAGACCAGTGTTGTGGACAAGCTCTTCAGAAGTCTCTCACCTGCTCTGATATGATTCAATGAGGCCAACATTCGGAGCATGAAGGAGGCTGGAACGGTGATGGTGTTTCTGGTCTCTTCCAGCATTAACTCATTACGAGTTATAACCTGGAGGCACGGAAGGGAAAAAAAACCAGCAGCAGAAATAAACACAGAATCGTACTGCTTTCATAGGGGCTTGTAGATATAAAGTTTCTGTGCAAAAGCCATTTTACAGAGTCCAAAATTACCCTAAAGGAGCAATATTTTAATAATTGTTATTGAATCCTGTTGTCTGGGGAAAGAAAAGTCAGACACTGGACTCTGCCTGCAGATATCCAGTTATCTGTCTAAAAAATATTGTAGTAAGATCATGGTTCCATTGTCCACATGCATGGCAGATACTAAGATGAGTGACCAAAAAAACCTTGGGAAATCTTTCATGAAGTAAAGCAGATTGATGAGAGAAAGTGCTGTTTCCAGATGGCAACTGTTGTAGAGAACAAAGTTCTAGAGAACAAAGTGCTGGCCAAGAATGTGGGAAGGAAAGGAGAAGAGGCTACTCTCAACTCCTACCTTCATGCTGCTTGAAACTTTTGGAGAAAATCCAAGGAACACAAGCCATTTTCTATCCCACTTCAGGAATATTCTTTAGCTCCATAATTCTTTGTAAACAGAGCTACAGCTTGCCTCTACATGAATTGAAAGAGCCAATTCCTACTGTCTCATTTTCAAGAGAAAAAAAAATCCTCTAATGAAAACTTTTAGCTCTCTTCCCTTATTCCTTCCTCATGGTACTTCCTTGCCATCCTTCTTCCTCCATGAATTTTAATCCCATACTGTAGGTCTTCTCAGCTTTTAGGCTATTTTCTTTTGCTATCATTAAGCACAAAAATTACTTTAGGTGGAGACAAGTTCTCATCATTTTTCAGTCTTTGCTCCCAAATCAGGGCTGTAAGACAGGAAAATAATGACATTCTTGTTCCCTCTCAGACTCTTCAAGGCTGTTCCTCTTGTGAGGAACATGCTCTTGCAAATGTTTCCAATGCTCTTCTCCCTTCCCAATCAAAGCACCTCTTTTCTGTCATTCTCACCTGTTTGACAGGCACTTGGCACAGCTGATCCCTCCCTAACAGAAGCAAACTGAGAAGGCAGCAGGCTGCTCTTTATTCCCCTTTCACCCCCTCTTTCTCCAGTGCATCATCAGTAACCTCCCTGACAACCTGCTGCTAAGGCTTTTTCTCCATTCATAGGTTTGCTCTCATCGCCACTGTCTTCTCCTGTTCACTAAGGTCATGGCCTCTCAATTTTAAATACATTTCTGTATCTATATTAAACTTTCCTCAGCCACAGCGTTTTCTCCCCAGACCTTCCCCCTTCTACAGAAAATTCAGTTCAGGTATTCCAGCCAAACTTAACATGGTGAGAACTACTTGATTGCTACGAAGATCTCCTGTCCCCTACATAGGTATTTCAATACAGGGAATAAACTAAAAAATAAAAAAATCATGTAAAATTACAAACAGCACTGCAGTCAATTCTTCTGGAAGTTCTACATTTTTTATTAAAGAAAACATAACTAAATATCTAAATAATTTGCAATTATTAGAAATAAAGGAGGGAACAATAATTATTTTTAGCACATATTTATGTTTATCAATACTTCTAAACACAAAGGCTCCAAAAAATGTCACGGCTAAAGCTGTCACACAATATGCAAGGAAGTGTCACTTCACTCAGTGCTAAAATAATGGGAAAGGTTCAAAACTCACAAGTAGATGGGTCTGGGTTTTTTCAAGGGATGTGGGGCAGTGGCTAAGGGTTGTGTATTTCTGTTTGCTCAAAACAGATTTAGCACTACTACAGAGAAATAGTGATTAAAAAATCCCCAGTCTACTCTATCCGTAGATAGCTGCCGAAGAGATTGCACAAAACAAGCCCCCAACCTGACCACTCCATGAGCAGATCTGTCCTATAATACTATTTACAGAAATCCATATAACATTTTGATACAGTGTGTTATGTAGGTCACTCAAATATGACGATTCAGCAGTCAGCTATATGGTCACCCCAGGTCAGTTGCTATATCCAGTTATTGCTCTGAGGGCCACATGAAAACAATGAGTTTCATAACTTCACACTGGAATTTTGTAACTGACTGGGCTTGCAATGTTTGCTTTATTCCATGAAGTTCCCATGTGCAATCTTAACCTTTAAATTCCTTTTATGCCACTGAATATTTAATAGGATAAATTTTTACACTCCCTGTTGTTCTGTATATCCTTGTATTTCCTTCAGTTTACTTCCTTCACCTTCCCTTCATTTATTTGTTTAGAGACAGGCACTATGTTCATTTACTAACTCCTGCCAGTTTCCCTTCTACATCTGAGTGTTCACACTTCTTCCAGCTCCGTTCATGTATGTAATACGGATCATGTTATGTAATTTCTAGGAGAGCTGACGAAAGGCAAAGTACCAAGGATATGAAAGTCAGCTGTTCTGAAGGGCAGCTTTTTATTTGTAGCTCGTTTGTTGAACATTAAATAACTCTGCTAATTTAAGATCAGTAGTTTGTACCAAAGATTTTCATAGAAGATGCAACATTACCATGACAAAGGAGGAAAGGTTCTTACCTCATCTGCAAGTTTTCTGTTAAAAATCTTGGATTCTTCCAGTGGCGACCAAATTTTTATGTCATAATCAATACCCGAAGAGGCCAGAACTAGAAATAAGAAACAGCAATTCTAAATTAAATGTGTTATGTGCTTATTGGTATTTTCTGCCCTTAAATAGATGAAAAATACTTCACTTGAAGCATTTATTTGCAAATGTCAGATCTCATGCTGAACAGAGCTTGTAATTACCAAGTCTCCACGTGAGATCTGCTCCATGGATTATATGGTTTTGAATATATCTATATATATCGGAAGAAAACAAATGCAAACATCAAGAGCCCCATTTTAAATTTCAAAATATCACCAAAATATACAAAAGAGAAGCAAAAAGTAGGAGCAAACCCAGCCACTACTGATCCATTTTTGCTGGTAAGTATATGCATTAATAACAAAGCTTTAGGATTTGTAGACCCAGGTACAAAGGCAGAACCAAGATAATTTCAAATGTACCTTTGATAATTCCAGTGAATTTCATATAAATTTATTTGATATTTAAATATAAAGATGCAATGGATGCTGTTATAAGTAAAGTATGAAAAATATGAAAAAATTGCAGAACATTCTCTAGATTGTTGCACAAAAACCACTGTAGGAATTATAATTCCATAGAAAGGTCTCACTAACTGGGAAGCTGGACAGGATTAACTGTGGTAGAACGAGGATGAGCTCTCTTAATGACACCTTCAGAGTGTGGCAGGGAGAAGTCACTCACACTCCAACAAGACATCAGCAAATCTACAGGGCACTTTGTAAGGTGCTTCCGAAGGGAGTATCCAACTCAGGACATTTACAAGAACTCAATTTAAATAAAAAAGTTAAAAGTTCAAGGTCTACCATATGTAGGACAGTATTCCATGTTCCCCCAAACTGTTTGAAAAACCCCCAGCCTCTTCCAGTATTATTGTAACAATTGTACTTGCTAATTTACTAATAATTTACTATAAGACCAGGTAAGCTGTGAAAAAAGAAGTAACACAAATACTTTCTCTGACTGTGTCAGAGACTGGAGGATGGTTCAGATTTCCCAGCTACATGTGATTCCTTCTACTGCTTTTGTCCATATTTCCTATGAAGGATTTCCTCTAAACACAAATTATTAGAATTTCTATGAATTTTATTAGTTCTTCTAATCTCACAATGCCAGTGAGAGGGAGACACCCACTTTCATTGCAATTTTTAATAGAGCCAAGTAGAGACCAGATTCCAGTATAATTTCCAAGTATTGCTGTCATTTCAGCAACCCCGTATTTCCCTCATTAGTGTCATAGAAAACATTTTATGTGTTGAGGGCAGCAAAAAATTGAGATTCTTCTTATTACATCTGACAATATTTCTAGCAATTCTGTGCCAGGAGTAGTTTGATTTCAATAAATTTCTGAGTAAAGAGGGATTTAAGAGCCAAAGGTCATTAGTAAGAGGCAAAATTAAAAGCAGTGTTATCCAAATTATTTGGGGAAACATGAACAGCAGTCTATTAATCACTGCATTTCTCTGTTAAACAGGGTTGAAGAGTGAGCTTTAAAATGCTCTAGTGCAGATGAGCTGGGAGTGCAGAGTGAGAGAATGCTGCTCTTACTGGGGTCGAAGGGGTGAGGCTGCAGACAGTTCACCACGTGGTTGTCAGCCTCCAGCAGCATCAGGTGCTCTGCAGTGTGGCGGTCCCAGATGAAAATGTGGCCGCAGTCTGAGCCACTCATGACAAAGTTGGATCCCCAAAAGTTGGCTTCCTTTATCTGCAGGAAAAGCAAAACTTGTAAGAGCCAGCCATCCAAGAGCACGCTCCCGTGTCTGCACCACCAGTACTGCTGAAGGAAAGGTTAGTCTGCGCAGAAATGAGATTTATGAAATTTTAAAGGGAACATTTAAAGAAGAGTGATTTAAAAAAATGAAAGTTTAGAAAGTTTTTGATTTCCAGAGCAAAGTAGCTGCTAACAGGAGGGGAAAAAAAAAAGGGAATTGGGGCAGACTGAACAGTTTGAAAATAAACGTCAGCAGGTCTGTCACTTTCTGAAGTCACAGAAATGATACTGCGGACAGGGGTGAGCCAAGGAGGTTTGAGGAAGAGTTTGGCTAAGTTAAAGTTTGTGACAGGATAGTCCCTGGGGGAGATTTTCTATTGCAGAGAAACAGGAAACAAAACAGAAGCTTATGAAATTTTCTTCAGAAATCACTTCTGATCTTACTCTGCATAGGACCTCAAAATAACCATTGTTAAATGATATAAATTTGCTATCCTGTGTCCTCTGCAGGTGAGAGGTTTGGTGGGGTGGCAAAGGGAGATGGGCCATTCCTTAAACAGTCACGAAACTCGGTCATGAGATGTGAGCTGAGAGCTCCACAATAGTCTGGGGTTTGTGCTGCAGGAAAGAGCCCGGAAGGTTGAATTGTTATTTTGAGAGCCAGCAGTACCTCTTACAAATTCTTTTAATTACATAAAAGGGGCAAGAGAGGTACCTGTGCAAGGAGGAGTTTCCTGTGCAGCAGCTGGCACAGTTCACACCGACCATTTCCAGTGCTGGCAGTTCAGCTTGGCATTTAAGAGCAACTCCAGCAGAAGGGACAGGATTTTGAGTTTGGGACTATTTACACAGAATCCCGCTGTGAATTATTTTCCAGGTGAGGCTCTAAAGAGGACCGTGCCTGGATCCTTATCTTCCTTTTGGCACATTTCCCTCAGCAAATGCCCTGAAGAGAAGGGCAGAGACATTGCCTTGCTCTCTACTTTGCCTCAGCTACCTTGACATAGGTTCACTGGCACATTGAACCTCTATGCTGTTGGAAATATTGCTTTATTTCCAGCATAAGTATGCCCAGTTTCAAATTTCAGGCTTGGTAGATCTTTGTTGATAGAATATATCACAATGACTGCACTCTGTGCAATAAAACCATCCTGATGTCTAAAAATAAACCAGACAACCTGCATTCCTGTAATGAGTTCCAATGTATTAATTTTTCAGCAGCTTTTGTCTTACAGCTCCTTTTAATATATATATATTCATTATCCTGCTACATCTAGATTATCCTGAATAATAAAAAACTTTAAATTTTATATTTTAATTTTTTAAAAAAATTTTAATTCATGACCACTTCCTGTTTCCTTTGTAGTCTCTTACTCATACTTCTCAATATTCATAAAATCTAATTTTAGCACCACAGAAATGAACAGAACTGAAATTCATATTTAAAAATCTCGGTTTTCAGAAGTTTCTAGAAGACACCCACAGAGCCCCCAGCCCCAAGCTCCCGGGTCTGAACCACGGTCAGGGGGTTACAG
>VXBU01013374.1:26215-86211 GCA_013400315.1 Bombycilla garrulus
TTGCGGTGCCCTTTGTAAATAAATCATCTTTAATAGAGGCCCCAGCCCCAGGTGTGTACCATGGTCCGGGAGTTGCGGTGCCCTTTGTAAATAAATCATCTTTAATAAAGGCCCCAGCCCCAGGTGTGTACCATGGTCCGGGAGTTGCGGTGCCCTTTGTAAACCATCTTGATCAGGGGCCGCCTGATGTTGAGCGTCTCCAGCTCCTCCAGCTCCTTCCTCTCCTTCCTCCTCCTGAAGAGCTCCTGGATGCGGGCGACGGCGGATCGCCTGTGAAGGCAGAGAGCAGCGCTGAGAGCCCCCCCACACTGTGAGGGGCTCACACAACCAACATTAGGCACTCCAACACATTCTCCGTGAGTGACACGGACATCGACACAATCCAGACTGTGAAATTACAAACTGGAGTTTTTCCCGCCCTGGCTTACAACAAGAACAGCATGCAAGACAGTGGAATGTCAAGTGATGCCAGGTTTTACTCCCCCCTCTGTAGAACAAACTTCAGCTGCTGGCAAAATTCACATGCTATTTTATTTTCATCTTCCACCCATACTGAGGTAGCAAAATTCTGAAGTGAAAAAAAAAAATCTATGCCAGAACAGAAGGTTTTAAATTTTAAAAAGCCATTAAGGATCTAATGTATCTCTCAGTGTGATTTGGTTTTTCATAACATTTTGTCCAGCGTATTTCTCATCATTATTTCTCTATGATAAGACTCAAGATTCAGACAGCTTTTAAGAAGTTCCTACTAGGTAAAAGATGATTTGAGATCGATAATTGGAGCCCCTATCCCATACGGTAGCAGTAAGGTTTACAGCTGGAGATTTCCTAAAATAACAGAGGGAAAAAAAAAAGCCAAATTATGTATTTTGTTTTGTGAATGTTTAACTCCAGGAACCTATTTTTTTATTAATCTGTGAAAAGACTTTGGTGTCAAATCTTTCCTGTTTAGCTCTTCAGTTTGCCAATCCCCATAATTCTAGGTATGACCAGACGGTCACATCTCAGTTCTTTTTCTTCTGTCATTCCTTGTCATTTTTAACTTTGAGGTCCTGAACACAGTCTAAGGGGAATGTCACTCTCAAGAAGCAGGTACAGATTCTAGCAGAATGCAAGGAGTGAAACTACGACACCGATTTATATGATCCTAAAAATTAAACTGATCCAGGAACCTCACTACACTGCTGCGAGAAAGTAACTGAATTTGATTTTAAGTAATGTTTTCCAGTGCTTTAGTCACTGATCCTGCAGACTCCAGCAACAAGTCCTCTACTCCACGAAAAATCCACACCAGATCTATCTCATAACATAATGAGATCACTGTCTCAGCCAGTGGTCTGCTTAGATTTTTGTCCAATTTTTGCCACAGGAGAAAGCTGCACCAAAAAGATAAGGTGAAATAAATGTTATGCTTCAGCTAAGCAAAGAAGGAAAAGGAATGCAAGTCATTAATGCAAGTTTATTTACTATAAAAACAAACCAACCTATAAACCACTGTGTGTTTTAATAAGACAGATCACCTAATACAGCTAAGCTTTCAAAATAAATTTCAATACCTTTTTGTAAAAAAATAAGAGTTTTGAAAGCACCGGCCAACAAATCCACTTAACAGTGTGCTATTTATTATAATACACTTAGATGTATGCCTAGCTAACAGCACCAGAAAAAGCAGAGCACTACTGCTTCCTAGTGAGAGTTTTCTATCCTTTCAATCCCTAGGCAATTTCCTGGTTCACCCTTTTTATATCACAGTAAATAAACACACCCTATTTTTCAGTTAGTCCTTATAATATGCAGAGTTTCAACTGTAATCTTCAACAGGTTTAAAAGGGTTCTTCACAGTATCTTCATACAACAGAGGGGAAAAATGAAGCCTACGCTGGTTATCTACTGTGCTTCAAAGCAAAGTTACTCTCCTCAGAAGTTTGCTTCTACATAAAGGAAAAAGGGTGGCTTGCACATGATAGGCTGCATCAAACACTTCCAGAAACTTTAAACCATGCTTTGTGCCCACTTGGGTTTTACTTGCTTTTTAAAATGATGGCATTTGTGTGAGAAAGTAAAAGCATCTATCATTTACTGTGACTGTTTTTTGTAATTTTGGTGCATTTATTCACATTAATTAATTAAGGATGTGCAGTGAAGAGTCTGGGAAGTTAATCATCATAAATATCATGACAGAGCAGTAGACTTGTCCAGCTGTTTCAGAAGGGTTACTTGCTGGACAGCACTAACGAGTATTGGGATTAGAAGATGGCATTAAAGTAGCTAACTGGTAAAGGAAAGTAGTTTCTTGCACAATTTTTCATCCAAACATCTCTATGAAAATTCATCTCCGCCTCTCCATTTCCCTAGGCTGAAATATGCAGACATCACAAAAAAACCAACAAAACCCAACCTCAATACTCCTTAGCAATCAGAATCATGCATTTTTAAATAAGAGCAGAAGCACAGAAACAACTTTTGGTTAAAACTCTTTCAACTAAATGGAGCTCTGAATTTAACCTCCTCATTTGGGGCCTTATTTGAAAAGGCAGGAGTGGATTTCTGTTTAGTTATCTTGTGTCAGCAATTACCTTCACCAGGGAGAAGGCAGCCAAGCACACACGGCTCTAACTGTCATAATGTGATGGAGCCCTGCAGAAAGCAAGAACATGGCAGAGGCAAGTCTGCTCCAGAAAACATATATATGAGCCCAATTCAGTAACATTTCAGAACAAAGAACATTACAGGAAAAAGCCTTCTCTGAGAGGTATTACTTGTTGATAACTACAGATTTTTTTTTAAGTCATACACGAACAAGGATTTTAAAATCTGACATAGCCATTTTCATTTGTATTTGTGATGAGAAATTCTTGTCTTTACCAACACAAACACAGGCAGCAGCCTCATCACTTGGAGCATCAGTGGGTACACAAATGTGCTCTGCAATTTGAACTGTTCTGAGGTTCAGCTTGAGCTGAGCCTAGCTGAGAGTTGCTGCTTCCCTTCCAAACTGCTCTTCCAAGCACAAAACGCCACACAATGGAATTTACACACATCATGTCGGCACTCCTCAGGCAACCCCATCAACGGGTCCAGGGTACTCCTAGGAAGTATTCACAGAGCACTGCTTTTCCCCTTAAGATCAGCCAGGTTTGAAGTCCTGAGAGTTAATTGTTGTAATCAATTATCAAAAGTCCATTTAAATTAAGCCCGAGATGAACAGAATGGGGATTCAGAATTGAAGCCATATTTTTTTAGCCAAACATAGGTTCAATATAAGCAAACAGAAACAAAAAAAAACAAAAACAAAAAACCCAAAACCAACCAAACAAACAAACAAAAAAACCCCACAAACAAACAAACAAAACAAACAAACAAAAAAAAAAACAACCAAAAAACAAACCCACAAAAATCCTGTGATGCAAACTGATCCACAGCTATATATTATAAATGGAGAGAAATGGAAAATATATATACACATCAGGTAAATTTTAAAATATTTAAGTTGTCACATAAGGTGTTTTTTGTACATACAGAAGTTCTGAGGCATAATGAGGACTTTTTTAAAAAAATAATCTGTACAATTTGCACAATTAAATAACTGTTTTTTTTTTAAAGGACAATAACGTAGCGGCTGCCATAAAACTCATCTGGTGCCTGAGCTAACCCTGCTTCTTCCAAACACCATTACCCCATCCTGCTAATGGCCAGTCTCCTGAGCTCAGTTGGGGGCAGAGCTCATGTCTCCCTGCTTCCTCGCTCCATCCCTCGTTTCAGCTCTGCACCAGCTACTGAGCTCAGTATTGATTCCTTCAGCTACGAGCATTTTCGTCACTTCTCAAGTTTCCAAATGTACTCACACACAGACAAACATGGTCTCTTTTCTTTTTTGTGGTAGCTTTGGACTGGAAGAGACCTTAAAGATCATCGCCCAAGGCTCTATCAGGGGCAGAGACATCTCCCACTGGACCAGTGCTAAGGACCACAAACCCTGATTCCTTCTCTTGAGCTCTCTCATGTTAACATCTTAATTTTTATCTGCTCTTGTTGCCATCTTCTCATATGAACTATTCTCCCTACCCAAAACAATTGCAGAGAACCTAAGGCTTATAACCCTTAACTTAGATTTTATCTCTCCAGTGCTTTATGGTCATTTGGCAACATGGTCACATGGTCAATGCTTTCAGGCACACGGCAGGATTCCTGGAGCTGTCCAATTGAGTTGGACTCCATGGTGGGTCCCTTCCACCTCAGGGCATTCCATGAGTCTGATATTATGTGTGTGTGTATCTAAACCATGGCAGCAAACTTTCATACAGGTTTGTCATTTCTTCATTGATCCTGCAAAGCAATCCACCCGCCAGCTACCACTGTCCTGCCCAAGAATTCCAAAGGCTTGTCCTAACCACCAGTGTAAAAGAGATTCCGTGACTAAATGCCAACATTTGATTATATTTCTGATATTAATTACTTCCTTTAGGAGCTTCTGAAGCTGTGGAAGAGATTTACTGCTGCTGTCAAATTTCGAGCATTAAGACAGCTCAACAGCAAAGGCAGAACCGTCCTGTTAACAGCACACTGACGTTACCCCTAAAACCCAAGTTATTTCACTGCTGATCATACAAAACCAAACGGTTACTGGAATGCCCTCCTAGACACAATCTTTGTTTGTGCTTTCAAGCACAATTAGTGTTTAAATTATTCTCAGTTACAAAACATTTTTAAATTTTCATATGAGATGCTGCTGAATGATGCTGAAAAGTAGAGAAAAAAAAGACTGATAAAAAATTCTATGCTGAATGCAAAATTCATTTTGTATTAAATGTACAGCAACATGAAACCGATATTCTCCTGGGCTGTGCTGAAGAGCTAAAGAACTCCTTGCTAAGCATGCTGAATATCCAAAGAATGCCTATTGTAAAATCTGAAGTACAAACAGCACAAATTCCTGAACATCTAAGAAAGCTGAAAGGTATTCCAACTGCAGCTAAGATGAAAATATAAGACAAAGAAATTTGTCTATTTGCACTATTTTCCTGGAGGCATTTAAAATACAGGACTCAGGCTAAGTCTTTTATGGAACCTCATCCTGCACCTTTGCCTTTCCAGCCACAGGAAGCCAAGATGTTACTTCTCGTCATTACAAGAACTTTGGGCCATTTCCCCTTTAGATGGCCTCTGCCTGAAGTCACAGCAGAGAGTTTCTCCTTCTTGGGGCATGTGGCCAAACACAATTACCCAAATTGCCTTATATGTTCTTACAACTGCTTCCTTCAAGGATTTCAATGAAGAATATAAGAGCACGTGTTTTTTTTCATTCAACTTCATTAAAAGCAATATTGTATAAAATTTAGCATCCATCTTGTTAAATGTGTATCACCCAATATGGCTTTAATAATTATGCTTAGTTCCATAACCTCATTCAAGCAAAAAATATAAATGGTTTTTGATGCATGTAGTCTTATATTTTTGTCCAGAACTGGATGTTCTCTACTACCAGACAAGGCAAGTCAGCAGTAGCCCATGCAAATATAACTCGTTCCTTAGCAGCTCAATTAAAAAAAATAAAAGGTATTTTCACAGACTACACACTTTTCAAATTCCATTAATTTCTATGGCACACAATAAAAATGTTAATAGCTTGTAAAATGTATACACTGCCATTTCTTTTCAATTTCCATGCAACACATGCAGCTAAATATAACTCAAGCAATACGCTCCGTAATTCATAGCATTTGAGGTACAGCAATTCTTAAATGCCAGTTAGATATGAAAACCAAGAACCTGACAAATCCAATATATGGCAATAAAAAGGAGGAGGGGAGGAATAAAATAATTACCTCATTATTCTATCACCTATCGCTGTTCCTCTGATATTATATCTAGTAAAGGGAATAACAACTGAAGTCATTCACAAATGCTGGGTACCATGTTTTTCAAAGGTTAGCATCTCTTACAAAATGTGTTCTATGAATTCTCCTTCCCAGTGTATGAGTCAGTATATGAGAATACTTGGATTTCAGCAAAAACAGTATTCAGATTATATAATACTACACAAAGTTAAGTTATAAAATACAGTAATTCTTCATAGATCACAGCAGCTGTATCATTTCCATTTTACATTCTTATTTGTTTAGATTTTAACCTACTAGTTGCAGATTTTTCCAGGCTTAGCCTCCACCCCCAGATCAACTTCAAAGTCCAAACAAAATGAGTTCTGTCATTTAAGTAGGAAATCAGCCCTCAGAGAGCTGTTTTGACTAATTAGGGAAAATTATGATCAATCCATTAAAAACTGCACTCTCTGTGTATGAAGAACATCTTACATAACTTTTTTTTCCCCCTCCCACAGATTACAAGGTACAACCCTCTGTTTGAACTAAACTTGCTGGACTCAGAAAGTTTTAAAGCAGAAATGTCCTTGCGTATGTCCAGACTGAAAGACCTGCACATGTTGTCTTATTTGTCAGAGAAGGCACCTTTTCCTGGGGATTCCCTAAAATGCACACGAGGTTATTCACTCTGGCGAATATCTATAGCTAAACTGCTCTGCTGTACAGAAGGGGTTTTAATTTTATTCTTTTTTTTCATTTAAAAATATTCAGTGCACTTCCTTACCAATTTTGTTAAAAATAACATGCACTGACTGGCCCAACAACATGAAAAAATGAAAAAACTGCTTAGCTTCTTTTAGTCCCTTGAGAAGACCATTCCTATAGTGAGGCTCAGTGGCTACAGAAATGCCGCTCAAAGAAGTCAGACGTCACATTCTCAAATATTTTTTAAAGAAATGTCCTTCTGTGCCAAAACTCTTCCTAGCTGACTCCCAGTCAATATGCAGCTAGACTTAGCCAATCAACCAAAGGATTGTGGTATTTCTCCACATTTTGCTGCTACTATTTAAAGTCCTTTTCAAAATATTAAAGCAGGCGCAGACTTTGCCCAGTCCTACCTGATACAGCTCACTTTCTGGTTAGCTGGTGAGAAACCACCTATCCTCATCATGTTTTGAGATTTATAAGCATCCACAATATGAGATTATGTCCCTTGTATCCATTCTTAGATTATTTGAGAAAAAGATCAAACCGTCAGCTTGAAAACCTTACAACTTGGATTTGTACCCAAACAATATTCAAATAATGGAAGCCTTGTACAATTAGATTTGCAAAATATACAATATTTACTCATAAATCTGAAATCTACATCCATCTTACTAAAAATAAGGTGAGATGCAGCAGGCAGTTCTCAATTTCTTTAGAGCTCTGTTTAACAGAGCTATCAGAATGGTATTTCTGCCACTTTTTTTCCTTAAGAGGAAGCTACAGATAATGATTTAGAGTACAGAATCAGAAATCTACCCTTCTTTTTCAGTGGAGAAAGCTGCACTTCACAGTGGGAAAATAACTCTGAAACAGTTTCCTTTATCTGAACATCTCCACCAGTAGAATTTCTGCTCAATGTAAACAAGAGCTATTTGGTTTATAAGAAAACACAGCCTGAAGAAAAAGAAATTATGTTAGACAAAGCCAGTAATGCTACATACTGGAAAAGGCTTATTCGTCAAACAGTTTTTAGCATCTATTTCAGAAGGTTACAACAGCCTTTATTTTTTGTCCTATATAAAAATAAAACTTTTTTCTTCATTACATAAAATATGTTCATAAAAGGTAGATTAGTCTTTCTTCTTCAGGAAAAAAACCCAAAACAACCAACCAAACAAAACANAGCAGCTCCCTGTAAGTATTCCATAGAGAAAAAAATCTACTTTACTACTCAGATATTAATGCCATTAATAATCTTGTAAGATCACACATTGGAAAGTAAAATATTAGATAAACTTGAAAGAAATGAGATTTAGTGAAGGAATTGTTAGGCAATACAACTTACTGAGTGAGGAAAGAAAAAAGAAGCCTACAGAAAGCATCCTGGTGGAGTGGAGCCCCAGACTTGCAGGCAATTTTGTGCCATGTATTGCTAATGGTCCCTGAGCAGGGTGGAGCAGTGGAATCATGCAGCACATTCAATCTATATTAATACAGAGGGGACTGTAGAGCCTTGAGAAAAAGAAAACCAGCAGTATAAAACTGAGTTCTACACCTCAGAGCTTCCTTCTGGTGAAAGGGAACACTCATTAATTGAGAACGACAAAGTAGAAAAGAGTGCAGGGTGCTGTGCTTGTGTCTGGCCACAAGCTCCCACTGGAACAGGCACACATAGGAGAGGAGGAGGACACAGCTCCAGCTCATTGTGCTCAGAGAATCCTCTCCAGACCAAGACTAACAACCACAGAATTACTCCAGCCAAACCCAAACAGTGCAGGGGGCTGGGCTACCACATTCAGGCAAGAAGTGAAACATGAAGAGGAGCCAGAAACCAGCATGATGGCAAGAAACCCATTAATTTTTACTGCTAAATGTGAGAAAAACTTGGCACTCAGTCTGAGGAGACAAAACCTGAAAATGGACAGGATGAACATCATTCAGTGATGAGCATCGGGCGTGAAAAATTATTACAATCAAAACAGAATGTTAGCACAGAACAAAATGACCAATTTTAGTTCACGTATACCCAAGGTAGCAGCGATGCTTTGAGTTAGCTTCCTACTCGTTAAGGGACATGGGGGATTTTAGATAAATTTGATCAGTTTGTCAAAGGGATTTTAGGCTATAACAACTGCCATAGTACTAGTAGAGAGGACTTCCAATTCCTTCCACTCTGAGATATAAATACTAAGAGGGCTTAGAGCCTTTAAGACCACCAGTGTCTGCTTTCTTCCTGGAAATCTAAATTCCTTTGAGCACACACAGGATGTCTTACTCTTCCTTAGTATCTCAGAGTGCATTAGGAACCTCCTGAAACCTGAAGAATGGAGGGAATGTAATCTTCTGGACTTCTGGAAAGCTTCACTGCTTGCACACACACAAAAGCAGAACAAAATGATCTGGTCAGGCATTAAACCTGAGCAATGAAAGCCTGCAGCAAATCCTAAACCAACACTGATTACAAAGCAACTTTTTTTCAGATTTTATTTGGGGGAGAAATAAGGGAGCAGGGGATTGCATAAAGGATTTTAATTATATCACTCATTTATTTGAATGATCTTTCCTAGGTGATAAATTTAAACAGTTACAGGAAGAAATCTCACTGCCCAGAGAGGAAAGAAAGCATGTCAGGTAAACTGTAACTTCATTTAGGATGTCCCCACCAGTGGGAAATGGTAACAGCTGTGTGATACCTGGAAGTGTCATTCTTATCACACTGCTACAAAACTATTACATCCTAGAGACTACATGGTGCATGAAGAGAAGCTATGACTCCTGCTTGGAAATGGGGATGGGATTAAAACTGCAGGGCTTTTCACAGCTTGCTTTTCAATCACTGGATCATAACGAACATTGGCTCTGCAGGAGTAAAGACTTCTGCCATTCCATATCTGCCTACAAATACTCAGTGTTGCACGGAAGGTTAATGGATAATGACAGAATCTGAGTATATTGGCTTCTTCATAAAAACTGTTATTTAGTGAGCAGAATTACTTGTGCTTTGTAACAAACAACCACTGACTCTTCTTTTTGTCACTACTGACAAAGTGGTGGCTTATGATTTCTGTTTTAACTGCAAATTATTCAAAGCCTTTTCTAGAAACAACTATTAAATTCTTCCTGATTTCCTAATGAATACATATTGTAAATTCCTGTGAAGATTGTGCATTGCTAGCATAAGAGATTAATAGCACTATCTTTGAACAGGAGTAAAATGAAGATATCTGACATGAGGTTAAATTACATATAAAGCTAGTAAAAAGGGTCTGGAAATTGCCAGAAGTCTAACAACAGAAATGTAGCTTAAATAATTGTATAGTCTTGAAATTAGTGAAAAAAGGTATTAAACCAACAAGAGCAAATTGAGGGTTCAGTATACAGAATGATCAAACAAATATGTAGAGCTCTTCACATAAAAAAACCACAAAGCTTACTAAATGCATCTTTTATTAATGGTAACAGCTAGCAGTCTACCTTTTTTTTTACTGACATAAATAGTAATGTCTAATAACCAACAAAAGGAAAAGGATTAAAGTTTCTCTTTCAGAGAAAAAGAAGAACAAAAAATTGAACACATCAGTTTATATATGTATTACAAACAAACCACTGCTGTACAACAGCAGTTAAAAGCTCTCGCTTTGCCAAAATAAGAACACCTAAGGTAAAGCTGAAAGAAAATGTAGGTCCCTGTACCGAAATTTATGAACTTTCTATACTTATGACTAGAGGGAGAATAATAAAAAATAAACTGCAAATACTTAACACCGAGGTATTCAGCAGGCAAGAGATCAGCATAAACAGGTTATTAGACCTGCAAGAGCCTTCCTGCCTTGCAGGGAAAATGCAGCTTATGTATCAGATATGTACATATCTTACACATAGGCAAATTACACTCAGTCATCAGGCTTTGGGCCTATTATGAAAGAAAACTCACTCTAAGGGTACGAGGCCTGAGTTTCTCAATCTTTCATTCAAAGAAAGAAACAAGAAAAAAGAAAGGAGAAAAGAAAGTAAAGAGATGGATACTGCCCTCACCTGTGCCCAGGGCCTCCTCGGTACCTGGCCCCCGGGATGAGGACGGGGTCGTCGTCGCTGTCGTCGGTTTCCTGCAGCGCCGAGCTGCGGGCGGCCTCGTCCGGGCCCACGAGCCCTGAGGGCTCCTCGGCCTGGCCTGAGGGCTCGGCCTCATCCTGGGGTTCGGCCTGCCATGAGGGCTCAGGCTGGCCCGGAGGCTGGGCCTGGCCCAGGGGCTCAGGCTGGCCCAGGGGCTCAGGCTGGCCCAGGGGTTCCTCGCTGGCCAGCGGGCCAGGCTCACTGCCCCCGGGCTCCATGCTCTCAGGGCAAAGGTCTTGGCCTGCACCCTCTGCACAGGAGGCCTCTTCCTCTGTGTTCCCAGAGACGGCATCAGCACCGGGGCCATTCTTTTCTGGTTGAATTCCAGAGTGCTCACGAGAAGGTTTAGCTGATACTGCTAAAAAGCAAATATTGAGGGAAATAAGTCACACCATTAATGATTATAGTCTATTTTAGAAATGGTCAGCAAAGTTAAATTATGCAAACTGAATAGATATTTCATTCTCTACTGCTTCTAATAACTATTTGAAAGAGTACATACACATACTTGCTTCTGTTGTCTCTACAGCTTCATCTGTATTTTTCAGCTCTTCAGCACTTGCATCTTCCTTGAGAGATTCATCAGGAACCCCTAAATTAAGCAATTTAATAGTAAACCACATGATTTCATTTAGATACATGTCTCTAATGTAAGCAAGTCTAAATGACCAGCACTCCTAGAAGAAACCAATCGGAGCAATCCACTCCAAAGTCAATGTCTCTACTGAAATCTTAGCTATCCGTCACATAAAAATCAGTATATATACACCTATCTAGTTGACCAGTCAACACACTAACAAAGAAAAATGCAGTCATTTCTTGTTCCTTAATGTATTTAACAGCCTATGCTGTGAGAACTTTCTCAGCAAAAATAGCATTTGTACTCTTAATACAGACACTTACTATTATTTCGGAAGACAAATGAAGTTATCAGTCTATTAAAAGGAATTTTCTTCTTTTTTTTTTGGTATTTATCTGGAACCAGTCATTTAACTTGACTGCTCTTTTGGCAATGAACTGAGCAAGACAAACGCATTTAATAAAACACAGTGAAAGCTTGAAAGAAGTGTAACAAAGTTCCAAGCACTCTTTTTTGACGGCAAAGAGCACTTTTTCTATTTTTCTATACAAATCAGGGCATAGTATGCTCCTAAGAAGAACAATGTTTTTAGAACTAAAGACAAGTTAATGTTGATATTTATTTGCAACCATCTCAAGTTGGTGTCTTCTCTCTTAAAAAATTCATGCTTTATTATGGCTGTGTTCTGCCTTCATGTGCATGTATGAGACTCTCGGTGTGTGCAATGGGAGTCAGGGACACAGGAGGGCAGGATTTTTGCCTTAGCCTTAGAAATTCCAATGTATCTTACTTGTTTCTCCCCCGTCATGCCCTGACTCGTCTGAAGCTTTTGTTTTCACAGAGTCCTCTTGGCTTTCAGTTTTGCAGTGACTTCCACTCCCTCTAGAGCTTGAATTTGTGCTGCTCCTGGCAACATAACATGGAAAACGAAAATAAGTTTAGGATTATATAAATACATAAGATCATTGCAACAGCACAGCCTGACCAGCATCATCTATCGCACTGCAGGCAAGTGAGAGCTCCTGGCTCCTGACTTGCAACTTTGTCCTACTAGAAAATGCTTCCTCCTCTCACTACCCACGTCACACTGCTCACCACCAAACTCAATGGAATTTGCTGACTAACTGCAGAATTAGGTAAAAGCATCATAGCAAAACTAATTTTTTCAAAGTTTGCTGCATACTGGAAGCAAAAATCAGTTCAAGTTTCCTTAACTGTGAGCAAGGTGCATGTTTTGTGTCTAAAGCCACAGCACTTAAGAGTAGCTAAATGTGGCTGGCTCTTGTGGTTTTTCCCCCCTTGATAACAATGAGCAAGCATTTCTCCTTACTGCCTCCCACAATAATTTTGAAAACATAAGTAGAGGAATAGAAATAAGATGAGATAAAATAAAGATGATGGTTGTTCTGGGAGATCCCAAGATGCTCTACTGATAGGCTTGGACACGAAGCCAAGTACATGAGGCCATCGGGCAGTGCACGTTCCTTATTTGAAAAGGACGCCACCACTGCAACACAACTAAGCAGTCCTTGAAGTTGCTATCTCAGCCTTATGCATTCATCAACACTCCTTAGACACAGAAATATTAATTTCAGTGTTTGCAACTCAGGAACTGAGTCACAGAAAGACCCATTTGCAGAATACCACATGAGAAGTTTGGTAACCCCTGGACTACCATTCCATCCCTGTGCTACCCTGCTTTATAACACCTTGATACTATGTCAGAGTTCGATGAAAACAGCATGTTTCAAATTATCCTTGCATTATAGAGATTCACAATAAATACACAAAAAAGAAGTCTCTTGTATAAATTTCACATTAAAGTATGTTCTGAATGCATTAAAAACTACAGCCATTTTAAACTGTGTAGATACACCTAAAAATAGACATAAGCCACGGAAAATAATTTATAGCTATGCTAGACAAGTGTTATTGATATGTGCTGATCATGAACTAGTCAAAACCAAAATTAACTTGTTCTTACCACTCATCAGTGAAATCCAGTTTTATTGTGCTTGTAGTTGTTCCTTCTGTACTGTAGTGCAAACTTAAAACTGGTTCACCTGTTCCTGTTCGTGGCTTATCACTCTCTGTAAACATGGGGTTGATAAAGTTTGAACAGGCATTAGAAATGTACATAAAGCTGCTATAATTCTGAAGGTTAATTTAACTATCAAATGTGGTAGTAACATATATAATGTCTGTTTAAGGTCTCTTACAGCCCAAGCAAATAGTTAAGAAGTTCCAGAGTAAACACACCAAATTTGCAATGCTTGAAAAATGGTCTGAAATTATATCTAATTATGAGAGCAAACAAAGGAGATGCTGTCCTTCAACATGCAAGTAAATGAAATTTCAGATAGATATGTGTATACACAACATAATCATTAATAAGCAGATCCATTTAATAGCAAATATATTAATAGGATTATTTTTTTAAGTGGCATTCAGTCTTTCTGCCTTGGTAAATACACATGAAAAAAAAATTATGAGATCCAGACAAAACCAGCCTAGAAAAATCACCATCCTCTACTTTGTTGCCTACTTAGAACGCAGACAACTACCACTACCCTTAGGCCTGCTGTAAATTGTCAGTCAGTTGTCATAAAAATACTGTAAATTCATGTTTCAAGAGTTTTATGCTTAAAACCCTATTTTATATTGTAATAACTGCAAGCAGAAGGGAGCATTTGTAAAACGAGCTCATTCACTATGTCTAATAGGAACACAAGTAAATGGAACTGCAAACCATGGAGTGCTGGTCACTCCTCTGCTGCAGAGATGGTTCTGAGGATGTTATGGGCCTCTTGAGAACAGAACTGCCCAGTGACATCCATCCACCCATCCAGCCATACATGTCCTCTGAGTAAAGTCCATGGTCACCATCTATCCACAAGTGGCAAGCTTGCCATGGAAAGCAGCATCAGATTGAGCCTCACTACAGAGCTGTCCTTCTCTCAGAACTCCAAGGGAAGGTTTATTTAGTGTATTCAGATGTGTTCAAATGGCCACTAAAAGCCTCTGCAGTCTTGCTTTTCATGATTACTGAGCCTTTTATCTCGGGATTATTTGGACAAAACCTTCTGTCCTTTCTTTAGTTTATAAAATACAGAAATTGGACTATAAATATCCTTGCAGTACTGGCAGCACACTAACAAGTGTAATAAAGGAAAAGCTGCAGATCATCTTTGTGGAAGTCTGTTAAAACCTAATGTTTCATTCCAACACAAGCCTACAAATTTCCCCACTAAAAAGGCTGTTATCGTAACAGTAATGGCTACAATAATGGCATGGGATACTTAATTTTAAAGACACAATTAAATTATAGTAACTATGAGATAGCACATCAGAATTTAACCTAACAATCAGTGCTCATATGTTTAAACTGCTGACAGGCAGAGGCCCACTCACAGGATCAGAGCAGTGATCAGCTGTGCTAAAGAACTTTAAATATGCACTTCTAAATATGTTCTGAAGAGAAATTTGAAAACTCAAAACAAACCCCATAATCCCTGAAAGAACAAATTAGAATATTTTTATGTGAAAGAATTAACCAATTACAACCAGGACCCTAATAATGCACAAGGTATGGGCCCCACTCTACAAAAAGAAAAGCTTACAGCCCATGTAAATTAAAAGTTCCAGTTACATTCTTGTTAGAGGGAAGCAAGGATAAAACTGATTTTAAAAAGTTTATTTAGAGAATTAGAAACCTAAGAAAGAAATGTAAGGAAATATTTTATAGTGCTATATAGACAGTTTGACATACTTTCTTAACTGAACGGGTGCTTCCTCTATGTTCTGACAATCTATGATTTATGAAATACTTTTTATCAAAGTCTGTTCAGACTTTAGGCATCCCTTCCTCAGCAAGTAGAAATACTGATTGATCCCACAAACTGCACAAGTCACCAGGAACTGACACTGAAAGTCAGAAGTGAGAGCTGGAGAATTCTTCAGCTTCCTTGTAACAGCTGTAGACAAGACAGATCTTTGGAACTGGGAACCCAGCTAAAGACAGACAATTTCCTGCTGTGAATAATCCAAGACAACCCCCAAACAATGACTGTAGTCAGGGATTTCCTACTGCTGTGCAGGTTGGCTTCAGCACAAACCCATTTAATGCTGCCAATCAAAGTAACCAGACATTGCTATCTACAGTGAGCCTAACTGAATTACCAGGCTTGTATTTCTTGGCTTAAAATCTCAGTATCTAAAACCTAACC
The DNA here is from genome assembly GCA_013400315.1 of Bombycilla garrulus. Lineage (NCBI taxonomy): Eukaryota > Metazoa > Chordata > Aves > Passeriformes > Bombycillidae > Bombycilla > Bombycilla garrulus. Next base: position 41,662 of record VXBU01013374.1, read on the forward strand.
AAGATCCATAAGGACTGGCTACACTCTGGAAGCAATGCTCGTATTTGTCCACACCCAAAAAGTTGAAAGAATTGCTGTAGACTTTACTAAAGAGGGCATTAACTGAGAAATTATTTTTACAAGTTTCTGGAAACAGATAGCTGTTAAACTATACTGTATATATATAGCATTTTCCTAAATCTACAGAAACACAAACTACAATTTGGATGGGGTCAGCTTCTTCTTTAAAGTAGCTTTAGGGCATAACACAGATACTAGTAAGAACAGGAAACTTTTTAAAAGACAATGAGAGAAGAATCTGATAATAAACTGCAGAGAATTGGTTGTATGGTTCAACATTTGACACTGAATTTACACTGCTAATGAAAGCTGACTGTGAAGAAAACTAATAAGCTTTGCCTCCTACATAACTGAACATTTTCTTAGAGAAGCCACATAAACCCTACAAATCTCAAACTCTGTTTTCAGGTAGAAATGTGATGGCTAAAGAACGCCCAGATTAGAATGAAGCTCTGTTCTCTTCCTCCACTAAGTTCACTGCATCAGGGTAGATCTATTTCACACTGATAACGAAAGGAAGGAGAAGAAAATGGTCCAAATTCTGTAATTTAGGCGATTCAGTTTATTAATCTGGTTGCCAACTCTAGCAGGGTAGTCACTGCTACGAGAGAAAGCTGTAGCTTGTCAACACCTTACTAAACTCTATTCTAAATTCCTCAAAAATACCTTGAACCTTTACTTAATTGTACGGCCGAACACAAGGTTATTTTGAAAATACTATCAACAACTTACAGTTATTTCATAAACAACTTGTCTAAAGCACACTCCCATGAAACAGTGCATTCCCCAGGTGCCTACAGGAAGAAGGCACTTTTGAACTACCACTCTTAAAACTGAAGACAAAATTTCATTCATAACCTTACATGAAAAACAAACCCATGAACCAAACTGCACAACTGACAGCAACAACCTTCAGACTTACTTTTTCCCTTAGAAAACAAATCTCTTTAACTGTAACTTCAGACACTGCGGCTCTCAACTACAAAGGGCTAAGTGCATAAGGACAAGTTTACAGACTGCATTTCCTAATTAAACTAATACTGTAAGGAACTTTAAGTCTCTTTGTCACATCTCAAACGCTGTCCTGTTCACTCATTCATTGGCAACCTCATGAGAAGAGGACAGATAACTTCTCATTAAAAAACCCCAAAATAATTCCTATCCAGCACTATACTCTGTGTGAAGTCCTAAGAGAGATACTTCAGGAAGGGAGAAAAAAATGATCCAAAGAGGAGAAAATAAGTTGTGTACTTCAGAAAAACAGGAATTCTGTGAGAAGGCTTAACACATAAAACTTAATCAGGCCTTGGGTTCCCTCTTTACTCGTTCCAACTCGGGCAATACCTTAAAATCCTAACACTGCAATAGCTCTAAAGGCCAACACCCCACCATTACAAACACAGTCCAAAACATGTTTAAAAAGTCAAGTACACAACTGTGATCCGTTTGAAACCATTTTGCACACACAGGAATGACTCTGGGTTCTGCTAGACTGCCAGAATGCTAGCATTATAAATGTACGTGATTGTGATAACAATCAAAAGATCTTTAAACCCAAACCAGTCTTAAAACGTGAATGCCAACAAGAGAGACTGGTCCCACAGAGGACAGCTGAATCAGTACTAAATTAAGAGATGGCAGGAAGAAGAAAAAAAGGTAATTCTCTATGAAAAGAACTGCGATGACTTCCTTCATTAACAACTTTCACTACACTGAGACTTCAAATAGAAGTGAAACTAATGCAGTTAAACTTCAGAAATTCAACTGAATCTCAGCAAATTATTCTTTCTGGTTATCATTTGAATAAAAAATTTCCTAATAAATTTGATCCTTTTTCAAATTCCTAGTTTTACAAATTAGAAGCAACACTGTCTGCTAGCAAAGCAGAAAAATATTGCCTTAAAACAACTGGAGAACTGGTGTACTGAAAAGCAAATGTATTTTGGGTGGGGGTTTTTCTGCATATTAAAAAAACTGAAGTGCTTCTAGAAGAGGGCGTCTCTTAGTTCAAGTAACTTAATGCAGAAAAAATCCAGTTCTCCCAAATTTTTACAGTTGTAAGAATCTTAGGAAACTTACAGACTTTCTATGTTAGTTCTAGGTTATTCTGCTCTGATCAAATAATGTTTTATTCTGAGCTCAGAACAGAGAGCATAACTTGGCCACTTGTTATAAGCAAGTTTTACAGCTAAATGTGACTGTTGAAATGATGTAGACTACTAAACCACGAATAATTAGAAAATTTACACACTGAGGTTTAAGGGTATTTCACCACAAAATGTATTTCCACAAAAATAATTTATTTTGTCAAGGTGCAGCTTGATTGTTTTCTCAACATTCCGGCATTCTAAAATAAGGCTATTTTAGAAGACCATTTTTCCGAAGTGGGATTTCAAAATGGTTTTCTAGTTTAGAATGTGAAAGGAGACAAAGCTGTTTTGTGGGATTTAAGCTGTTAAACCTCTACAGATGCTTTGATATGGAACCATAGTGCAAAGTGTATGGCAATCTATTTTTAAATTAGCACCTATCCCTCCTTAATTCTTCAGCCATAAATATTCCTGACAGATGACATTGATGCAGCTGGAATGGAGTGACCTCTGGCGCATTTCAGAGCTCACAGTCTGGAGACTGATGCATAATGGGCACAGAGAAAGCTCCCAGGCACTCTGCCCACCCCCAGTCCACAGGGATCCTGCAAGAACCACCAGCAGTTGTTCAGCAGGAGGGCTGGAGGACAAGGGGATACAGAGGGAAGATGCACCTCAGTGCATCTGTAATAATAATCTGTAGTTATTCAAACTGTGCAGAAATAACAAAGCTGCACATCACTCATGGATAAGAGTGGCATTATGAGATTAAAGGTTATTACACTCTTAACATTTGCCCTTTGATCCAAGAAGAACCATTCAGGAAAGAACTCAACCCTTTTAAATAATTAATTTTACTTTGCATTATACAAAAATATTCCAGCTGTCTGTAGAATACATGAAACATTTACTGAACCTACACTGAACTGTAGTAATTGCGTGAAGAATTGAGCTTAGGATGGCTTTCAAAAACAGCATTTAACTTCACTCTGTTAATCATATTGATCATTAAATAATGAATTTCCAGCAGATCTGCTTACAGAATTCTATTTTATATGGATGAACAGCATTTTTAGACTGTTTTTCATCATGAAAAGCAACTTTAAAAGGAAGCATTGCAATCAGCTATGGCTGGGTACAGTGCATTTCCTGTCACACGCACCCTGTGGCTCATCAAGTGACATGGATCCAAGCTGTTTGTTAACCACTGAAGAAGGAGAATCTGAAACAAAAACGAGATTTCAACTTAAAACATAAGCAGCAGAGAACTGCACAGCAATGTCACGATCATATGTTAGTTTAAAATAAAAAAAGCAGCAACATAAGGAAGCTTTCGGTTTGTTTAATGAGCAGCCAGCCATATTGCATTTTCTAGGCATGACAGAAGCAAAGCCACTTGTTTCAAAGCATTATTCATTCACTGAACAGCAGGAAGCTTGCTGACATGTTGATAATGAAAATGCCTGTCCATTACCAAATATTTTACTGTGTTCTTCACACTTCTGAGATGTCAGAAAAAACACTAAAGAGTCATGACTCCTAAAGCCTTTGTTCCAGCTACTAAATGAACCAGTATTTCACATCATGTGCAAAATGTAAATTTAAGAATATTTATACTTCAGCATAAAATACTCCATGATGTACCAGTAGTTCCAGTATTTAAATAGGTTTTAAGAATAATGTTTTAGGACATCAAAGCACCAAAATACATCCCACTTATATGACAGTTTGGTAGTTCTGTATTCTTAGATGCTGCACCTCCGATGACTGAGAAAAGTCTTGATAAGTTTATCACAGTACCACACTCCGTCAGTCTTACAAGCATCCCCATCTATCACATAAACAAACAAACATAGAATTATCACACCCCCACCCCCAGCTGATAAGTGCCTTTTTTTCCCCCGGTACTACCAGTTAACAACTGTCACCAGCACTCATTCATTGCACAGACACAACAGATGCAATATTCAACATTTTCTGTGAGTCTATTTCCCTTGTCACCGCTGACGACCAGATCTCACTTGGATATTATCTGAAGATGAGCTGATGTACATAAATTAATGCAGCATTCCAAAGATATTGGCTCAACTATCATAGCTTGGTTCCACTTGTTCATCTTCTGTTATAAACAAATTCCTCCTAAACTAAAAGATTTAATATCCTGTGTTACAAACTGAGTCACAGTCTGCCAACATCACAGCATGCTAAATTAATTTTAACATTAATGTAGATCCTACACAAGGAAAGCCACGAAATAATAATACTCTCTCCTACAGGAAGCTCCCTTCCAGCTTTGAGGCAGAATCACCAGCGAGACCTATTCCATAGCACAGCCACGAAACCTGCTCAATTGACCAAGCTGTTTAACCACATCTGCTCTCAGGCAGCAGCTCACTCCCAGCCATGGGTGGAAGCAGGGCAGTGTGCTCCTTTGCCACACTGACATCCAGGTGCAGGGGAGGAGGAACAAAGGAAAGACACCAGCAAAGTCTGAGGCAGTGTCTGGAAGCTGCCTTGTTTTGAGAACTGGGCTTGCACAGCTTATTTCTGTAACTGAGGAACATTGAACTGGTTCTGGTTTGTCCTCTTTGCTCAACTGCGCCCATGCTTTGCACCAAGCCCACCTAAGTCAGACCACAGAATCTGGTCTGACTAAATCATCTAGATTTATCGCATGTAGCTATTAAGTAGAAGATCTGTAGCATTAATGTATTTTACTTTCCAAAAGTGAAGTGTGTTTTATATATAATATCTAAATTAAAAGAGAAGGATTTACAGGGAAGTTTTTTTCAATGGAGTGATAAGCCACTTTTTAGAAGGTAAATCAGAGCAAAACACTGGTGTACAGATGCTCCATGTCATGAATGATCTCCTTGTGTTCTAGCTGACTCAGACAGGAATCTGTGCCTCTTTCAAGGGCTGGCTTTGAGCTTTGACTCACAAAGTCCATGGCTGGGATTAACTTGTGTCAGAAGTGCTAAAGGGAAGGGGGTTCTGGGCCGCGAGCTGAGAAACCTAATGTATGACAGTGATCCCAGCCATGCTCTGTTCCCGCACTCCAACCCTGCCCAAAAGCTCCTATGCCCTTGTTTAAAAGGTGTTTTGTCCTGCCAAATACTTCGCTTGGCTGGAAAAGCTCACCTTGTCAACTCTACAATTTAGACCTGTATGTATGACCAGAAGACCGAACTAATATATTTTAATTAGGAACAAAAGAAATTACATCTATTACCCTTACCAGCACACTTCTAATTTTATTAAGACCCCACACTACACAGCAGTAAGTAAAAAAGCAGCTATGTTTTGCCATGTACATCATTCAGTCACAGTAAGTGAAAATGGAAAGGTTTCTAGGTAGAAGTCCATGCCAACGGAGCCTTACACCTCCCACATCTCATTGCTACACTCAAGTCTCCATACAGCTTCGTGAATGCATTTCACTTTAATAAATGAGACTTTAATCAACACATAGCAAACATCCTAAATACCTGAATTAGCATGGTTAAGAAGAGAGTTGTTTGTAGCAATTTGAAACCCCCTTGTTTCCTTTTCCAAGAATCCGGACGCTACAGATCACCAGCATCCCCTGAAGTGGCTCTGCAGCCTGGAACTCCCACCTCAGCCAGAGAAATCAGCATGACCATGAAACCAGCCTAGAGAAGTTCAGGTAAATGCCTCTTTTTTTAATATATGGCTTTGTTTTGTAAAAAAGTCTGAAAAAAATACTTTCATAATTTCTTATAAAGCTTTTGAAAAAAAATATTACCAAAACTGTGCCATATAGTTAAAAAAACAAACAAAAATCTAAACTCTTACCTGAGCCTTCACAGGCTGGGTCTGCATCCCAATGCAGTTCACCACTGGTTGTAATGTCACCAGTACATTCTAAACTGGAGCACCACTTAAAGAGGGAACTGGAGATTCATAAATTTGGGGAACCTCAAACAGAAAATAGAAGATAATTTTAGGGTCAGTTGTATGCTAAAGGACCTTTCTATAGTTTGGGTAATAAGCACCTGACTTCACCAAACTATTAGCATGCCACCTCAGTTTTGGTTGAAAAAAATTCCTCATTACATCACTGGCTTCAGGGTGAAGTCTAAAGCAGTGAGAACTCTACATGATACACATAGAGGAATGTAAGAAATTAACTGCTTGATTAAATAACTAAGAATAATTGCTTTGCACAGTGAATAAGCTCTCAGTTACGTATTGTGCACTTCAAACAGCCATCTCTACATCTGAGTGACAGCAAAGAATCTAGCGATAAAACCTGCCATCATTCCCTTGCTCTCCTCCAAAAGCTTTAACACTGAAATGAAGGTCCAGTTTGCTCTGCTTAAGGGACTGACTGCATAGATCAACCCAAAGCTAAAAGAAAAAAAGGTCAATTTGCAGCACAGGTTCTGCAATATGCCAGCATGCACATGTATATATCTGCATTCCACAGCAAATACAGTCTGAATTAATTTTTTTCCTATTTAAAAAAAAAAAAAAAGAAAAAAGAGAAAAAAGAAGAAAGACAAAAAGAGGCTAATACTGATTCATGTTTTTGCGGGCAAGATTAGGTACAACGATAACTCCAGGAACCCTTGATCTACAACACCTTTTTTCTTTTCCACTTCATGACCAGCTGGTTCACATTTCTGTCACTTTTCAAATTGAATTCCATCTTAAAATTCTCAGAATGAGAAATGATGCAGTAATGGTGATGCATGTGTGTCATAGCAGCAATAACAGATTAAATAGGTTTAATTCCTTCATTGTTTGCATATAGAACATAAATGCAATTGTTTAAATACTGCACAGGATCTAAATGTTAAGAAATGCCACAAAAATGCAAGTAAAAACTAGGCTTTGAGGGAGAAACCATACAATTTTATAATCAAAACTAAACTGAAATATTTACCATAGTTCCCTAATTAAATAAAATGGCTACAAAAAAAATCTGAATCTATTCAATACCTAAGCAAATGCTTGAGGACAAAATAGACCTGATCCATGCAGCACACACTGTTTCTAAAGTTCACCCGAATTCCAAATTTACACAATACTTAAGAGGGATATCCACTGAAACAAAATCTCTGTTATCTGAGACCTTTTGTCACAGAGCCAAATAGCAAATCTTTAGTCATCTTCCTTTCACATTCAAAAATATAAACTTTCGACCATATTTGTCTAAATAGTGAAAGTTAACTACTACAGATTGATCTTACAAATCCTCATGTATCTGGGAGACAGAGTAATTATCACACAGACTAATTTTCTATTAAACCTGTAAAACTCTTGACATTTTCTACTTGCAATTTCTTACATGGCTGGGATATTTTTCTCCTCCTACTCAAGCTTCTGTGGTTGCAAAGATAAAGACTAATAATGAAGTACAAGTCAGAAGAAGTGCCTTAGTCTCACACTGAATTCTCTCCAAAATTTGCAAGTGCAAATTATTCAAGTTTTACCGGAGCACAGATTGAGAATGCACAGACACATTTTGGGGTGTAATATTTTTGTTTGAAAATGTACAACTAGTGTGTGCCTGAAAACTGAACACCTGCCTCATGACAGGGCAGCAAGGACAACCTTTCGGGAAAAAAACAATAGGTTGTCTCTGTATAGGAATTTATTACTTTTAAAAGACCCCTAACAATCCAAAACTACTTAGCTGTTTTTCTTCTGCCATATTTCTGAAAAGTCAGCTAAGCACAGGGAAAGAAAACAACCGTGTCTATGGAGAAGCAAGAGACCAAAAACATGAAGCTCTGGTTTTCCAAAGGAATAGATTATGAATAAACAACTTGCAAAAATAAATCTTGGGGGGTCAGAAAAGGAAAATAAAACAAAGTAACTTCAAATAAAAAATAAAAAAAAAAAAAAGGGGAGGAAGTACAGAGAATATCTCCATGCCCAGAGTGCAGAAATCTTACGAGGTAAATAAACAATGCAAAGGTGATCCCCAGTCAAAAGAAATGAGCTTCATTTGTTCCCTCCCAGAGCAGGGGAAGGAGGAATGCAATGAAAGCTGATGAAGCACAACAGGAATATCTTGGTTTTACACATACAAATAGAAAGGAAAAGACAATGCAATCTTTTAGCAAATTTCTATAGAACTAATTGGCCAAACATATGAAATATTTTCAAATTTAAACTTCTCCTTTTATAACTTCCACTGCCTAAACTGCTGAAGGCACCAATGCCACCTATCAGACCAAACCTCAAGAAGATACATCCTCATGAGCTGGAAATCAGAGGAAAAAATGGTTCCCCCTTTGTCTCCCCAGAAATAAATGTTTGCACAGTGCTGAGTAAACCTGTCTTTCACAGCAATTATTTAGTAAGTAAAATTTGCAAGTCCACTGTCATTCATTACATGCAGAAAGAGATAATTTTTGAATACCAGTTTCCTCCAAGGCTGTGTATGTGGCTCCCGGTGATCACAAAGAAAAGGACTGAATATTTCCAATAGTTCTCTTAAAGTTCCAAGCATGTGGGAACTCAAAAAACTCCAAGAGGCAGCGCTGGGAGGTTCCAAACAACATCCCTCTGCCTCCCAGTCAAAACAATTACTCAACAGTTAGCATAAACCTTCCCATCTGTGGCAGTATGGATCCTACAGTGAGCTCCAGGAATGCCACAGGCAACAGGGAGTAAAAAAATTACATTGCATTCTTGAAAGCGCACTAAAGAAGAGACAGATCAAGTGAAACCCAGACCAACACACCCTTCAAAGGCAGTAAAATCCCCACAGATAAACTTCCAGACATGGCTGTAAACAAACTATTCCCTACTTCAGTTCAATGGGAAGCAATTTAATAAAAGAAATTTAAAATGAAGCCATTTTGAAAAGGAAATGGAAGATCTAGTAACTGTGTTAGTTATGATTTTTTCCTCTATCAATACTCATACTTGAGTTAATAAATTCTGATGTTCAGTCTGCTGGGAAAAAAAAAAAAAAANGTTTTTTTGGGGTATTTTTTTCTGTCCTGGGAGGAAACTGCAGCCCCCTACAAGGCCACCACTACCACTGCTGCTCCTGTTCTGCTCCTACAGGTAACAGGCACCCGTGACATCCCTACAATAGGCACACAGCCCTCCCAAGTTGTACAGCTTTCCAAACCACTCTAAAACCTCACTGCAGCATTCTCTAGTGTAGAAGGTTATTCAAAATTCAGTAACTGCATACTGTGACTAGAGCATCAGCCACTCTTATGTCAAATGGTTCTGCAGGGCTCCAGATTAAGGAACAGACTGAACCATGGCCAGACAGCTGTAAATGTGTGACACAATCCTTAAAAGCAATTTAGCCACAGCTCAACTGCCACAGGATTTACCCACAGAAGAGACACTGCTAGACGTGACTTTGCAACACAAAATACACTGAATTCTCACACAGCATGCAGCTCACGCATTTTTACATGGTGCCACGACAAAGTTTGCTTCAAGTTTATGCTTTAGGGTTTGCCTCTTTATTCATATGCATGCTTCTGCCCTTTCTCAAATATGTTATTGCAAACATATTTGAGGCTTTCTTGTAACCATTTCTCATTTCAGTGAGACAAGAGAGAAAGAATATGGCGAAATGAAAAGCTGCTCTGTTCAAAAAAAGGAGAGTGTATCTGGGGACTCTGGCTAGGTAGAAGTATTTTCACTACACTTATTGTAAAACCACAGCACTGAAGAGTGCCAAAACTCTGTTTTACTGAATTGTTTCTCAGATTTAGAACACATGCTAACCCAAAGGCAAGTCGTCAACGTTACTGTTGAATACCAGTAGCACCAAAGTGCAATTTCAGAGTGTAATTCTTGTTCTACCCAGAACACAGCAATTTCTTGCTCGGCTGCTCTAATGACCACTGCACAAATCATGCACCTAGAACACCATTTCCACACAGCATCACTCAATCCAAACATGTTAGACCAAGAAGCCTGTCCATACAACTGTTTCCCTGACCATGTGATGATAAACACCACCACATGCAAGGCAAGGCAAGCAGCGAATGCAGGAAACGCCTTGTTCTGGAGGAGAAGCATCTCAGCAAACACCAGCAGCACAAACTACAGCTCCATCATGTGCTGGAGGAACCTGGCAAGCGCCAACCTGCTGCCCGAGGGTGCCGTGAGGAGCCCTCAGGGCTGGGCTGCTCGGAAGAGGAGGGCTGTGGTGCAGAAGCCTCAGCCAGCTCTCGCTGCCTCTGCTGCTCTGCCTTCTTAAGCCTCAGTCGCTGCAGGCCCCTACGGATTATTGCTAACTCGGGTGCCATGAACTCTGACAGACAGGGAGGGGACACAGACAGAGGGGGCAGAGAGAAAAGCATTGAGCAGTCAATATAGAGAACACAGAGGAGGCGTGGGGGGACTGACCAAAGAGACAAACAACAGGTACTAAGTGTCATTACGGTTAAAAAAAAAATTTACTAACATCAAAATATTCAAACTCGTATCTGCTGTGACTTTACATAAAATGTTGGCTGAAAACCTCTTTTGTCCTTCTCCCACCCTCCAAAACACCTCCCAGCCATCCACCTCTCACAACACACCTCTGCCTGGGCTTACTGCTCAGACCCACCATATTTAAACTATTCCTATTAGCACCTTCCCTCTCCTGTCACCCCATAAAAGCAGCAGGTTTTATTAATCTTTAAATGCATGTTAACAAGCTCCGGGAATCCTGTCCTCGATGCAGACAGCAGTGTTTGTAGATAGATTTATAGACTACAGAGTCTGTGAGTAAATAAAACCTCACAACTGAGCACAGCCACGGGTTACTAGGCTACATAAACATGGCCAAATGGACATTCCCCACCCAGCCTGCTCCCTCTGCCCAGGAGCTTCCCTGCTCCCTGAACTCACCATGTTACCCAAAAACTTGTTTCGCTCTAACTCCAGTGTCTCATTTGCACTGCTTCTGAAACAGGACTATTAGGTGTGCAAACACCTTGTACTATTGAATTTATGCTTGCACGAGTCCTGAGACAATTTTAAGCTGCCAATCTGGCACCCCATTTAGGCTTAGTCAAAGAATGTATCAAATATTACACAGCAAATTAGAAAGTATCCATTGTCTGTCACCAAGCATCACCACCCCTTTCAAAATTAAATGTGTTCTAAGTCCAAAGGAAGGAGGAAATGCTCTTAGAGAAGAGCTGGATTAAGAAACAACAACTTCAGCTTCATGCTAGCAGAATAAAATTTTGCTTAAAAATTCAAGCAGATTCAGAAAAAAGGATTTTTCTGGTCAGCACCTATTCCTTAAAATGCAGGCTAGAAAATTCATCACAATTCCAGAAATGCTCTCTGCTGCATTATCTTTTTGAAACCCACAAAGTTTCAATGACATAGCGTGAAGCAATTATTTTTAATATGGTAGATACTCTCCTGGCCACTCTAAGTTCCAGAATCAACCATATACTTTTAAAAATAAATAAATAGATCAAAATGAACCTTTGGTAATGGTAAATGTGTTCTTTGATGGCTGCTCCTCTGGATCAAAGACAGTGGCAGCTAAATTGGGTTACACTGAATTAGAGTAGGCCCCTTAATCATCTTCTTGCGAGTGTACCGTGAAAAAACTTGAGATTGAGGCAAGCCGACACCAATACTAACAAAAAACATAGATGACTAAAAGCCTCTGACACTAAATAAATTTTTTAGCATTTTCTAAAATTCCTGTGTGTATTGCCATTTTTCTGCTCACTGTTTATCTCTAAGTATCAGACTAATTGCAAGGTTTAACAAGTAATAATATGTTTCATGAGTTTCACCTTATGTTTTTATCTCCCCTGTCTTTCAGATACCAGGTACCTCATCATTCCTCACCTACCCAAAGATTCTGGCTGCAGCAGCCACAGTACACTGAATGGCACACTCTCCCCTGGGAAATCCCCATCCCTCCTGTACTCCAGAATATCAAACTTAAGGCCTGAAAAAGACAGAGAGCTTGATTTTTTTACAACAGAATCTATGTAAGACAAAAGGTCTCAACCCGTTGGTCTTTCAGGTCACATCAGCCTTTCTACTCTAACTGTGAAGCCTAGAAAGTCACTTTAAAAAAGCAAAAATAAACTCTTGTGCAAATATTCCACAGTAAAGGCTGTGGCATTGAGATAGAAGAGGTCAAGTCAAAGCATAAGGTACTCTTTTACTACCCAAATTAATTTCTGACATTCTGACAGCAGAAGATACTTCCTCTTTTTCCCCCAAGAAGAATGTAAGTCTGTATTAAACACAGATTAATTTCTTCAAGATACACAAACTTAACTATCGATATGTGCTATAATTTATTAACCAATAATGGAATGTCATACCAGCTGAGCCTTGTTTATCCAAATACTTTTGAGAAGCTAAAACTCAACACCACTGACTCTGAAATGTTGAGGATGGAGGTTCCTCTTGAAGGAGACATCCCCTACCACCCCTGATTTTAATAGGCACAGGTTCTGCTATTCATTGCACCGATGCTGCTACAGCCAAATCCCAGTGGAAGATGTCACTATACTCCATGAAGACAACAGCAAGTTTAGAAAAAAATAAGCAATACATTTTTATTTCTACCTCAAAATACTACACCTGTGATCCCCTTGGAAATTTCTTTTTCAGACAAAGGTATAGAGTTGATGGTTTTTCTCTTTCTTTAAACCACAACTGCAACCACTTGGTAACTATAAAACACCTAAGTCTCATCAAGGATGTGCAAGGACGAAAACAGACGGAGATCAATTACCCAACATATCCTAAAAGAGAATTGTTTCGTAAACCATGACAAGATGGATTTCTTCTCACCAGACGGATGCAGCACAGGCTGAGTTGAGGCCCCCAGAGAAGGCCTTTGCTCATTATCAGGAGAGGACAGCAGTGAAGTCGAAGGGGGACTTTCTGTCGAAGATGATGTTGAAGGAGCTTGAGCTGACATGGTGGAAGAGGAAGATGATGGAAGCTGTTCAGAACCATCTACCTCCATTGCAGTTTCTGATTCTCTGCCAGGTGCCATGTTATTAGTAGCAGGAGCATCTGTTCGATTAGTCCCACCTTTGATTAAAAACAGAACAAAAAAGCAAGAAAAAGAGCTCAAAAGTAAACTTACTCAGCCTTCTAGAGATCCCTTTGCACTATCATTCCTATGGCAAATAAATGGGCTCAGTTCTTCAGGGCCCTGAGATTTTGTTTACATCTAGGAAAGGCTGCTATTCCAAGCCTGCACATCCACTACAAACACAATTTCTGTTGTGATCCTTGTTGAAAGGAAGGAAATCACCTCTGGACCGAGATCTTCCTCGTCCTCGATTGCTCTGTGCAACCTCACTGGCTTCTTCAAACCACCGTGACAGCATGTCCGACATCCTCTGCATCAGAGACACGTTGGGACTCTGCTCCCCTGTGGAACAAGTGGTGCTGAATTTTTATCTACAGGCTGACCAAAAAGTACCTTTCCCCCCGTCATTTCTTCCAGGAATGGAGACCACCCCTCACCCTCTTCTCCCACAAGAAACAATCCCCTTCAGCCTGTTCCCAAGGCCCCTGTCTATTCTCATTTCCACAGTATAGGTCTCTGACCTTCTGCTGGGATCCCTCATTCCCCTCCTGTACCTCAGTCACGGGAGCTCTGACCTTAAAACACAAAAAATGCAATTGCAACAGCCAAAGAAAACACACTCCAGTTAATGATGCCATAGGGAATATTATCAACAGGTTCAAAAAAAAAGGATTTCAGAAGCCCACAGGCAACAGAACCACATGCTGACTATAAAGGAGCAGATGGGATCCCACCTCCCGATGTTTCTAATTCAGTAATTCCAAACACTGGATGAGCAAAAAGACAGACTAAGGTAAGAGGACAGGCTCATGTTTTCTCCCTAAACAGCGTCTCCCACTGCCTGTGTCAGGTACAGAATCTTAGACACTTCTATCCTAGTTCAGGGAAGGAGGAAAATGAGAACAGCACAGAAAATCCAGAAAGGGAAAACTGTAGGCAGGAAAGGGAAGAAGATTTAAGGGAACTAGAGTCAAATACTTGGAGCCCCACAGCTTGTCAGATATAAACAGAAACACATTATTAGATGAAAATTAGGATGAGTGACGAAAAGTACTCTGCCCTGCTTTCGTATCCCAATTTCTGATACCCAAGCATAGCTTTGGAAATGCTTTATTTACTAATATCTCAAGCAATTGAGTAATATATTATAAACATGAAAATATAAGCATAAACATTAGCCACCCTGTGTTACTAAATGACATGATAAAACCGAAAAGTATAATATTAGAATCGTATTGCCTATTCCAGTCCCCTAATGTAACCATTAAGGAGCATTTCATTTGTAATTGTGATTGCACATGAGGTTTGACTGGAAAAAAAAGAAATAAGTGCTGGTGTTAGTCCCTGAGCAATGACAATGAAAAAAAAAAACCTCTCCTTTACTTACATCAGCCTAACTGAAACAATATAATTTTCCTGGTAAGAATATTTTCAATATTTTCAATTTTAAAAATCATTGTACAAGAGCAGCTCTGTGCTAAACTCTAAGAAAACTCTTAAGGCTTGGCTGATTGCTAAAACAAGGACAATCTGAAGCACGTATTTTGGGAATACCTCAGAAAAACTGGTAAATGAAAACCCAAACCAAAAGCAAAACGCAACAAAACACAGGAGCAAAGACAACAGCCCTCCTTGAAACGCAAATGCTTTTACCATCTCTCTCTCTCTCACTCTCGGGCCTTGCTCTTGGCCCGGTATCTGACCAATCCCCTCGGAGCCGCAGACGTTTCACGGGAGGCTGACGTAACTGGGGGACAGAAAAAAGAGAAAGAAGCATCACACAGCTATTCATGTTCTACAGTACAGGATTCTATGGCTAAATATAAATCTCAATTTTCTTAAGTCACCTAAATTCCTATCTGTCTCCAAAACACAGAATGTCAGCCTTATGTTCAGATAAACCATGAATAAGCACAACACTTATCAACAAATGCACGAGTTTTAGCTTCAACAGCCTAAATAAATGACTCCCAGAACAAATGCAGCTTTGATTTTAAACTAATTTCATTATGTTAATTGAATCTTTCTATAGTGAACAATAATGATTAAGATTTTCTTAAATTCAGCCTGAATTCTGCAGAAATATTCACCTCTTCACATTAAAAATTATATGGGAGCTTCAGTTTAACAAAATGTGGACCTGTAATTAAGCAAAAGGAAAAAATCAGACATTTAAAAATAAAACTATATTTTATGCAAATAAACTCCAGTTTAGTTTTTAACCTGATTTCTTTTCAGTTTTTGTAACCCTTTTTTTGCAGCAGGAATTATATAACAATCACTAAATGGGTGGTGCTACTTCTAGCACTTGAAGAGAAACAGGGAGTGCTTTGCTTGTTCAGAAAGGCAGGTCAGAGTTTGAAGTCAATTGTATTGGCTGGATATTCCTGGCCTTAACAAAAATAAACAAACCAAACAGAAAAAAAACCCCAACCAACCCAGAAACTGTGCTGACAATTCTAAACTAAATGCCCTGTGGTGAAATCATATGGAAGTTTTAACTTTCATTACTCCCCCAGCGGATTTAGGAAGAAGTCTTTACATTTTTTCTACTCTATACAACTTTAAGCCAGGCTGAAATAAAAATACCCAAGCAACAACACTTTTAGGGATAACAAGGACCAAGATTAAGCATTTAAAAGCAAAATTCCCGACTGTATTCCTGACAAAGAAGGGGTGAGCAAAACACCAGAATAAAAAAACAGAGGATGGCTGGGAGAGTGCAGGGAGAGACAGAAAAAACCTTCACTGTAGTTAAAGGCATTTTTTTTTTATTGATCAGAAAATTGAGACTGGGAAGGATCAGCATCATTGCAACTGAGCTGAAAATTAACAACTGCTTGAGTTTTGAAACATTCAATACTGTTCAGTAACAGTGGCTCACCTCTTTGATCTAAATATCTTGTATTCCCTCATATCTGTCATGAAATGATAACTTTTACCAAGGAGCATTAACATTCAATTTCAAGGAATATGCTTCTTATGGTATCAAAAGTAAGAGAACACAGAGTGACCTGCCACCCTTGCTGGCCTTATGACTCAAGGTTCAGGCAGATGACTTCTCCTCTCTAAAAGAGGGAAACCAAATGAGTAAGAAAACCACAGTGACAGCATGTTGTAAATAAATACATAAATAGATGTGTATTAAAAATACTCTGGTTTTGTGACAATCTACTTGACACACCTCAGTCCACGACCAGCAACATTATTTTCAGATTAAAGGGGAACTCAACTGATGGTATTTCTTGTGTGCTGCAAGTTAAAGAACATAAAACATGAAAGGAGGGCATCTTAATCACTTGCCTCTTCCCTTCTCTCTTCTGCAGAAGGGACTTTAAGTTCTCGTGCTGTGTCATCCTTGGGATCAAACAAGTAAATGTAATCTGAGGAGTAGCTCACAAGGATCTCTTGGCCATCTTCACTGTAGCACAGGGATGTTACCCTGCAGGATTTGTTGCTGAGATGGGGAGGGACAAAACGTGCCACCATTCCAACAGTGCCCCTGCCAGCATAATTCCCTTTATTAAAAAAAAAAAAATTAAAAAAAAAAAAGTGAAGGAAGAGAAGAGGAAGAAAAGAACTACACATTTAATACTGCAAATTTTCAACAGCTTCAATAAATCCCTTATTTGGCACCAAACAAAAGATAATCAGGGAAAAGCTATGTATCCTGTAGGTTCTGCAATAATTTTGATCAGGAGAATGACAGATCAGCTTTTACAGCGTTTATTATTTTTGTTTACAAATGCTGTGTAGATTACAAAATTCAAAAACACGCACACAAATATATAAATGTCTCACATACCCACCACATGGTGTTGTATGGAAGCTATCTGTCACATATGGTACAAATGGAAATTTTAGAAGAAAAAACCAAAAAACAACAATGCAAATCTATATCTACACACAAATGAGAGAGGAACTCCTTACATGAAACTTTGAAAATTTAGACCATACATCTCTTTTGAGATGTATTTGAAAAAAATACTAATTTTTCTTCAAAACAGTATAACACCATCACTTTGAAACTGCAGAACTACACACTGCATTGGACTTACCACGCTTTCCTGATCACTCACCTCCAATCCAAACACTGAAACAATCTTACATTCTAGAATTACAAGTTTGTGAGCAGATAAAAGTTACCTATAAGCTCTAACACTGAGAAACACAGACTGTTCCAAAACCTCTTAATTTGACATGCAACTGTCAACTACATGACAGAAACACTTAAACAAAAATCAAGATTGCTCACTGGACACAGAAAAACTGACCTCTTAAAAAACAAACAAAAAAAACCTCCACACAACTCCAAACATGCAACAGAACACTATAACAATATTTAAAAAAAAAACAGACTTCAAAATCTCTGTTTTCTCTCCTTTGCTCTCCAGGCCAAATTCATGTTATTCGTGTACCATACAACACTAGAGCACACACAGAGCACACTTCAGTCAACCCCAGAACCTGTTCCCAGGCACTTCTCACAGAATTTTGCTGAGCTCTGTGATGAAAGGGAGAGCTCCTATAGAATGAGAACCTGATGAGATGGATACTTTTATGTTTAGTGATCTTTTCTGTTCCTTTCTCCTCCACCACAGTCACCAACAGGTAAATGTTGCACAAAATGACAGATTTTGTGCCACTGCTTATTGACATGAATGTCACAGCTCTATTACTAATTCCTATGTGTCCAAACACTGATCATACATTATAACCAAGAGGTAGCCATTTCGAAATGACATAGCACGTTTTTGTGCAGCTGGATTTTTTAAATACAATTCCTAGGTAAGCACCTGAAGCATGCCAGCTTTCACCTGAGGAATTGGGAGCTTTTCAGTGAAAAGGTGTTAGACACAGCAATAGCTATTGCAAAGGCAAGCACAGTGCAGGATACTATGGAGTTCATAAAATCTCCTCCCATAAGAAGCATCAAGTTCCCGCATGGTAGAGTACAAGACAAGAACTTAATTAAAATTTAGGTGGACCACTGGAGGCCGCAACCCCTGGCTTTTTGGAATCCTGGAATCACACGCTTCAAGACAAAGAAACATTACAAAATGTCCTTTCCTGCATGCAGTACACAATGCGTTCTAAGATTCATGAAGAGATTAGGTTTACTTCTTTGAAGATTTCTGCATTAGCAAGCATTAGAGTGAAATGACACTGTAATTACAAACCATAGTTCCCACAGAAGGAAGCTACACTTCTTCAGTGCTACACTTGAGTCATTCACCACCTATTCTGAAAATAACCCGAATTTAGCACTGCCAGTGGGCAGAAATACTCCTGCACAACGTGGCTCCTACCTGTTGCCCTTGTGCCAAGCATTCTCCTGTCATAGATCCTCACTGAGCTGTCAGAGCAGCCCACAGCCAGGTAGTAGGGGATGGGTGGGCAGATAGCAACAGAGGTGGCAGCACGACGACAGTTTATTAAAATATCCTGGAACACAGGAAAATGCAGCATTGAAACAACAGCTCTGAACATCTGAAGTGCAATTCTTTTCTTTTCTTTTTTTGTTTCACTACACAGGCCCCTCCCTTAATCAAGGACACTTTGAGAAAATAGGTCCGACCTGTGAAAACAGATCATAAATGTGTTATCAGAAAAGCCACTACATGGAAGGAAAACTATCAGAGAATAATTGAAAAATAAATCTAACCGAAACAAAAACACAGGAACATTTAAAAACAGATAAGCTAAAAACTATGGATTTATAAACTACCTTGCAACCTGTATTTTCTTATGGAAACACTGTAACTGTGGAGGTGGAATAGCAGTAAATATGCAGAAACAATTTAAATCAATTAAAGTATCAGAATAGGTTCCATCTACAGGCAGGTAACTGGGTAGAGGAAAAAAAAAAATGAAAGAAATCCCTAGAACTGGTAAATGTGCACAAGGCTGAACAAAATCAATCAAGACGAACAATACATTCTTTGCTAGTTTTGTTCCAATTCAAAATTAAAACTGTTTCTAAAATTCAAACACAGTGGACACTGGTAATACCAGTAATCTAATATAATTCATTACCAAATCTTTTTTTACAGAGGGACAAAGGATGCTCAAGAACACATGGCTGCAGGTGATTCTCAAGGCTCATTTTTTGCTTCCAGTTTTGCACTCTACATTATCAGTATAATCAGACTAAGAGATTCCATGTCAACAGACAACCTTTTCTACTGTATCTGAATCCTTACACCAAAGCTTATAAAATAAAAAATGCCAAATGAGATATTAAAATTAAAAATTAAAAAAGACTCCTGAAACTTTTACTGTTTCTTGGGATACATACTGTCACCTCCACCAATGACGCTGAAATCTATTATTTATAAAAGCTTTAACAGAAGTCATATTGTGTTTGTGTGATGCTCTACATTTAGGTAATCTTTATTAAAAGATTATTATTACTATTTTAAATTATTTTATTATTATTATTATTGTAATCTTTATTAAAAGGTTTCATTCTTACATCTTTACAATCTTCCTTTGTGCAACTTGTTTTGATGCGAGTATCAAACCATCTCACGGTTCCATCCTCACCACAAGAGAGGAAAGTGTAGGGATCATTTGGTACTGTCATAATCTGCTCAAAAGAAAGAAAAAAATAAGATTACTAATACCTCCAGAAATAGCACTAATTTAAAAATAAAAACATCAATATTTGGAGCAGCAGGAAGGCAATTAGGATTCAAGTCAAGCTTTCCAGTGAAGTAATGAGAAAAACTGGAAAACTGATGATGTTTCTTCATTTCCAAGAAAATGTTTGAACTGTTGAAGTCAAAGGAAACTTTTAAATGTCACATAAGATTAAATATCCATAGGTCAAGGCTTACAGTTGCTTCTATTGTCTTTTAATACACAACATACATTTACTGCACTTTTCAGATAACTTATCAGTTTGTTGCAATAACTCAACAAAAGCTCAGTTTATTCTCTATCAATTAATAGACAATTACAAAGTCCTCAGAAGTTTGAATGCCTTGAAAATACTAAATGGCTTTTATTCCCAATGAGCTATTCCTTTAGATCCTAGGCAGTGCCCTGCAGCAAGTCTGCATTAAAGGCTGCTACCAAGCTACCCCCTCACTGCAATTTTTATTTTTTTAAATTTTTTCAAGAGAGCACTGTACTGAACCATTTACCTAAGCTCAGTCCTTCTCCAGCTAGAGAAGGAGTCCTACATGAAGTGGGAATCCCACATGAATGGCTTCACTCAAAGCAGCCTCAAGACAAAACAGAAGGCAAGTGACCATAATGTTAAATATGACCTGGATTCCACAGGTCAATGAATGCACAGGCAATGCCAGTTTATTTACACTCTTAAAACAGAAAACAGAGAATGTTGTGGCAGTATTTTGCTTTTCCTGCGCTCCTACTACTATCAGTAGAAATTTAAAAAGCAACAACAATGGTTAATAGTGTAATACATTAATT
Source organism: Bombycilla garrulus (assembly GCA_013400315.1). Lineage (NCBI taxonomy): Eukaryota > Metazoa > Chordata > Aves > Passeriformes > Bombycillidae > Bombycilla > Bombycilla garrulus. The sequence continues at coordinate 62,278 of VXBU01013374.1, forward strand.
GAACACAGAGCATGAATGAGTCTTTAACATTTTAAATGACATAATTTATCACCCTCACTTCCCAAAATTGTTAATAAAACTCAGTTATGTATATCTGCAAATCTCTCTACCTGAAGTGGGGTTACAAAAGTAACAGCTGAAGGCTTCAGCCCCTCTTGTAAGGCTCAGCACAGTAACTGAGATGATGCTTGCTGTGCCAAATAAGAACTTTAACTTGCAGAACAAAGCCAAGTTTTGAATACCAATAGAACAATAAACTTCTGAGCTATGACCACTATTCCTCAATATATCAGTGCAACATATTGAAAAGACTGTTTTTCACTACATAATTCTTTCAAATTCACTTTATTTCCATAGTTATAAAAGTTAGTGATTGTTTTTCAGTCCTCTAAATTCTTCCAGAATTTAGCAGAGCTTGCAGTGAAAACATTTTGCTCCAATAGTGTTGCTGAATGTGGCAAGCTCTTATTTCCTGTAGCTGTATTTTATTTTTGTTCACACTGATGCTATTTCACCCTATATGTGTAATATAACTTGCACATGGCAACTTTTATGCCCAGTCTACACAAATATTCTAAGTACTTTATAAGCACTAAAACAGAGAAAAGGAGAAGCGCAAGCTCCGACAACTGAGTCAGTATTACTATATTTAAGTTCAACAAGTACATAAACATATATATATATCTAAAATTCTTTTTTTTACCAACTAAAAACTTGTTTGCTACTTAACTTTAAAAGTGTATAGCTATATGATCATTTTACTGTATTTAAAACAAGAAAGTAAGAGGTGTCCATAAAAGTACATTCTCTTTCTGAAATGCAATTCACATGAAGAGCAATAAATAAAAGATTTGGCTGAGGAAAAGCAAACTTGTCAAGGCCTTGTACAAACAACGAATCCTTCAGCAACGTGTCTCAAGAGCCTTTCCCTCTACTTATTCTATTCTCACTCAGAACTAAAACTAATTGTACAATTATTTCACTGTTTACAACCATCTACACCAATTTCCACATTCCTCCGCTTCATGTTTTTGACACGTCTTTAACTGCCACAAACTCCAGAGCTGTATAAATTCAAGCCACATTCAAATTTAGAATTGGTACCTCAGGGGCAACTTCTAGCTTTTGTTATTTAGAGAACCCAGTGAGTCAAAGTTCTATATTTAACATGATGATGTGGTTACATACAGCTGGGCAGTAACATCACAATATTTAGAAATTATCTCTCCACTCCAGGAGCCTCTCAACCTCAGTGCAAAACAGGATAAGAAAAATAACTCCATAAAGAGACAGAGCTGTTAAAACAGCCAATGTCATAACAGCGTCCATTAACAGTGTTTAAAAGCAGCAAAACCAACCAAAACTGTATCACACTCCTGTTATTCTAAACAACAATAATGCCCTCTTGTTGACTTTACTGTTGAATAAAAATCATCCCAAATAAGACCATTTTTGACTGTGCAATATAGCAGGGAAATATAATTAGTCTAATTACAACCATTACAACCATAATTACGTACATTTTTACTACATGAACAAAAATTAACTCCGGCAGTACTTCAGCCACATTCTTTTTTCATACACTCCAACTCTTTTTATGAGAATTTTTTAAAGATTTTGTTCACTTAACATGCAAAGAAAGTGATCTAAAAGCTTGCTATAAAATCTGAGCTGAATAAATAAAAAAACCAATGAATTTGGGATTTTTTTCCTGTTTGTGTATTACGGTAGTGTTGAAAAAGCCCCAAGGAATAAAAAGTGAAAGAAACAGGAACATCTATAACTTAAGAAAAAAATTGCAATTTTTTTCTACTTTAAGCACAATAAGTTCTGCAAGCAGCAGCTTTTGCTGTTATTTAAAAGAAGCAGATAGAACAATAAATCTTATTATTTCCCTAACTTAAGCAACACTTTGCATCCTCACTTGCCTAATTTGTATGAACACAACTTTTAAGGGAGGACTGAAAACACTGTGGCTAAATTTACACTTAAAGAGTTAACTACAATACACAATAGAAAAATTATCTACAACTGTAAACGTATTTTTCAGATTAAGTAGATCACGCATGCTGAACTAAGCATTTCTTAGAACGATCTAAATTTTAAAAAAGGCATGATACTGCTGAAAAGTTCAGGGAAGAGGGGAGAGGCAAGGGGGGAAGAATAAAAATAAAAATGCAAAACAGTCACTTCCCCCACCCCCCAACCCAGCTGAGGAAGAAATTCAGCTCAATTTAAATGTTTTGCTCTGCAGAACATTCATTCAGTGAAAGTGAATTCAAGGTGGTCTTAGCAGCACCACTTTTTGCCAAGCTCTCCATTTAATTTAGACAGCGCATTTCTCTATTCAAGCTTACTTTATAAAAGCAAAAACAAAGCAGCTCAAAAAAGACAGAAAAAAAGTTCAGTAACTCTCTCCGTATACTGAAACAAAGTTTTCAGCAGTCTGGTTAAAATCTTGGGCAACAATACATTACAATATGTATTTTACCCATATTTAAATCATTATGTACTTCATGAGGTACCTCGTAGGTAGTCCCATAGTGGCAGGTGTACTGGCATTGCCTGTTGGTCTCTGCATCCTGCTCGACATTCGTGTAGAAAATGACTCCGTCCCCAGAGCAAGAAACAATCTGTTTGTCATTGGTGCACGGTAAGAACTTTGCACTGAAAATGTTGGCCCTGTGTCCTGAGCGAATAGTTGTGAGAACCTAAAGAACAAAGGAAAAAGAGAGGCTTCAGCAGGGCCGTGTGCTCCAAGCAAATAAAGAAGGGAAAGAACTCGGACTGTGAAACACCAGTCATGCACAGGCTCCCAGGGACCCACAGCTCAACACAGCGAACAGAGACGCTGCCTTTACAGCAAATCTCTCCTAAGAACAACGTGGTTCTACAAGAGACTTGCTCTCTGCAAAGCACGAGGGCTGGGATGCAGCTGCCCCCTTGGCTTTTGCCGTGCTGTTCACAGCACATCAGGCGTCTCCAAGTGAAACACTGGTCAGGGTGATGGTGCAGCCACCCCGCGCGCCAGCGACCAGAGACTTACAAGAGCTGGCATACTGTAAGTCAAGAAGAATAAGCCACTGTAATCCAAGACAACTTTTTACACTTTAAAAAGACTCTGAGAAGGAGAACTGAAGTTTATAAGGAAGGATATTTTGAAACTAGCCAAAAATAAATAAACATTTAAGAATTTGTTTTAAGAACAGGGCAATAAACTAGGACTTAGTCTCTCATTCATCTACAGTAAAACAGAGAAACATACGATTTACTTCACCATCATGGCTGATTTTAAACACTTTGTGGTGACTTTATCCTTCCTCACATACTTAAGTCTACCAAAACCAAAAAAAAACCCTCCACATGCTTTCCTGTGAATGAGTGAACATTATATTTTTATTTTCCCCCATCTGCAGCACTTGAACCAAACTGCATTTTCACCACTCCCATTAGGAAAAAAATAGTTACCAAGTTGTTTACAGTATGAAAATTACTTCCAAATTTCCACTCAATTAACTTAATCAAAGGAAGTATTGGAAGTATTTTGCAAATGAAGTTTCTCTGTCAGTAGCAGCTCATGCCCAACAGCTCAGAAGTGCTATTTCACACCTTTTAAACAATTCCCACTAAAAAAGTTTAACAGTATATTTGCTTATTCTGAAATATACAAAATATTTATGGCTGAAGTCTATTTTTGCTACTCTACCTAGATAATAACAGAAAATATGGTGATAAGGTTTTTTGCCAAGATGACAGAATTACAGCACAGTTCTGATAACAATTTGCTGCCTTTTAATTTATTAATTCTCTTATTCAAGCCAGAGAAAATCAGCAAACACAACTGTAACACTCATTAAAAATCACATCTCTTGCTGGTACCTGCGGTTTTATAATTGCATTTGCATGTATTGGGGAAAAAATAATTTAAAAAATTATCTTCTCTGCTGTTACAAAAAGTAAGTAACTCAGCTAACTGCGAAAAATAAAGAAAACAAAACACCTCCCATATTCCTCATTAGGCTCAAGGAGAGAAGTAGTACACAACAGGGGAGGGGGGGAAAATTGTCCCATGAAAGCATACAGCTTAAATTGCAGCACCTTTTAAACTATTACAATACTTTAATGCAAAAATTATATAATGAGCAACTATCCCACAGTGGGATATTAAAATAAACTCTGCACAATAAACAACATTGAAAATTCTTCATTTGCATGAAAAATTCTTAGTCTGCAAATCACTCCACCAAGACTCACTTTGGAATATATCTTCCATCCACTTCATAGCTATCTTGGATACTGCTTTTCCAGCAGAACTCCCAGTCCAAGAGAAACCCTACCCAGTGATACTGATCTGAACCTTGTCAGGCTGACACCAGTAACTAAAAGGAAGACATGAAGTTTGCAAGCTATGGCTTATTTAGGCACAGGCAACACTCCAAACCACCACTAATTTCCCACCACAACCCTTTAGGAAAGAAAATTGTTTTCTACTCAAACTCTCTTCCACCATACCAACCACACCTTTTGTTTTTCCCACACATTTAGTTTTTGAGCGTGTCTTCAAGGTTTAGTTGTCAGCCACTGAGAGGACACAGCTCAGAGCATCTGCTCTACCAAACCATCAGCAGTTCCTTCAAGAGAAAAGTGTGGGACACTGCCACTACCTGATGGATGCCAGCTGGCACCACCAGGAGTCTTCCAGACGCACTGCAACTCTTATTTCTGGACACATTATTCTCCATCCACTTGCAGGCACACACAAGGCAATGTAATTCTACATTGGAGTGAACCATTTTAATCAAGATTGGCACCCCAACAACATTATGCAGAAAGACATTACACGGACCAAAAAATATAATACTTTAAAACTGAAGTGAGAGGAAGACCCTTTATCTGACTACAAGATTTCATGAGAATTACTGAATGCTATTGCTGGTGCTGACACTAATCTGTGGTGAGACCATGTTCCCTTTGTGCCCAGCCATGTACCATAAAATGGGATAATACCAATGTCGCAAAGGCTTAGAACTGTGAGGTTTTAAAGCACTGTCAAGTTTTATTCCCATTTATATCCACTAGGAAGTGCATGATATCTCACACAATAATTAGTATCTGAAAACTGATATATTGAAAAATATTTCTAATACGTTGAAAAATAATAACTTGCATCCTATTTGAAAATTATCCAGCAGCCAGAAACAAACCTACCTTTCTGCTGTAGGGATTACTGATTACCAGGTTGGTGTCATCTGAACCAGATAGGATATACTCTCCGGTATCATTCCAGCAAATTGTATTCACCTGCATGAATTAAAAAAAAATTATTTAGACTTACATTAATTCAGTTTTCACCATATTAAAACATCAATACTCATCCAACACTACAGAAATAGGAGTTAAAAAATTCAACTGAAATGATGAAATTTCTAAGCAGCTAGCATTAAAAAAATTGTGGTTTTAAACAAATTGATAAGGGAATCACCTGCTTCACCTACAGCATCTCAATTACTCCCTCTGCTCCTCAGGATTTCATCAGGTAAATTAAGCTTCCCACAGTAGCCACAATTTTACACACTCAGGAGCTTTAATGTACCAAATCTACTCCACAGAGAGTAATCTGAATTTGAACTGGAGGGCATCACAGTGCCCCCGTTATTGTATCTTCATCATATATATCCAAATTCTGACCATCCATTGCTTTGCACACTTTTCTGTGACCACACCTCCTCAAGGAAAGCACTGCAGAATCCATCCCAGATCCCTTTTGAAAAGTGAGAGTATGCTGGGAAAGAAGAATCCTACAGTGAGGTACAGAATTGTATTTGGGAGAGCTTTACAATACATTTCCTTATCAATTCTCCTTTTCACAAGACTGTGCTTAATAATGTGTCAGTGAAACAAAGCTGTGAAAGCACTCAAAATCCAGGAAGCTCAAAAGGTATCCTCCAAGCAGCAGCTCATGCACAAGCACCAAAGACTGCATGCAAGACCATTATTACTTCAAGTAAACCTCTAAAATACCTTCAAGTGTCAAACTGCAGCCGTCACCATTTTCTGCTGGCTAGATTCTGTTGGCAGAACAGCTGCCTTAGTGCGACGTACCAGACTGAATTACAGAATTGGTAAAAAACCCACTTTGTTCTAAATTATTTTCTTAAGCCTTTTTTTGTTTGTTTTTTAAATTCAAATGTTTCACTCTGAGCCCCCCCAAACAAAAATAACTTCTGTTTAAAATACATACACCCATTCTAGTTACTGTTTTAACGGCAAGGTTTGCTGGGGTTAGCTCCAAAATCAGAGTTAGCAGTTTCAGGTGGATCACAGTGACAACACCACCTCCATACTCTGAGGTGGAGGACCTTGAGGAGAGATGCTGGTGTCAAACAAACATGCCTATGCCAGGGTTAGCTCAGGGCTCAGCAGCATTCAGACATTGTTAGGATTTATTAGGAAATGCACAGAAGAGCAGGGTACACATCCATGCACGGCAATCTCCACACTACGCAGCTTGGGTTCGTATCCCGCTCCCGTATTCACCATTTCTATTACTGCCCACCTGGGAAGAGAAACTAGGACAAGGAGCTACTGGGGTGCTCACAGATATCTAACACCTTTTAATGCAAGAAGCAGATAATTTGTACTGCTCTAGGGAATGGAAATGATAGAATATTATGAGAACATGAATGACATGGAAAAAGTAAAAAATCATTTTCTGTGGATCCTTCAAAAGGAAGGCCTTAAATGAAACTATCAGATGACACAAGGCTTTTTAATGAAACTGGAAATCATTATTATGGAACACCCTAAACACCAGACATGGAAGGATATACACATTCATCAAAGAGAAATGAAAAATGATCAGAAACAAGGGTGCAGCTTCCACCTCCACCTGCCCACTGAAGCATTATGTGTTCTCCAGAGCACCCATCAAATATTGTCTGCTTGCCCTGCCTCAGCTTCCTTCAGAAATATGTGCTGGCCACTTTCAGGGCCAAGTTATCAGGCTCCACTGAGCCTTGGTATGACCTTGCAGGGCTACTCCTATGATTTTTTTTTATAACTCTGGCTGTCAATCACCAAGAACCACAATTTCAGCTAGCCCCCAGAACCATCTATCCTTGAAATAACCTGTCCTGACAATGGCTGTACTCTGAAATGCTGTCAAACGTTGCACAGCACTACAGCGAGGACAAGCACACAAGCCAACAATGTTTATTTTCATCTACATTCCCTCTCAGGCAGAAAAATATTATTATCATTGCCCTGAGAAATGGTAAAGAAACCAAAAGAAACCAAAATGCTAATGTAAGAATACAGGAATAGAAACAAGTACAAAACACTGAAAAAATAAGGAAGTTACTGAAAATTTTAAAATCATGATATGAGAAAGAAAAGTTAGTACAAAAAATGAAACAAATTGAGGGGGTGGATGTGTATATTTATTTGGGTACAAACCATAATCTGAAGGACAGAAAAGCAGAAACACTGAAGATGCAAAGGGGAGACAAAATTATCTAAATTGCAACATCACAAGTCTACACAAGACAATCATTCTCCTCCAGAATTCCAATTTCATTGCAATGATTGCCTCAGTTGAGCAATTTCAATATATCCTACTCAGACAAAAGGTGGTTCAAAAATAATCCTGAAGATGACAACCAAATGTGTCTAGAGATCTGTGACTAAACAGCCTCTTTTTATTCTGTATTAAAATCACCTTCTCAGCATTGCTGACAACAAATAACTCAAAAAGTCACCGTCTTTCAGTGAAATAAGCTTGCTTTGGGGTTTTTTTTTCAGTCAATATACACAGAGATCAGTACAATCTACTGATCAACACCAAATAACCCAAATAAATTTGTATATGGATCACCAAAAGCAGATGCCCAAAAAATAGGATTAAAAAAAAAGTTCTCATTCCATGGTTAGTAAACCCACTACTAAAATATCCTGTAAAACAAGAACTGCTTAGAAAACTGGTTTTTATTTTGCAAAAGCTATATATTGTACTGCCTGCACTACCACTCAACACCCAACTAAAAGCATAATGCAGCAGTTACTGTTCTGAAGGTTTGGAGACCTTGAGAAAGGGTGTTGGAGCCAGAAGAAAGGATACGTCACACACAAACGACAAACAACTAACAAGGTAAGAAAAGTCAAAGGGCGTATAATTAGCTTTTTCCTATTAAGTACTCCACATTATTAATTATATCTATATTTTGTCACTCACTGAGCCTTGCACGGAGTCAATGGGCACTTTTGATTGCTTAGTCAGATATAAATTTACTATCTCTGTGTTTTCCTCAAAAACAATGCAGGAGGCAATGCAGCCAATCCTTAAAAAAAACCAAAAAAGCCAACTACTCACTTCCATGCAAAGGGACATCAGAATCAACTCTTGTGAACAGAAGAGATTAAAAGAACACAAAAATAGAAGAAAAAAAATAAAAATGGCTGTAGATATCCAGAATATCAGGAATATCCCCCAAGCAAAGAAGGGGGTGAAAAATGCGGTTACTTTTAATCTGTGGAGTAGAAAGTGAAAATTGTGTTTCTAACAAAACACAAATTCTCTATACTGGTTCAAGCCTGGCTTTGAGGACTACATCTGGAAAGGACTTGTTCCCAAGTGCCATCCTGAAGGAGATGAATGCCATGAAGGATGCTGGTTTGTTATTGATCTGAATGCCTACACATAGAAATGAGAAGTTACTACTTATTTAGTTATTTATGCTCCTTTAGATAATATTCTTCATTTCAAAATGTAGTATTTACTCATGTCAAATGCTTCATCTACATCCTGCACTTCAACCTTCCTCAGCTTTCACAGGACCTAAATAGGAAAAAAATAAGCAGTATTTTTACTGCAATTCAATACAGTTTACAGTTTGTTTATCCTCTACTTCCCTCACACTTCATCGCTGCTGGTCCAGATTGCTTCTCTTTCAACATTTCTCCTTTGGATTTAATCCCTTCATACAGAACAGCTCACCTAACTGCACATTTCCTCATCCTCTTAAGCTGCCTTTACATCTAACACAGAAGATGGCAAGTTCTGGCACACAAAAGATCTGACTGAACCTGACCATGCGAACCTTGCTGAAATCCTGCCCTGGAAGGATGGCAAGGCTGCTGGCAGACATCAGTAATTCTGTAAAACCAACTCCATTACTTCACACACTACTGCTACAAACTGTGTTTTCAAACCAAGGGGAAAATGGGACAGTTTCAAGGAGAATTGCCCCTGAACTCTGAGGTGAAAATACTCAGATTTTAAACAAAAAGGTGCCATGGGAATACTGCTGTTACAAGAGCATGGATACGTGAAGTGATTCATGGAATATTCCCTTCCCCACAGCTATCCAACCTGGGTATGTTTGTATGCACAGGTGTACCCCCCACAGGATCTCTTCTGTGTAACAGGTTGGAACTTGGGCTTTACTTTTATCCTCAATTAACAAATAAAATTTCTTGCCTTAAGTATGTTGTCCACCATGTCCAATTACACAGCACGCTTTATATAGAAAATATAAGTCACAACTTATTCAACTGAGCAATGATAAAAGTTCTTAAAAACAGCATCCAAAGAAAACCCCAAACCCCTGCCATCCAACCTTCATTAAAAAATCCCCAACCACCCAAAATCCAAATGCAGAAACACCTTTTAATAGGACAATATAGCATTCATTCCCCACATTTGAAATGCATGCTGAGTCAGCAGTTGTGGAAAGAAGAAAAAAAAGCTCCTAATTACCATTGATGGTAATAAGGAGTTTAGTCAGTACAAGCATTGTGATTTCATTGATTTGTATTTCACAAATTTTTTTCAAATAAATAGTAAGAAAATCTGCTGAGTGGTTCTTAGCCTTAAAAGATTATTCCTTGCAGAAGACCACACAGCAAATGAGGTAAGAACTCCCAACAGCCAATTCCTTAAAGTGGAGATTTCTGAGCAAATTTAAATTCCAAAGACATTTTTTTCAAACTGTTTTATTTCAATACTGTATTAAAATATTGTAGTATTGTAAACACCTTCAAATAATGCTCTACAATTAAAGCATTTCCCACCCACTAAAACAATTAGGCCATATGTTAAAGCATACTTTCAAAGCTAACACAATCAAATCAAAATTAGTTTTCAAATACATATCCATCAGCTGGATTCAAACATCAACAGCCAACACCAGATCTGCAATTTCTATTACATGACACAGGGGCAGATAATTGAAATAGAGATCAGTCACTTAATTTTTAACAAATAGTGAGAAAATACTGTTTTCCTGTATTCTGTTTTAATAAGAAAAAAAGTGGGGTTTTTTACAAGGAAATAAATAAAAATAAATAAAAAGCCCTAATGAACTTCAAGAAAAGAAACTTGAAAAATTGAATCTGAAGTATTTGAGGAGATGAAAAATTACTCAGAGAAGAAATTCAGAAGTAAAGTATCACTGTTACAGCCTTGAATTTAAAAATTAATAAATACACATAGAATAATAGAATTGTTTGGGTTGGAAGAGACCTTACATCATCATTCTTGTAACATTTCTTGGAAAAAAAAAAAAGAAATGTATATATTTGTTTCATTACACCAACACCATTGAAGCAGGGTCCAATGGAGGAGCTGACCGGAGAAAACCACTCACACTGGTACAGCTTCATGGTAGACTCAGCTTTATTCATCACAACTCTACCTTATATACTGATAAGATTGTTTATATCTTCTACTGTAGAACACTTTACCTAATTGGTCTCACTTCTTCAATGTGTATCTAAACTTATATTCTATTGGTATAATTACAAAGAAGAAAGAGGACTGAGTTTCAGGCTTCTCTTCACCCTCATGGCTCCGTCCTTTCCAAGTGACTCCAAGAGCACAGGCCCCTGCAGGCCCTGCAGCCAAACCTGGGCTGTCCAGACTCTCCAGGGGCAACCTGTGACCCGGTCAACAAAAAATTCTTCTACATACCATCTGTACCACATTAAACTTCTAATGTAGTCAGCACAGGAAAATAGCTCACATTTTATATACAGCAGTTCTAATCCTGGCCTTTCTCAGACTTTTCAGGCTCACAAAAACACAGGCATATCAAAATCATACTTCTGATCTCAAGAAGGCTGGATGTTAACAACACTTGCTCCTTGAAACTATTACTGCGTTAGTTAACAATTATATCACTCCTTAATTAATAAAGTCCGAGCAACTCAAGCTAAAATAATCCTCATGTTTGAGCAGCTTTAGAAACACACAAGTTAAAGTACAAAAGCTGTACTTACATTTTCCTTTTTTATAGAATACTTTCATTTTTCAGACATCTTGCACAACAAATACTTTAACAACCATGAATTTCTGCTCTATTCCTTAAAGGTGATATGGCAGCCTCTTTGTCCTGAACCTAGTTTAGATTTTTAGTTTTATTTAAAAGGATGTTTTAAAATATTTGCACCCCTTTCAAAAAATTAATATTTAAATAATCAATATTTCAAGTTATGTTACTGCCTTTCAGGAAGGCTTATTTTTGTTTTCATTGTCTGTAAGTCAGCATGTAGCACTTGATGATTTGCTTTTTGAAATTAGAAAATAAATCACTTAAAACACTAATAAAGCTTTAAGTCAACACAGTATAACAAAAAAGAAAAAAACACTTCATTTCACAGTTTAAGATGAGTCCTAATTGAAAAGGTAGGAATGTGTTTAAATGGCAGGAGAGATTAATTCAATCAGCAGTAGACAGCATTAAGATACAGGAACAAGATTTTGTTTTGCTTCAAAGGTAAAAGTGTCAGATATTCAAGAAGAAACAAATAGCTGGAGAATTCAGATGCAGATCTCAGCAAGCAGAGTGGTCCTGCTCAGCTTTAATATACAAATATAAGATATTTTCCTTTTCGAGTTGAGGGACTACTACCATGGCAACAAAATTCCAATTTAACAGTTTTTAACAAACATAAAAGCAACAAGTGACTTACACATCCATCATGCACATTCAAGGTTGCTTCAAGTTTTAATCTTTGGATAAATTCTCTTCTCCCTGTGAAGAAAAATACCAATTATGTAATTTTTAAAAACTGAAGTAGTTAAAAGCCTGCTAATGACCATTCGCAGGTGAAGCCTCAAGGTTCAGTGCCACTCCCAGTACAGTGATCAATAACATTTTTGGTTTTAGCCATCCACCCATTCTCACCAAACATGCACTACTGAAGCCTCCAGGTACAGCAAAACTCTCAGTGCAGTGATCAATAATTTTTTTAGTTTATATTAAGCTGGAGACTAAGGGACTATTCTGTATATGAAAGAAGCCTCACCTTGAGTCATTCATAATACCAATTTAAATATGGGAAAGCAGGTGAAAGAGAAGATGCAGCTGTTTCTTTGTCATTTATGTTTTAATTCTTTAAAACACCCACTGTGCACAAGGTCAACCCAAACGCTGCCTTGCAACTCCCACCTGGAGAGTTCTCCAGCCTGGGTATCTGGTCACATTTACAGAGCTCTAATCCCACTTCAGGGAGCTATACCAAAATACAACAGCAACCCTTGTATTCCCCACTGGCAGTCCTTATGACACCTTTAGGTGACAATCCTCAGTTTAAGAAATGCTGATCAGGTGCTTTCCACATGCCTCTTTTGGCAGAGAGACACATACCTTTCTCTTGTAAGAAACTTAGTCAAAGCTGCTTCAGAAATGGTAACAGCAGACAAGTTAAATGCTTTGTGCATGCAAAACCTTCATATACTTAAAATTGTGCTCCAGAACTTCCCACTGAAGAAGCAGAGATCACTTCATGATGAAGGTTTAGCTTTAAAGCACACTTGCGCTCCACAGAAATTTAACTAAACTTTGATCCTGAGCAGCACCAACACAGTGTAAGATGTTAAAAGACAACCCTTATTCAGTAACAGACCCCATTTATCAAATGAACACTCATTTATATCAAGCTGCCTCTTTGCAAGGCCGAGTCCCACAGCGCTGGCTCGCTGTGACATTTGGAATGCCCTAGTTTAAAGCTGAAACGGAGCCAGCATCTGTTCCCAATGCAGAGCACATTATCCTGCACTCTGAGCGTGTTTCAAAATTTCTCTTGGTTTTCCAGACTACAGTTTAGACATTTCTGAACTAATTCTATTTGTATATAGCTTATTTTGCTGGATTAACTACATCAAACTTTTCTGATCCAAATCCAACCACAATTTTTCCAGCAACCAGAATTCTCCGTACACCGTAAGGTAAACAGGAAAGTTAAAATTCTTGAAGATTAATTAAAACCTTAAAAATCACTTTTTAGCTATGTAGGCCAACACTGGTCCCATTTCCCAGTCATTGAAATCGTAACATAGGCTCAAGCAAATTATCAAAGGAAAGAGTAAACCAGCGGTACTGCCAGAAACCGAGTGCACAGGTGTGGCCTCCAGTCCTGTGAACAAGGCTCTGTGTTATATTTCTTCACTCTTCTGCACTACTGTAAAAATGCCAAAAAAATTATAACTCTTGGTTCTGTCAATGTTTAAAAGACTATCTTTCAAGAGACTATGATCAACTACTTCATTATGGTTTAAGTTCAAAGCAGATAACTCAAATTATTCTCTGCTCTTAAGGATACATCACAAAGCCTGAAATCATGAACACTACAAAGAAAACACAAAATACTTTTTAATGTCTACAAAGAGACATCTTTGCCATTTTAATATGTCAGAGCTTTGCTACTAACCAGCCAGCAACAAACAACTTGGTGCTAATCAAGCCCGTACTTGAATCCTAAGACAGGCTTAAGTAATGAGCTTCAGGTATTAAGAAACACACAACTTTCAGGTATTATAACACCAAGACAGAAACTACAGAAGACAGGACACTATAGTGTAAATTATAAATCATCAAGCTTGTAATATCTCATGGTGAGTATAGTAATACAAAATCTGATCTCAAAAGAAAAAAAAAAAAAACCAAAAACAAAAACCAAAACAACAAAAACAAACAAACAAAAAAACAAAAAAGAGATCTGTTGAAGTTTTGGAGGAAAAGTAGTTCAGCAATGCCACAATGTTATGCATTTTATACATTTTAGGATAATAAATAAGCATTTTAAAAAATACTTCTTTTTAGAAGTATTCTAAACTTCTACAGAATCTGCAGAAATAAGTTACTGTAGGTAAGAGCACAAATGTGTTTGCAATAGTAGCAATGCCTGTAATTAACCTGGAAACATCTTATGGATACTGTAAGTATCCACTCCCAAATATAAGCCTCCGCTGGGCTCCATAACTGGTTACAAGCATTTGGGCTTTAAACCAATGTCCTTCATTTCTGTTTGATCTATACCATGGTTTATGCCTGAAAGACTACATAAAATTCAGCTGCATCAACATAAAGTGTTTAAGGTGTTCTCAGTGACAAAAATGTGGATGAAGTACAAGTACCTTTCTCAGATAAGGCACTTTATCTGTGCTGTACTGACTGGTGCTAAGTGGATTTCATTCACAAGTACACCACATTCTGACAGATATCCTTACACTTCCCCTTACACTGCCCATACTTAGGTCTTCTGTACTGCTCTTGCCATAGACTGCAAGTGAGGTTTCGTGACAGGAGGAAAAAAATGCCGGTTTTCAGCAATTCGGATATTTATTCAATCCTTTAAAGTAGTCTGATGATCAAACACAAACTACTCACTGAGACCAAAGGCACTTGAAATTATTCTATTATGCCAAATATATTTCTGATTTCTATTGAGCAGAGGACAAAATTCATGTGACAAAACTACGAGAAGCTCTATCTACGTAAAAGATAACGTAGCACCTTACTCCTCTGAACAGAAAATTATCTGACACAGCTTAAGTGATTAACTGCATGTAGGATTAACTTCATGTAAAAGCTTTTGCTGTTTTCTCCACCAGCACTAAAATAGGACTCCCAAAGAAACACCTCGAAATTCTAAAATAGATACCAACACAAAAACAATAGTTACCAGATCAAGAAAAACACACTTGTGCCCTGCTTTTTTCTCCAAAGAAAAGTCAAAGGAGGCTCCTATTAACTGAAAGCAAAAAGAACTATGATGCAGATTATCGCACGCTGGAGTAAACAGCATTCCTGTAGGTTTCAAAAGGTCTTTGGAAATGCTTTCCTTTGACTTTGAAAAGCCCTCATCTGAAACGGCTATGCAGGCAGCAATGCTGAATATTCTCTTATAACAACAGCGCTTCTGGAAATCCGCATCAGGCACTCTGCTGTAGGCTCCCGGGTACTGCTGATCGCTGTGACACCCGGGGTGAAGGACGAGCTCTCCTTCCCAGCAACAAGAGGCGCTGCCTAAGACGCTGAAATGTGGTGCTGCTCCACCCCAGTGCCGAAGGTAAAACTGCTCCTGGCAGAACCAGCACCTCTCACCTCCAAGCACTCGGGCAGAATGAACACTGGAGCATGCAGAATAGCTAGGAGAAGAAAAAGTGGAATCTGCTTTTAAGAGAGCATTCCTAGCAGGAACGGCCTCTTTCCTGCTGAGGAGGCGTGTGCCTCCAGTCCTACCATCACCTTCCAGTGCCTGCCAGGGGCTGCTGCTTCTCCCCCTCTGCCAGCAGGAATAACCCCAGGAACGCCAGACAAAGGCTTCGGGTTAAATCAAAGCCTACTATGTAAAGTTGTTTAAACTAACTTGATACCCATTTTTAAACAGATTAACAGGTGATTATACAGAAGCTTACCAGCATACCTACAGACAGGTCTTCTAGCAAAAAAATCCCAGTGAAATTCCCACCAGTGAAATTGAGAACTTGGACAGCAAGGAATTGAATTAAGGCATTGAACATTCTGCACACCTGCCTAATTTAACATACGATTTAATCCTGGGTAGTACAGGAATTGTACACTGCTGGGCTGTTTGGCAGAACTCAGCAAATAGATATATAGATACCATAACAAATATGGATCATAACCCCATAAGATGACAAATGTAAACACCAGGAGACTGCCCAGGATTATAGATAGATTACATCAAGAGCTGAGCTCAAGTAGAAAGCCGAGTCTTGATACTAGATGACTGTTAATAGTGTACTGACATAGATTAAATTATCACTGGGTATTTAAAAACAAATGGGGGAAAAAAACTTCTTACTTTCGAAAATTACATCATCTGTTGCATTAAACTATATGTATTCATCCTAGGTAACAAAAAAACCCTGTTTAACTCCAAAGTCTCTTTTACTACTGAAGAGAGTTCTCAGGACATAACTGTTTTTTTAAAATAAAATGAAATTAATAAGGAACCAGATTTTTCTCCTCATTTCCTAGAAAGATAAATAATGGGAACACACCACAGTAACTGTAACAACAAAGCGATGCACCCTAAAGAGGTGGATTTGGTTTAACGGTTTAATTTCAACAGCTTTTTATTTTGGTGAAGTTTCAGTAGTTCAAAAAGGGTTGAACAAACACTGATGGTTCAGAACACATGAAGTCCACAGGGAAGAGAAGGGACAGATTCTCATCCTCCCCAGGATATCTGTTAGAGAGCAGTCAGCATTAATAACACATTCAACCTACCCAGAGGAAAGCCTGCAAATCCTTGAAGAACAAGATGAGGAAAATAAGGGATTATTAAAACTCACTGATGTGACTCAAGATTCCATTTCATGATATTTGCATTCAATATTAATGATTCAACACACACTAAAGCATTTGGGACACATCTGAATCAGCAGCTCATTAAGTCCCAAAGACATGAAAAAGCCAAGACTTGCATTCAAACAGAGCAAAATCCAGCTTTGCTCGAAGGCTGACACAGTTGTCTGTCTGAACTGATCCTTTTCCTTGCTGCCAGCACAGGACTGGTCTCAAGTGTCAACAGGTTCTGGATACAGATCAGTTGCATCCCACTGGACTATTCTGGGGACACTCCGGGACAGAAGATCAGGAATCACGTGCAGAGTCACAAGAACACACTGAGCTGCAGTGCCACAGACAGGCTTGGTGGTCTGCCCTCACGCAGCCAGTGGAAGCAATCCAGCTGGAAGAAAATTTAAATAAATAAATACAGGAAAGATCTAAAGGATCTCTCACATCACTGCCTCATCCTGAAATACAAATCCCGTACATGCTGTACACCACTTGTTTTTGCAGCAAGAGACAGCTTTCATGTATCCAAAGCTCATTATTAGAAGATCAAGGTGCAACTTAAATGCAAAGCTGTCTGAAACACTCAGTATCAAGGCATAGGCAGTTATTTACAAAGCAAACAGATTACCCGTACAAAGACAGTCTTTAAAAGTACACAATGTAAATGCAATGAAATCTTGCAATCAAAAATGAAAATATATTAGAAGTGCACACAAATGTCTGCAGGAGAACACTGAAGGTCCAAAGGATATAAAGCAAATACATTTGCCTCTTGAGACTGAGTATAATTCAAATGTTATAATACATGCAAAGCCTTGGGGCTACAGTCTACTTACACACACTCCTACTTGCCGGCAGCCATTAACACACATGATTAATGTACTGTTAATCACAGATATTACACATAAGGTTAATCCCTGAAAATCAGAAAGTACATCTGCATAGTTCTGTCCACTTGAAGAAATTATGACAAATCTGCAGATAACTTAAAAGGCCCCCTGAATTTCTGAAGGTCAGAAAATCAACAGTCTGAAACAGTTATAACACTTTTTCATCCTTTCTTGCTGGCCAAATAAAATGCCATAAATTCACCTTCCATTTTAATTCATATGTCAAAATACAGGAGCAGCAAAAAAGCTGGTGGTTTAGAAAATTAAAACAGCAAAACTCAGTAAGTAGGTTCATTGGTAAGATCTGATCTAGCTAGTAGTATTAAAAAAAAAAAAAAAATAAAAAAAAAAGAGAAAAAACAAAACCCAAAGACCAGGTTCCTGCAAGGTAATTCCACCAAAGAACATAACAGTGTGATCCGTAAGGGTCTACAGTGTTACACAAAGTGGTGTTTGTAAGTAAAAAATCAGAAGCTATGCTACTATCAATCCCCAGCATCCTAAGAAACATTGGAAATCATTCTCTTGTTTCAGGACAGAGTGACAGAAGGCACCAAGTATACCCAGACCCTGAATGTAATTTGTTTTTTTTAAGAAAAAACACAAAAGTGATCATCAACACATTATCACTGAATTGAAGCAAAATGGGACAACACTGAGGAGAAAGACCAAATCATAACAATCAAACCACAAAACACACAGGAAGATATAACTGAAAAAAGGTCAACGATGTTAACTACGAGCTAAGATTTCTAAGATAACAGCAAAGCAAGCTATCAAATTTACCTAGATTAATGCTACATGGCTGTACCACTTGCAAGTAGGTGCAAGTGGCTCCTGTCCTCCACTCCCACAGCTCAGTTAATCTATGGGTGAAATAAGCCCAAAGATAACAGAAGGCTGTTTAGACTGAAATTAAAATTAAGCATTCAGCACTCAGGGCACAGAAATACTGTTCTAACCTTAATTCTGCCTCCCAGTGCACACCTCTTTCTGGTTTTCTGATATGTACCAAACTATAACCAGGCAGCATTTGTTTGTTTGTTGCTTTGTCCAGATGATTCTGCTATACTGTGCTTTTATTATCCTTTACTACCATTAAAGACTTTAAAATGTGTGTCTTTATTATCTGAGCTAGTCTACTTTCAAGTAGGAAAAAAAAAATCATTAATCCTGCATGCTAGGATCACTCCTAATATCTTTTCCTACAAGCTGTTTCAGACATACATATAGTGCCTTTCTGCTCTTTGGTACCAATTTAAATGAGATAGTATCAGGGAATTCATTTCAGACAAAGTCTCTTTATTAAACTCCTCCAAATTCAATTTGTTATCAACAGGTCTCAATGCCACATTGTTCCTTCAACAGCCCATCTGCAATTTTTTAAGGACTACAGTCACTAAGCCTTGCATTTATTAACAAGGGGAAAGAACTCCAAACATACCCACTTTAAGGCAATACCCGACCACTGTCCTCTTTCGTGGTTTTTTTTCAATTAAACAGTTACATCCCTTTTCCACAGTACTCCTATGCATCTTAAGCTTTTCTACACAACCAGTGAAGATCCAATGACTACACCAAATTTCCTGCCTTCTTAATGCTTCCTGCCTCCTTCCAATATTAGACTGAGCAAGTAAAAACTGTTCCACAGATGTATTTTCCTCCAACTCATTCATTACACCGTGAACTTTAATTCTGCCTCTGCCTGTTTCTATTATTCAGAAAACATTTCTAATGAAAGAAGTCTGGGGAGTTTGCTTACATCTTTCTAAACACTTCAGTAAGTTGAGTTTCACAAAGTATTTGACGTGTGACAGAATATATCACTACAGAACTCTACTCTCATAATCAGACCATCAGGCACATTTATCCTGCTTCTTTTCCAAGCAGCAGTTAATCTGTTAGACTTGAAGAAAACAAAAAAAAACAACTAAACATTAAACACCTCTACCAGATCTGGAGTTTAGCTGCGATAGATGAGTGTTTTTAACTTGCGTTGGGAAGGAAAATTAATTCCAGAGGTTTAGGACATGTAATATAACAGTGTACCTGAAAAAAACTAAACATCAAAAGTATTATGCAAAGAATTTAAAAAGAAAGGCTGATTAAATACTGTGCCCCTCTCCAAGTCTGCAAGAGCACCAGCTACAAAGCTGATCATGTTAAAGTTGTCTGACCCTCTTAGTCCGCATTATTTTTCAAAGACCAAGACAGTGCATGTTAAAATACAGCTGGAGCAAAACCTGGGGAAAATAATGCCTTTCTTTTTGGTTGTTCTCCCCAGCACTCAAGTTTCCATTCTGCTGGGTTTGGTTGGTTTGTTTGTCCAAGAAAAGAAAAAGAGAGAATGAAAGTTTACAGTGTTTTGAGGAAGTATCTTAATTTCACTCTCGCAATCTGGGCAATGTATTTTAGGAAGTACCAAATGTTCAACACCAATACCCAAATCTCTCTTCATTCAGCCAGCCACTACTAGTTCTATAAATTGATATGAATGGAAGGCAGTCAATATCAAAACTAATCAGTTAGAACAGCTATTCTTGCCTTGGTTTCAACCCTACTTATGAGCTGGGCAATCAACTAACTTCAAAACTGTAATTAGGTCTGAGGTTACTGTGGTTCACCCCTATAAAGGGGGGAGAACTATTGAAACCTGAGTAGTTTAGTAAGTTCTCCCTACATACAAATATTCACAGATCTCTTCTTAGTAAGAACTCCTGAAGCTTTACAAAACTTGATCACAATGAACCTAACCACTGCTTTTCTTACAGTGAATTTTTTACAAAGCTTCAAACTTCTCCCAAATCTTAAAAACCAGGGCGATAAAAACTTCGCAAGATATGAAACAAAGGGGGAGTGAAAGCTCACGGGAAAGCACCACTACCACTAAGATACATGCTAACTTAAAAGAAAAATAAGGAATGAAGATTTTAGAAAACAGTATCTGCATGAAGATATCAGAGATTGAGGAGAGATGATTATTTTGATGTTTGCTTCCATTCTATCAAGCACCACAGCTTCCAACAACCACTCTGAGCTAAAACACAACATCAGTTCACCCCCTTTTAGACTGAGAGATTGTCTCTGGACAACCAACTATGTCAGACAGCAAAAATAAACCAACCAAACAAAACCTCCAAAACAAATAAAAACAAAAAGCAAAGTCTTCATTCTTCCTCCTTCAGTCTAAACAGAGCCCTCCTTGGCAGAAGCACCCTTCACAGAAAAGCAAATAAACCCATCACATTAAATACTTCAGAGGAATTATGGATCTCTCTTTCTTGCAAGAAACTCATGCTGCCCTTTCTCTAGCTAAATCATTAGATGCTATATTTAATCCACGCAGAGGCCTTTATCCTGATGGCATAGAACAATTTACCTGCCACCAGAGCAGGTTTGTTCACTCCTGCCTGAAACATTGCAATAACAATATGAATTTGCAAGATTTGGAGATTCTTATGAAAGTAGCCTGAGTAATTACGCATGCCAGCTCCAAGACAGAATTTAACTTGGATAATAGTTTGCACCAGGGTTTTTCAGGGTAAAGCACTGCGCTGTGCTACGGAAAGCAGTCTGAAACTCAGTTTCCATCTGCGATACAGCAGTACCAGGCTGAGAGGATGCCGAAACAAATCACAGAAAAGAGAGTTACTGACAGCCCCCCGCCAGGCCCAGCTTCCTCTGGAGACCTTGAACACAAGCACTGCCTAAAAGGGAGCTTTCAGCTAGCCCACAAACGCTGAAGGAAGCGTAGCTAACAGCTGAGACCCCACCTCCCTTCTCCCGTGGGACACACCCCAGGGACACTCGCACAGCCCCAGGAGAGAACTGGAACTTCTCTGCAACTCTGACCAGAACCGACCGGGCTTCAGAGCAATCGTTTAGAGATCTTACAAAATCAGACAAGAGTTTTTACACGGCCATAAATTCCAGGGCTGAGCTATCTGCATGGAAAGGTACATTGCACAGATCCTTCCTGGAGCAGCTGTTTTCAGAAGCTGAGGGAGGCTATTTATAGAGTGCTTCTTGATTGCCAGCTCACATGAAACTAAAACACTGAGTGAAATAGGAAACAGCAAATAAGAATTAGTGCTCAAATGTCTTCCTTCAAAACATGGTCACCGTCGATATTTCTGATATTTTACACTGTGGCACAACACAACCATCCCAGGGAAGGGCTCGTCGTGCAAGTGGCATCCACACAGACACATCCTCTTTCCAGCTACCTTGTTGGTCATGGACTTGCTATAATGCTTTTCCTTCAGTGGCTGGAAAAGTGCAGCAAGCAAAGAAGAGATATATAAACTGCTTCATTTTTTACCATAATTGTCATCCCACAATTGGTATCCGTAATTGTTTAGACAAATACGCAAAAAAACTTGCGCGAACAGAGAACAAAGAATGCGCATGGACAATGCCTCGAGTCTCCCAATACTACTCCTAAGTTAAAATGCAATTCCTGTCCTCTGTTTGCTCTGTCTGCCAGGCTGTTGAAACACTGCTAAAAAAAGGAAATTATAAATAGGAAGAAGCCTTACTTCCCACACCGAGCAGATCAGCAGTGACCAACAACCACTGGCACCCACCTGAACACTGCAGTCTGGGACCAGGGGGCCAGAGAACAAAGCTCCTACATGGAGCTGCAAAAGTCTGAAAGAGAAAAGACCCACGCCTACACTGCCCTGCACACAAAAAGACACAGCAACAGGCCTCTGGTCTGAGAAATCTGCACTTCAACAACCAACCTGACTCGCAGTCAAATCAGCAGGTTTAGTACGGCCATAAAGGCCATTTGGGGTAAAACTGTGGTGTTCCACAAGACAAGCAGCCCCTGTACCAGCCCCTGTCAGCAAGGACTGAGCATACGTTGCCACCACCAGTGCAGATCTCAACATCAATTCAGTGGGAAGGCTCTCCCAGGTCCTATTTTTTCAAGGCTCTAGAGGTACTGAACTTGTCTTAGGCAAAAGGAAAAACAGTAAATATGAGACCTTAGTCAAGGCACCAGAGTTTTGTTTTTAACTAAAGTTATGTACATTTTACTGGAGCAGTATCCAGAAAAGACATCTTGCTAAGTCTGTGAAGATGATTTCTACTGTTCAAATCTTAGTACTTCAACTCTCAGACACACAACCATGTAAAAGCAGCAGAAGAAAAAAACCAAAAAAGGTCTTCTTCAAAAAAAGATGCTTCCTCAGAGTCTGCACACTACAATCCTAATTTTAACACTGAGCTTTTCTGCTCCAACTGGAGCAGACAAAAAAGAAGAAAATAATCCAGTCAGAAGGACTGACCACTAAAAGTTAGAACAATCTTCAGCTAAGGCTTAGCCAAGTACAGCTTGAGACATAACCAAAATCAAAAGCAGCTAGATTGTTAGTTCTCAACCTTTTTTATTTTTTATTTTAGGACTCAAAATTTCTTTCCATGGATCTTGGGCACTGCACACACACGCACGCACACACCCTCTGTAATCGGCAGAAACCTACCGGCAATAACCTTGATTTCCTAGGTTAACTTTTCATGGATTACTGAGTGCTCAGGGACTACAGACAGAAAACTCCCCAGTCAGGCTCGGTAATGTGATATCCCACCTTAAATTCCACCGGGAAAAACCCAAACGACACGCCATTACCGCCGAGCACAGCCGGGAAAGCCCGGGAGGCACAGAACGGCGCTCGTTTCACCACGCTGTAAATCAAGCTCCATCTCGAGTACTGAGGTTTCCACTCCGAGGCAGGAATCGTTTTGCCACACGAGCACAAAAGAACGCGTTCCCGACCCACCGAGCCGCCTATCCTGGAGAGACCACCCCCAAAATAAACAGTGCCACCGCGACGGACCGCCACACCTCCGAAAACACGTTAATAAATACTGCTTTTAAAAATATTCGTGGGTAATGTTTTTACAGAACCCGCGCCACGACAAAAAACATCGACAGTTCCCTCACGCCACAGAAACCTCTCCGCGGAAGGGCCTCGGGAACGGAAAGTGGCGCTGGCTCTAACTCGGAAAGTGGAGATACCTGGCTCCACGGGGACACAAAGGGCGGGCGGCTCGGCTCCCCCTGAGCCCCGGGACAGCGATCCCGGGGGCGCTTACGGGCTTTGTTCGCAGCCTTCCGGCAGCTCGGCACCGCTAAACGCGGACCGTGCCGGCCCGGGCACGGCACGGCGGCACCGGCGCTGTTCGAGCCGCTGCCCGACCTCCCGGCCGGCTCTCCGCGCGCAACAGTTCCTTCGGGAAGCGAGGGCGGCGGGCGAGCGGAGCCCGCACCGAGGGACGCACCGGCGAGCCCCGGGCCACCCCGGCGGCGCGGAGCCGTGGGGCCGGGGCGTTCTGGACCACCCCCGGGGGCGCGGAGGGCGGGCAGGGGGGGACTGGGAGAAGGCGTCGCCGCCCCGCGCAGGGCACGGGAAACTTCGTAGCGGCGGGAC
>VXBU01013374.1:86403-128868 GCA_013400315.1 Bombycilla garrulus
GGTGACGTCGCCCCGCTCCGACTGAGGGGAGGGCGCGTTGCGGGCGCGGAGAGTGGCGTCAGCGCGCCGGGCTCCGCCGGGAACGGACCGGCCGTGCCCGGTGAAGCCGCAACGCGGCCATCTTGGCTTTGGGCGCATTTCGCGCAACGCAGGGCTCCCCGCGGCGGCCATCTTGAGGGGAGAGCGAAGCGGCGGCGGCCATTTCTGGGCCGGGCGCCAGTGCCCTTCCCGAGGGCGGCAGGGGCGCTAGCTCTCCCCCGGGGGCGGGGCCAGCGCGTCCAGCCAATAGCGTCACACGCAACTCCCCGCTTCGCCCCGCCCCTTGCAGCGGTGACCAATCAGAGCGCGAGCCTCGGGGGGGGGGGAAACAGGCGTGGTGGGCGGGGCTTAGGCGGAGGACGGACGGACGGACGGACCGCGGCCCCGCTCGGTGCCCGATCGCCCCTCGGTCCCCGCTCGCTCGCCCCGTCCCTCGCCATGGCGTCCGCCGTCGCGGGGCTCCGTGCCTCCTACCACCGCATGCTCGACCGCATCGAGATGATGCTGCCGCCGCGGTTCCGGCCCTTCTACAACCACCCAGCGGGTAACGGGCGCGGGTCACCTTGGTCCCGGTTGGCCGGGCGGAGCGGGGGATTGCTCCCTACGGGTGGTGGCGGGGTCGGAGTCGCAGCAACGCGGCCGGGGCGGTTCTGGCACGGGAAAGCGACCCCGGCGCGGAGTGCTGCTCCGTGACGGGGAAGGTGCCGTGTCTGTGCAGGGGGAATCGGGATCACCGGGCAGGGTACAGGCGCACCGGCGGGGATCCGCTGCTGCCGCCGGCACGGTGCCGCGGGGTAGGCCCGGGATCGCGCCAGCTGCCGGCGCGGCGATGCCGTGGGTGTGAAGGGGCGCGGAGGTCGCGGCAGCCGATTCTCTTCAGGAGGCTGTGCTGGAAAAATCACAGAATCGTGGAGCAGGGTGCGTCGGAAGGGATGTTAAAGATCATCCGGTCGCACCTGCTGCCCCCTTCCAGCAGAGCAGGTTGCTCGGGCCTGGCCTCGGACAGTGCCAGGACGGGGGAGAGCGCTGCCAGGGCTTCTGATCCTGGAATGGGCCCTGGTCACGTCAGGCGGCCTTTGAGTTTATTTCCTTTCTGCCAAACCCCACGCTTCTAGCTAAGGCAGCTCGTGCCCTTGGTGCGTTCCTGGAGGACTGCTGTGGGTAAAGAATGAGCTCCCCTCACCTGACCCGCAGTTCACCTTTCCCTGGGCAAACCTGGGGGGTGGTGTTATGAGGGAAAAGCCTCTTGTAAAATGATCTCATTCGGTGCCGCTTACGTGGTGTGTGTCGTGTAAACAAGTGGCAGCGGTTGTTTAAAAGGAGCAGCTGATAAAATCCTGGCGCTCCATAGGCTCTGTCCCACCACTCCCTGTCAGTGCCGCAGGCATCCTTGACTCTTCACCCACCAGGAACAGGCACCGTGAAAACAGACTGCAGGGCGCAGTCAGGTACTCTGTCCTCTCGCAATGGCCCCTTCTTGGAGGGAAAATCATTGCGCTAAAGAAACCACAGAAAGTGAAAAGTGCTGTTCTCAAAATGTTTGATTTGTAGTGAATGTTATACACACACGTCTGTCATAACCATACTGTTGGTATAAATGAGAAAAGCCACAGCACAAACAAATATAGAAATATACCCCTGCAACTTTATTTTAGCCTTGAAGATGTGGATGTGAGAAAGCTGGTGCAGTAGCTGTCACTCTGACTGCAGAAAAAAAAAATTGGGTTAAAAATGAAAGGCTTTCTTTTATCTCCAGTGACATCTTAATCTCAAGCCTAATTCAGGAATATAAGCGTCATTATCATGACATGATAAATCACTTGTGAAGCACAAAGCACTTTCTGGCATAAAGAAAGCTTCCAGCAAAATAATTGATGCCCGTTAAAAACTGTTTCTTTAGCTGGCATTGCTGCAGGACCATGGAGAGCCTGGCACACCAGCTCCCCATGCTGCCATGGCAAACTATGGGCTGAGCTTGTGCTCCCTCGCCTTTGGCCTCTCTGGCTCA
The DNA here is from genome assembly GCA_013400315.1 of Bombycilla garrulus. Lineage (NCBI taxonomy): Eukaryota > Metazoa > Chordata > Aves > Passeriformes > Bombycillidae > Bombycilla > Bombycilla garrulus. The sequence continues at coordinate 88,451 of VXBU01013374.1, forward strand.
CTTGGCCTCACTGGACTCAGGGTTTTAGCACAAAGACTTCTGTTTAATAGGAGTCATGAATGCTATAAACTGGTCCCACACGTGCGATCCAGATTGGCGTCTGGTGTCCCCCTGCTGTCACAGGGCAATGTGCTGCTGTCACATTCATCCTTGAAAATTCTGGATGACAGAAGCTGGGAAGAATGCACTAGGCTGGGTGCTTACTGGAGTGCCTCTAAGAAGAGGTTTTGGATAGTTAAAACTAAATACAAAAATACTAAATACAAACTTGGCTTGGTACCTTCCCTGTCTCCAACTGTTTCTGAGTTCTGCAGTCAGCAGTTTGAAATGGCTGAGTTTTCTATTATTAATAAAAATAAATTACAGTCTTTTTGAAAACTCTATGAGCTGTTTAGGGAAGGTCAGTTTAATAACTTATCCTCACCCCACCTCCTCTAGTACTCCAACACTGAATTTGCGTTTTAAGACAAATCTTAGTATTCAAATTTATTTATTGATTTGTTCGTAACAAGCTGTATTTGCAGACTGATACTGACATACCAAATAAGTGCCTAAGAGAACAGAAGCTGAAGTTTGCATCTTTAAAGGATGGACATTAAGCTGCTGTTATCTAATATTGAACAGTATTAGACAAAAGGTGATGTGCTTCTATATATTAAATGCAGTTTGAAACTTGATCACAGGCAGGGTGGGTTAAAAAGGGCTTTATGCAAGGCTGCCATGGCAGTTTTTGTTTCCCAAGTCGTAGTTTTAAACTTGAGGGTAATTAAAACTGGAAGAACGAGTAGTTAGTGCAAGGTCTTTTTAAGGCTGAATTGTTAGTGAAATAATAGCACTCATAAAAAGCAGGCAACCAAAGTCCTGGTGGTTATTACTCCTGTTAATCTGTTACAGTAAAAACTTGGCTTTGTCTTGCATGTTGTCAGAGTGCTGAGCAGTGACCTCAGTGTTAATTTTGATAAAATTAGAACAGTGTCCTGACTGTTGCACAGGGGGGTTGGTACTTTGCATTGTGGTTACTCATTTAAGACTTGGGGCAGAAGTCCCAGATTAATGATTTCTGGCACAGTTGTTGGTGTGGGCTTATACAGGGCTTTGTTTTAACCAACCAGCTGCTATTTTAGCATCACTGAAAGTTATACGTATTTGTAAGAGAGTTGTTTTCCCCCAGGTCCCATGCCATTGGATTTTTTCCCATCCTTCTTGAGATTTTGTCCTCTTCCCCCATAATCCTCCTTTGCCTACTGGCCAGGTGCCAGGGCATTTTCCCTATTCCTAGGCCTTTTCCTAAGTCTTTCAATTATAAATGCATTGTGCCTGTTCTGGTGTTCTCCACTGCTTAAATGTGGACATACAAAATCCTATACAGCTGCTGCAGAAATGTGTGGAGTGATGAGTACACAGCTAAAGGTTGATGCACTGAGATGATGAATTATGAGTATTGGGTGCTAAAGCTTGTACAGTAGCAGAAACTGCTAATGTAAACAATTCATTATTTTAAAAAACCCCAACAAAATAAAATAAACTTACTGTGGGTATTAAAACAGCCACATCTCAGTAAGTAATTTAACTTCTTTTCTCCCATCCTCCTCAGGTCCCAAAACAGTGTTTTTCTGGGCACCTGTCATGAAATGGGTAAGTCCAAGACGCCAGCTGGTGTCTGGGTGTCGAGCCCAGAGCAATCTGCAGCAACATGCTGAGCAAGGGAGAGTTTCCCAGCAGATACTCGAGCCTGCAGAAAGATTAGACACTCTAATCCTTAATATATGGAGAGGAACAAAATTAGCCTTAATAACAGCACAACACCAAGGGGATACAGCGTGGAGAAAACACTTTGTGGAAAATTGGTGCTTTTCACTGAGTTTCACAAAGGCTTTCCCTTGTGAAACACCAACTGTTGCTCAAGGTAGGCATGAGCTGGCATGATGCAAAACTCCTAAAGCATGTGTTTCTTCTGAGATTGAGGATTCTGAGAAGTCTCTTAAGGAAGCCTCCTAGCTTGAAGGGAGGCTGAAGCACATCAGAGTGCAAGGTAGTCTTGACACAAGGAGACAAAGGCACCTGCCATTGTGACTGTCAGTGGTGCCCTGCCTCCTGTGAGGTTCTGCTTCCCACTTGGCTACAGCCCTGGACTGTGTTTGTGCCCAGGAGATGCAAATGCCACCTCCTAATTCACCCTGCTCCTGCCAGGTGTTGCATTGATACAAATAAAACAAGAGATCTCTAAACCCACCAGGGTTTGATCTTCTTGTTTGATAACAAGCAGCAATGTAACCTGCTCTTATCATTGTCAGCTGCTTTGTAACTTTGCTATTGTGAACCCAAACTTGTTATGGGCTACAAGCAACACACTGTGCTCTAAGCTACAGCTTGGTTTCTGTCAGGTGTGTGGACTGGAGCTGCAGGAACCATGGTTAACCTCTCCCTTCCTCAGAGGCTGTCCCTGCAAACACCCTCCCGAGCCTGGGGCAGCTCTTCTGTGCCCAGGGAGTCCTCGGTGGCAGCCAGGGAATCAGAAGTGTTAGGACTATCTTACTTATGGGTTTTGGTTTAGGGTTTCTGTGAACTGGTGTAACAGGAACATGAAATTGTATTTCCAGTAGAGGGCAATAACAACAAACAAACCAAGCAGAGTGTTTGCCACTAATATCAAGTAGATCAGCCAAGCTACTCTTCAACCCACCTGCAAGTTTTCTACTATTACTGAAGTTATATTAAAAAAAAAAAGGCACTTTTACCCCCTCAAATGAAGCTGAGTGAAGACTGTATGGGATGATGTTTACCAGCAGTATCTTAGCCTGACCTGTGGGAAGAAGGCCCTTATTGAGATAAACCACTACTTGTTGCATGAAAACCAGGCTGGGTTTCTTTCAGCTCTTTCTTAAGCAGCTGTGTTTAAATTAAACTTATTGTTGAAATAATACAACTGTGCCAATGCCTAGGATTCTATCGCCACCCAGTTGTAGCTGCCATGACCGTGTTCTTTTTGCTGCCACAAAGGATTGGAAGTGGACAGTGTCTCCCAGAATCTAACTGCTCACAGAATGCATCCTATCTCCAGCTGCATAACGCAGCAGGATGGGCACTGAGCTCTGAAGAGCTTCCCCTTGTACAGCTCTTGATGTGTTACAGGAGTCCCAGACTGGTGCTCACTGAGTTTCTCTTTGCAGGGTTTGGTGGGTGCTGGACTGGCTGACATGGCCAGACCAGCAGAGAAGCTCAGCACAGCACAGTCTGCAGTACTAACAGCCACAGGTAAACACACACTTATGCCGTGGTTTGTTTTTTGTTTTTTTTCACAGCACCATCTCAGAATCTTCCCTCAGTACTAATCCACTTGTACAGAAAGTCTCACTTTTACTGTTGGATGACAATTCTACTCTCTACTTGTTATTAAATCAGTTAACATTGTGTAATTAACAGTTTTCTACACCTGTCCTAATTTGGAATTGTTCAACGCAAGTTGCTGCCAGTTAGGACATGAGTACCATCCCTTAAGTTACCACGATACCATTCATTGCAGTAAGCGAACCTCTTTTGCTTCAGATCAAGTAATTTTAAAATCAGTCCAGGATATAGTGACTTTTTTAGAACAGACTTGAAGGAATTTAAGAATGGAATGTAATTACACTAACATAACTGGAAAGCATTTCCAAGTGCTACAAGAAATCGGAAGCACTGGCACATGGACTACTGCACTGCTGCCTGCCAAGAATTCTCACACTGGCAGAAACAATATTCTGTAATCCCAGAATCATTTAGGTTGGAAAAGACTTTTAAGATCAGATACCATCCATTAGCCCAGCACACTTCCAAGTCCACCACTAAAATGCATCTCTAAGTGACACAACTACACATCCTGTAAATACCTCCAGGAGTGGTGCTGCACCACTTCCCTGGGCAGCTTCCTCCAGTGCTTTTCCCATCTGAAAGGGTTCTCCAGACTTGATTTTGGTATCTGACACAGTCCTGTGCATTTTGTGTAAGTTTTGCATAATCTCCAATGCAGTACAGCAAGCTGGACATACAGCAAAATACCACAACTGTGCAATTAAGGTCCAGGCTGCTGTAGACTACAGAGGATCTTAGTTTGATATTCAGGCTATGACTGACTGTTGCAATCTTTGAGCCTCTAGCAAGGCCTCCGTGGAGAGAAAATGCATAGTCATGTACTAAACCCTACTTCCTAAGACCCTCTGTTATCTCCCAGTAACCCTATTGGCTACATTCCAGAAACTCAAAGCCTATAGGTCAAATCACCAAGACCCCAGACTATTGGCTAGTTATCCCAATCCTACCTAACCCTGTAAAACCCTCTACTTCGGCGCAGTTTGGCAGAAGACGCCGTCCTGGACCCCTTCGCGGAACCCCCAATAAAGACTTCATGGAATGTGCCGCTCGACTCTTCTCGTCTCTTCACCCCTGAGCTAGCAAAGCGATTACCTGGCAAACTGCAAGCTGAATATCACTGAGAGCTGAAATCACTATAGAGCTGAACCGCCTGATAGCCTCAGGCTGATTGCCAGGATAGTCTGCAGCTAGGGCGTCCTCTGGAGATCTCTGGGACAAGAGCTGCTCCTGGGACCGAGACCGGGACCTCGCTGTCCGGGCAATCTAAAGCGGTACCGGGGGTCTGACTGCCACCCAGGCAGGCCACCCGGGCAAGGCGGGCAACCCCCGGTCACCATTTTAACTGACTGTACTGTAGGTGTTTCAGAAAAATGCAATACATACCTGTAGGTGTCCCATTGGCATTTTCACTGAGAAAAAGGTAGCTATAAACGAAGCAGTTGTCCAACATGAAGTTGTGAAATGTGTTTACTTCAACTGACCCATGAATCTGCCTCCAAACTTAGGGAAATATCTGAATATTTAAATTGAAATATCTATCTTGTAACCTTGCATTTTATTCAACAGGGCTTATTTGGTCACGGTACTCTCTGGTGATTATCCCTAAAAACTGGAGCCTGTTTGCTGTGAACTTCTTTGTTGGCTGTGCTGGTGGCTCCCAGCTCTACCGAATATGGAGGTATGTGTTAACAAGGGTGCAACTACAGCTAAGAATTAACCAGCAGTTTATAAATGCTGCCAGCCTCTCTGCCAGGGCAACTGGTGAGAGGAACTGGAGCATTCAGGAAACATTACACAATGATTCTACTAATGCTACAGTCTTAGTTTTACATTGAAGTCCAAGTAAAGCTGTAAATGTAAATATTTTCAGTCTAGCTAGAGCAGCATTGAATCGTGTCAGTTCCAGCTGGATCAAAGGAGTTTTAAGCAATTTTTTTTCTTTTCTTTTTTTAATTATTTCTTGAAGGAAACTTGAGTTTTCTGGCTTCAGTACTGGTCAGGAAAATGTGGCAAACTTAGCTACTTTGGAACTTCCTACAAGAATTAAGATATCCTATCCCAAGTTTCCACCCTCAAGTCCATTGTAATTTTAAAGCTCCTCTGGTGAACAGATTGCTAGGAAAACACTTATTGTCACTGATGTTCTATTCTATTCTTAGCCTGTGCTCTTTCTTTTTCATTCCTCTAGGTATAAACAGGAGCTAAAAGCACAAGAGCAGGTGCAGTGAAGAAATGCTCAACCCAACTAGTTCAAATCCAGCAAAACGCACAAACCCATCCCCATGGGACCTAGCTTCACTAATTTTAATGTTTTTTTTCTCTGAGAAAATAAAAGAGGAAATTGAAATGTTTAGAGAGCAAATGTTTTCTAAGTGCAAATAACAAAGTATCTCTACACATTTAAATAAAGGGCAACCTTTTAAAATGAAGGAGGAATTGTTTGTCTTGTATTGTCTCTTTAAAGAAACTGGCTGAATTTTGCTTAAAAAGAGTTACTGAGCCTCACCTTTTCTGACTCCACTGAACAGGGCTGGGAGTGCCGCAGTACTGGTGCCAGCCAGAGCGTCAGACAGAAGTGATCTTTCCTGCCAGAGTCAGGAAACCACCTGGGTGGGGGTTTGCCATATTTCAGTAACCAGTGGTAGCATTTGCATTTCATTTCCTGATGCTCTTCCTTCCCCAGCAGCATAAGGATATTTGATCCAGCTTCAGCTGTGTGTGTCTTCATTTGTTCCCCAGCCACCCTGTCCTGAACAAAAGGACAGCAAACAAATGTGCCACTGGTGTTTTAGCTTCCTTCAAAACTCCAGACAGACGATGGGGGTGTTGAAGCTCCAGACTCAGGAATTCACATGCAGGGGAAAAGCTAACTGAGGCAAGGTAGGTTCTGATGAGTCTGCCAGCTGCCCTTGGTCCAAGGCTATCCCACCATGAAGTCCGTTCTCTGGTCTCCCACAGTTCCGCTTGCATGTCTTGGTGCTTGTGGCTGAAGAAGTTCTCCACCTGTGTGTTTCAGTGAACGGACACACCGACTGAAGAGTTCTGCCAGGGAGAGAGGTGCTGTGTTCCAGTCCCCCTCCCTTCCCAGTCCCCAGCCAGGTAATATTCATCCAGCAAACCAGTAATGGGAAAAAAAAAAAGTGTATTAAAATATTCACAAGATTACAATAGAAAACATTAAAGTCCATTCAAGAAAAAATATCCAAGATAACTGTTTCCAGATGAGTCTGTAAAAGCAAAAGCACTAACAGTTGGTACACTGGCTCTTCATGTAATCAGGCCATGCAATGCATATCTAGCTCCCTCACAGATATTATACACCTGTCTTACAGGTGTTTGTTGTCTTGCACACCTCCAGGACAGAGGTTTATAAAACAAAAGTACCCAGTCTATGTTTTCAATTACATTTACCACATAAGAGCAGCTGGCATTGCAGGGAGACAGAAAACATTGCATAGCACACTGATCGCCAAAGGCATTGAACTTACATTTTAGAGTGCAAAAACACCTGTAAATGAAAGGGCTTATTAGCTTTAGGGCAGTGAAGAGAAGGGAAAGAGAAACCTGAAGAAGAGAATAATTGCTGAGCCTTGGTAATATGATTTTGTAGTCTCCCATATAAAAAAGTTACACTGCAGAAGTACAACCATAGCACACAAGTCCCTTCTTCTGGTGGTTTTATCGAGTTCCATCACCTACGGTACAATAAGAACATTTTGTATTTGAGGTCCTTGGCAGATACACTAGTAACGTAGAATTCCAAGGCAAGATCCCAATACCGAGTGAAGGTGTTCTGGTCACAAACCAAACACTCCGTACCTGACCTCAGTGAATCCACTCTAAGGTGATGCAGCTTTTAAGTTGCATACACACCTTTACTGCAGTTACAAGACAGATGGTTACCTAGACAGTTCCCACAGGTTTAAAGAGTTTAAAAACCCAATGACAGCTCTAAGTCACAAACTGAAATACCACTAAAGTTTTGAGAAAAAACAAAACCCTACAGGTCTCCAGTTATAAATGACACATCAGGCAATGAGTTACAGGGACATATCTGCCCCCCTGCAATGGCTCTTAATTCTACTTTGTGAACATGGTCAATGTCTCCCTCACAGAACAACTGGTGAAGTCAAAAGGGGCCAGGGAAACCTCATGGACTGAGTACATCCACCAATTTACTTAGCTTGATACCTTATTTGTAATCCTCTTGAAATTCTTTTACGGTAATCAAGAATAAGGAAGATTTCAGACTGATCCCAGTTTCGTTAGCATGATAAATAAAAGAGAATTTACTGCAAGTCTTTTCCATCACACAGGCCCTCCTCCCAGCTCTACTGTCCAGGGGCAATGACCTCCCTGTTTCAGTGACTGGCTACTGCCTCAAGAGAGGTGTGTGCTCCTCCTCTGGGCTGCTGCAAGCCTGGCACGCAGAACCTGTTTTTACAAGAGATGATGCCAAAAAAGAGCTGGGCAGCAGTGCTACAATAGGACAACACCCTCTGTGTTCCTCAAAGTCCAAGCTGTTCTCTTCCTCCTGCATGGAACAGCATCAGAGAATTTAAGAGAACAGTAGCAGAGCAAACAGAGTTAAACTCCTGGTTACCAGAACATCAGGATATGATGACCTTGTCTGACTTAAATCCCTGCTTGCTCTACCCATCAAGGAAGAGAAGTCCTCTGTCTGCTGAGACTTCACAAAGTAAAGCCAACTCGGCATCAGTGCTTTTCATCAGCGCAGGTTATTCTATCATTGAACCATCTCACATAACAGGAGGAACAGAAAGTTCACAAGTGCTGTCTCACAATGCCTGAAGTTCTTCTGACTTCAGCATGAGTGTGTTACTTAATAATTACATTGCTCACTTTTGCATGACACAAAGAAAAAAAGAAAAATATTAAACAGCCTCGGCACTCCAGAGGGATTCAGATTTCTGCCGTTCCTGGGGGAAGACTTTTGTTTCTTTCTAAAAAGATGTTTAGTGTTTTTTAAAAATACTTCCAAATTGATTCTGCCTTCATAAAGAGGACCCAAGAAGCCTTGCAGGGAGCCTCCTTAGTCTAGGCAATATGAACATACCTGTAGCTAGACAAAAGCCATGCAAGGAGATGTCTCCTTAAGTCAGTTAAGATCAGCCAGATCAGCGTGTCTCCTAAGGTTAGCACCAGATCTGTCCTAAAGTTAGCACCGGATTCGTTTGCTTCCTAAAGTTAGCACCACATCAGAATTGTGCTCAGATTCTCCAGTACATTCCAGCAGGAAAAGAAGCAAACATTAGTAGCAGGCTTCAGAGGCAAGACCAGCCCCATCTTTTCATAGCAGCAAGTTTCTGATTGCCTCATTCATCACAATTCTCCCTCTTACTCAAAAATGCTGGGGGAGAAAGATGGTGATGCACAGGGATGAACACAGGCAGATCAAAATCAAGTTTCTCCATCAACCACATCTAAAGCATTAGTGTTTTATTAAGTCTAAAATAAAGGTCAGAACCGCCCAATAGATAAGGAAAGCAGGATTCCTCCTGATGTTAATCCTAATTTATAGTGGGTTGGAAGGACCCATCAGGATCATCGAGTCCAACTCCTGGCCCTAGGCAGGACACCCCAAGGGTCACACAATGCCTGAGAGCATTGTCCAAACACTTCTTGAACTCTGTCAGCCCTGGTGCTGTGACCACTGCCCTAGGGAGACTGTTCGGTCCCCAACGACCCTCTGGGTGAAAAACATTTTCCTGCTATCCAACCTAAACCTCCTCTGATTCCTCTTCTTGCCATTCCCCTGGGTCCTGTCACTGGTCACAGAGTGACGAGAGCAATGCCTGCCCCTTCTCTTCCCCTCAAGAGGATATTGACAAGCAGAGTGAGATTCCCCCTCAGTCTCCTCCAGGCTGAACAGACCAAGTGACCTCAGCCATCTGTCAGAAGGCTTCCCCTCCAGTCCCTTCACCATCCTTGTGGATCCCTTGGACACTGGCCTAACAGCTTCATGTCTGTTTTATATTGTGGATGTCCCTCCTGGCTACCTGGTGCCAAATTCAGCACTTGAGGAGATCCTACAGAACCACAGATTCACAGACTGTATTGGGCTGGGAGGGACCTCAGGAATCATCCAGTTCCAACCCTGCTGCCGTGGGCAGGCACACCTTCCATCAGACCAGGTCGCTCAGAACCGCATCCAATCGGATCCTGAACACTTCCAGGGGTGGGGCATCCACAGCTTCTCTGGGCAGCCTGTGCCAGGGCCTCACCCCCTTCCGAGTAAAGAATCTCCTGACTACAGTCACCAACATGAGCACTGCAGCAACCAAGACAGTGGATCTTACCAACAGATGGAAGCCTGAGTGGAGAAACTAGCCCTGAGCATTTTGGGGGTGAGTAGGTCCCACTCTGTCAGCTTCCAGCACTGAGTACAAGCACTACAGCCCTTCACGTGGAGTCTTGCTAAAAAAAAAAAACCTGCTTAATCCATGAAATGGAAGAAATTTAAAGGTCTCTTGTGAAGAAGAAACTTGTCCATTTTTCATCTTGTATGTGCCAAAAAATAAAATGCTAAAACATTTACAGAGCTGTTAGTTAGCCACAGCTCAGTGTCTCAGTTCCCTATGAGACCTGGCAAGTACCTGAAAACTGATACATGCCCCTTTTTTGATACCAGCCAAGTCTTGAAAGAAAAATTACACAAATTCAGGATTAGCAACTGACATATGACAGAATAAATTAATCCATTATTTCCTTCTGAGCTTCAGTTTTAAGAAGCTGGTCCTGGCTTTGAGGACAATGTCCTAAGATCTACCCAGTGCATGTAGACAAAAATAAAGCTGTTGATTTCTAATAAAGGCAGCTGTTGTCAGGAAACCAGTGAAGTCTGATCCTGATGAAAAAAAATACAGTATTGGCATACCTAACTTGGTTGGGAAAAAACCCGCTGTACACAAACTAGTGATTAAAATTGCACCGTCATAATTAAAGGATTATCTAATGTGATAATGCTGTGAAAGGGTCTGCCATAGGCCTATAACTATTTCTCATGCACTTGGTGTTAGAGTGAAACATGGGCCTGAGTGTGTTTGGAACAAGTTGCTGCAGAGTTCCTACCTGTGGAACGCTCAAAATCTGCGCACAGTGCTGGGCAGCCTCCTCTGGCTGACCCTTCTTGAGGAAGGCCAGATGATCTCCAGAAGTCCCTCCAACCCCAACCATTCTGGGACTGATTCTGTGAAACAGACTGAACTAGGAAATGGGTAAGAATCAGAAAAGGGGTTAGGATGGACTAAACTGAAAATTATTAGCTGCCAAAAAAAAAAAAAGAAAAACAACAACAACCCAAGACAAAACCACATAACGATGTACAAAACAGAAATCCTTCTTCTATATGCCACTTTGAGAAGATCTCTGCTGGTAGGCCACTTATTTTGAGCACCAGATTCCAGGATACAATGGGTCAGCAAAAGAAATCCTCATCAGCAGATATCCTTAACAATCTAGGGAGAGTTTAACCTACAGACAAGAGGCTGTAGAACTGTATTCAAGACTCGCAGAGATGAAGGAAATAAACTGCCCATCCGCATCTTCTGTGCAAATATTGGTTACACACAAAAAAAAAATCACACATCAAAAAACCCAAAGAGCCCTAGATTTCCTCCAGAAGTTGTTCAGCATCCATTACAGGCTTTTGAGAACAGATGAGCAACTCCAAGACGATGACAGTGGAATAATGGAGCCATGGGAGAGAGGTATGGCAGTACTACAGCTTCCAGATCCCTTGGCGCCCTTTTTAATGCTTGCATGAAATGACAGAGCTTTGAGGAAGAAATATTCCACTGAAAGGTTCAACAGAGTCTGAGGTAACCACCTACAGCTACAGTTTTCTATGCCTTTAACTCACTATCTCCTCCGTTTTCACAGGCAAACTACCATTTCACAAAATTCATTAGATCAACACTACCCCTGCACCTTAAAGGACAAAGCTTGAATAGCTGGGCTCATCGAGAAGTAAACAGTTTTGTGACCCACGTTACACAGGTCAGGTAGGCCTAAAGATTTCCTTCACTCACACTGCTAAGACAAGTATTTCTGATAGCTAGGAGTCACAATTTGGCTTACAAGACCAAGTGAGAGTGTCCAGTTTAAAGGAGAAGGCAGCCTGTATTGACAATCTGATAAGGAAAGATAAATACCCTGTATACATAAGGAACTCTGAATATAGAGAAGATGTATTCCCTTTATAGTCACCTCGACAAAAGAAATTAAGCCCTATAAGCAAAGAAAAAAGAACCTCCAGGTCAATCTAGAATCTTCAGGCATCTTCCAGTTTCTCCATTAATAATCAAGATAAAAATATTTTAAAATTGTGATGCAAGTTTTCGCTTTCTCTCTCGTCACACAAGATACAAAAAAAGAATATTGGCAATTTATAAGCAGATTTCTTACCGCATTTCAACATGCAACATCGGTCTCACTTCTGTACGATTAAATAGACTATTTACACACAATACGTATATATCTCTCCCTCTGTATGCACATGCATTGGTCCTAGCCTAGGCATCAAAGGCCACACGTGAGTTCTCTGGGTCAAATCTTGCTCGAGCAGTTCCAGTCCGAATGTGTGCTGTCCTTTGGCTAGCCGAGGGTCTCAGTTCTTCCGAATGTCGGCGTAGACCACAGACTCCGACTTGTTGATCTTGTCGCTGTGCTGTCCCCCGGAGTGATCTAACTGCGCATAAATGACTGGGCCCTGGGGACACAAGCAACAGGCACCGTCAGCTTGTTGACAACAGGCCACGCTGCCCCTCCCCGCCACGGGGGCTGCAGCGAGGCAAGAGATACAGCAAGACCGCGGAGCTCTCATGACTGCGAAGGCACTGGGAAGCGGGTGGAATGAGCTCTAGTCTGCCACCTTTCTCCCTCAGGAGCGTGCCAAACAGCACCCTCGCCTCCCTCCAAAGCTGCCTGCTGGCACAGAAGGCAAAACCTAGGATCCCTTGCTCTGAAAAGCAGAGATTCTTACGTGCTTTGAAGCAAAGACACGCGGCTGAGTCGGACGCATGCCAGATTTAATATCCTTCAAGAGAAACTGTACTAAAGGTTTACCAGTCAACAGCAGAGTGTACGTCCTGAACTGCTACTCGGGTGCTGTAAATGCCAGGCTGTGCCACTTGGCTAACAAGGGAGAGGACAAAGCTGCAGCCACACTGTGACTTGAGCCACTGCCCAAGCCAGTGATGGGGCCAAGACTTATACAGCAGTGAGCCAGCAAGGGCTAAACGGGTGTGGCAGTACAGAATTCTTACCTGACTTCTGAGCCAGCCCAGGCAGCAGCAGCCCACAGACACCTTGGGCAGGCACAGCCTCACATCTCCACGACACTTGCTGGGGTGCAGGGGAGGACATTATAGCCCTGTCTTTCAGCTGACTGTGTGAGCACTTGCTAAAACACCACATCTTCTACAACACAGCCCAGAGAAAGCCAACTGCAGCTACTGGAGACAGCGAGGACAGCACTGCAGCCTTCACAGAGCAGAGGTCCAGCAAGACAGCTGGGACCTTGAGGGGAAGAGAGCTGCAGCTCCCACACTGAACCCCCAAGTGAGACAAGCACAGGGCTGCCAGCACCTGCCAGGTGACCTCACAGAGACCATGCAGGAGGCAAAGGGACTGTCTTATCCGGGGATGAATGGGGGGGGTTAAAAAGAGAGAGCTTTTAGTTGGGTTGTGGCTCTTTTAGCAGGTTTTCCTTCAAAACCTTTCATCCATTTAACTGTTCTGCTTTCCCTTATGTCCCAGGAAGAAGTCGCCTTCTCTGGCACTCCTCTACCCCCTTCTTGCCAGTACTTTTGGTATACTGACAAATTAAGAAACACATGTTTCCTAAAACAAATGTAACCCTGACACAGCAAATTTCCCATCAATTTTTCAAAGCAATTATGAGCCAGAGATAAAAACAGACCTCCAGTACAGAAAATTAAGCCCTTGAAGGACCACAGGTATGTTCCTGCACAGCTGCTTTCCCCCCAGCACTGTGGCAAAACTCACACCTTGTTCTCTTTCACAAGTATTTTAAATCCACATTTTCTTCCTTCTGGGTAAAGTATTTCCAAAGTAATAAAAAAATAGAGGAAGAAGATGGACTGAAGGGTGAAAACTTGCAAGCAGGTATAAAACCCTGAATATAAACAACACACTGAGAAAACGGAAAAAAAGGACACTGATGTCCTAGAAAATTCTAGATTTCAAATCTCATTATAGCCACTTTTTAAAAAAAATTTCTCTGCTATTTGCTTTCATGTTATTCCGGCCTCCAACACTGTATTGAGATTACTAATTTCAATCAGATCACAGTCTATATATAAAATTCAAAATAAAGTAACCCTGAAGTTTAATTGTAAGCAATTTCGGAAATCTCATCTGCCTGAGGCCAGAGGTCAAGGGTATGATAAACTGCTTGAGAGCACTATCACTTAAAAATATAAAAACACTAAATCTAACTGCATAAAGTACTCACTGTGACAACCCCGATTTTGTTCAAGTCATTCTGATGGGTCAAGTGGCTACCAGTGGAATTCACTCAGCATCAGTTACCACTGTACCAGGTTTTTGCCACTAGAAACACAGGCACTGTGCTGCAAGCAACGTGTTAGTGGTGTGGAGAGACTGACTGCTGTGATCAAGTGATCCAAACTGAGCTATCATTGTCTCAATGTGTTCACTGTCAGCCACCTAAAAAAAAGCGGCAGATGGCAAACACGGAGAAAAGCAGGGACCAAGGATTTGTGCTCATCTACTTGATTTGCTCCCAGCTGATTCCCCAGGTGATTGCAAGTGTTGTCTGGGCCATTCTAAAAACAGTCTAACCAATTCAGAACTTTCATCTAATCCCAAGTAAGCTCATCCTGACTCTTCAAAACCAGAAGACAGACCAGCACTGCTATATGAAACCACCATTTCCTGAACCCTTGCAATTTCTGCATTCAGAACTGAAGGGGAAACAGTGGCAGGTGTACAGGCTGAGGGTTCGCCAGCAGAGCCATGAATTGCAAGTTACAGCAAAGAAAAAGGAACTACAAAGTCAGACCACCATGGTCCAACAGGAGTCTACAGAGTTTTCAAATTTCTCAGGTTCTGAATGATGTTGCAACTACCACAGATTCAGGCTCTAGGAAAGTTATCTGAAACTTCAATCGAGATTCTTAGCATCACTAACTGCTCCTTCCCAGGCCCCTGGGATCCAAGCTAGGACATCCATGTGGGAAATCCATGTAGTTCTTGCCTTCACTGGAAATAGTTTCTTACCCACACCAGGTAACAGTCCTGGTAGAACAGCAGGCACTAGAGAAGGATGGCACGGACAAGAACCACCACAGACAAATCTGACAGGACAGAACATACCTGCTGAGAAGAAGGGTACAGTGAAAACAAGTGGAGCTGATCCAAGCAGCTGAACACTCACAGAATCAGATATGCAAACTGCAGAAAGCAAGGTCCACACCTGAGTATTTGCTCCCAAAACACAAAGGAATTGCAGGCTCAGCACACTTTCAGCTGAAATGTGATGCAGACAAATACTCCATCACTGATGGCTGAACTGATACGTAAATTAAAAAATTAATAAACTTCATTTAATTAATTTAAATGCCACTCTAAGAGCGAATACCTCTGTTACTGCTTCTAACTTGCAGAGGCAGTTTTGTTCATATTCACAGTTCTTTTCCATCTGTGAAGTACAAAGCATTCACTTCCTACACATCCTACCTTGTAAAAAAGCCACAAGGAGGACCACAGGCCTCTGCTGTTTGACCATAGCACTGACTGTGGGAACCACTGCTCCTAAACTGCCGGGCATTCCAAGAGAAGAGTGTGCCTGAATCAGCAAACAGCCGGCACCAGCTCTGGGAACTGGTAGGAATTAAAACCTGCTTTGCACCTGACAACACCTCAACAGCTTGAGCACTACAACTCACTTCTTGATTACCAAGAAACACCAGGTTCTACTTGTATGTGATGAAATATTTCAAATATGTTGATCTGCATGCTGATATGACTCTTATAGAAACAATCAAACAATGGCTAGAAGCCAACAAGGTAAGTGTAATCAACTGAAATTTAGCTTCCTCACTTGTTCAAATATTCTGTTCAAAATCTGACCTACCCTGATTTCACTGTGGATTTTTTAAAGGAAAGTAAGTATGTTTAGTTATTCTGTAAAGATGGGGCGAATGTTCAACAGGAAGGAGAGGAACTACTTGCTGCTACAAATGTCTGCCACAAAATGAAATTCTGTTTGCCTGACAAAAGATATTTAAAAACTAAAACTGAACAAAACAAAAGCCATTTGCAGTATTTTTAAGTTGAGGTCAGCAGTGTTCACACTTTGTGTTCTTCTTTAGGAACTTACCTGCACTCAGTCAATGAAGGAACAGGCTGGAGTGACTACAGAAAGGTAAAAGCACCCTGATTCTGAGTTAACATCAAAAACTTTAGATTTACTATGCTACTCCTTCCAGCACACTGAGACTCAGAACCCTGGGGACACGGAAAGGTGAGGACACTGCAAGTTTTCAAAACAAAACAATGAAGTACTTTTGCTTTCAAGATGCAAGCACAGAATAGCATCTGTGTGTAGCTCTCAAGTACTCCTTCATGCCATGACAATAATTAGACAAAACTTTTTGGGCTTTTTTCCTAAGGATGTTGACTCCAACAGCTACTGTATCATAAACCCCACTGGGCTGTTTTTGCTAAATATCTTTTTTTCCCCTTTTTTTTTAAGGGGGATGGTGGGAATCATCTCTCATTGACCCATTCCAGAAGTATCTCCCATGATTTAGTAAAGACAAGTTTTATTCAGGCCTTACAGGCAGCCTGCTGCTACAAGACCTATTCCAGTCAAAATCTGACTATTTTTAAATCCTGATTATGCAGCCTCTGTGAATAACTGATCTCTGAAGGAAGACAGCAGCTTGGTGGGCCTGTGTGCTAAAATTTTGGAAATACTGCATGGCCCAGAAAAAAACATATTTCAAAAGCAAACCAGAAGCCCAGCAGAGTAGAAGCTTTAACTTAACTGAGCTAACTGTTAGCACATTTGGGTTTTTTGTGTAGTGTGAACACATTAACACATCTCCACTATTTTGTCAGGAGAAATCAGGAAACGAGGTATTAACTTGCACACACTACACTGCAGCCACTTGCTAAAAGGTGACTAATTAAGAAAGTCCATTCTGAACTTACACTCTCTCAGGACCTGTATCTTCACAGGAAAATTGCTAGGGATACTCAAATCAAGAGGGAAGAAACAGCTTCCAAGTAAGGAAATCCTGTACTCGTAGCAGGTAATGATCCATTGTGTAGAATCCCTGCCTGACTCTCTCCCCTCCCATGGGATGCTAAGTCTGGATAAAAGCCACCTTTCCCTTTCAAAGTCAGCAGAACTTTGCCAGCAGCAGCAAGCACAAAGAGTGGCACTTCCAAGCCCACAAAAGTCGGGAGGCTCAGCGGAACACAGCTCCCAGCAGCACAAGTCATCTGCAAACTGGTCAGCGTCTAGCTCCTCCCCTTGTGAAGTACATGCCACAGAGCATGAGAAGGCAAGGAAAACTTCTCCCATGACTATCCCAGAACAGACCAGGCAGCTCTGTGGGGCCCATATCTGACAGACATTGTACTGGCTCTGTGTTCAACAGATACTCCCTGACCACTCCTCATCCCCGCACTTGGCTACCACCTGTGTATGTTAATGCAAAAGACCACAACCACAGTTCTTGTAATTCAGCATGAAAAGGGCATAAAGCTCCATCTCAGCTAATATGAAGATGCTGCTCTTTGACCTGCACTGAACCTTCTAGAGCAGAGCTCACCGTCCCCAGCTTAGGGCACACCCCTCGTGCAGCACACACGCTTCCACCAGCAGACAGCCCTTGATGCGCACTCCCACCCTGCCTGGACGTTCTCCACAGCAGCTGCCCCAGCCTGGGGTATCCTGCCTCCCTCCGGAGCAGCAGGAGAGTTTACCTGGTGTGATCTGGTGGGCACGCTGTTTACCAGGCCCTCTGTGTCCGAGGGCGCCTTCTGCGGAGCCTGCTTAACCGGAGACATCAAGCTCTCAGAGGTACTGCAGCTGACGAGGTGGCAGAGCAGAGTTTGCACGACAACGTTCAAGAGGCACATGAAAACCAAACCAAACCAAAAAAAAAAGAAAAAAAAGAAAAAAAAAGACGAATGATGGCAAGATGAAATGTGGCAGGTTATGCCAAAGTAAAAAAAAAATGAACATAATGGATTCTGAAATAAACACACACAATTCTCCATCTCTCCCGAGACATTTCTCTGTCCTTCCTCTGAATTGCATGGGTAAGCAACAGGAAGGAGCAGCTATTAACATAAGACAGCAGCTCCTCCATAATCCCTGGTCCTTAGACAGTCCCATTCAACTCATCCTCTCTAAAATCCTGTTTGCTTCTCAGTTAACAGTGGTAAACAGCAATGATCTTCTAGTTAGAAGCTAAACAATCCCAGCCACCGAGGCCAGTGTTGCACCAGTGCTACAGTTAGAGCCAACACTTGCAAGGGCCACCAGCTCTCTCTACATCAGCAAGGTACTTCCTGCCCAACACTACATTAGTTCCCTTGCTTTTACAGTTAGGCTGTGAACCCAAAATAATTCTCCCAGCAGACACAAGTCTGTGGAGCAATTACCTCAAGAGCCACACAGGATACTTATGCTATGTGCCCTCACACGGCTACTTGAATATCTAATCAGGTAAATCTTGGGTTTCAAACAAAAGAACTGTCTTGTGGTGAGAACCAACATCCCTAAAAGAAGGCTGCTGGTTTTCACCCTCTGATCACTTCTTTTCATCTGCTTAAAGCAGGACTGAAAGGAAAACAAGCCTGTGACAGAAAAATGAACACCAGAGAGCAAATGCCCTTAATGTAGGTGACTTCTGGGCAAGGCAGTGCAAGGTGTCTCAGTGGTAGGTCTACCTCCTTGTGCCAGAGCACCTCCTTGGCAGCAGTCACAGGAGTGCCCTCTGACCACTGGGCACTGTGCTCCCTCAGTCTCTGCAGACACTGTATAAAGCGAGTACAGAAACAAACGAAGACAGTGACATTATGCAGACCACTTCCTTGCAGGGCATATATTTCTTACCCTTTGGTAGGTCATACCATAGTACAATTTAGCTCCTCATACATGTAGCAATTAGAATTAAGAAAAGAAAAAAATACTACCCCAGGCATCATGGCAAGAGGTGTCTACTGTCTCACAGACAACACATACCTTCTGTTACCAAAATTAAGTAATTATTAATTGTTTTATTCATAAAACGTCTCAGATCTACACTATCTAAATGCTATCATTCACGTTAAAGCAACTACTGTACTTAGATCCCTGCAAGTTTTCAAACACCCAAGCTGTATGAGCCAGAGGAACGCTTTCAGGGAATTTACTTCTGTTTTGACACAGAAAGAGCTCTGAATTTCCTGTGCTTTAGTCAATGCACTGGCAAGTTCACTGTTGGAAGAGATGGAGGGACACCATCTGGGGTAAACAACAACTCCACCCCAGTCAGACACGAGACAATGACACCCAGGCACCCAGCGAAATGCATCATCCCTTTGCCAACAGATTCCAGCACACACTACAGTGAGGTTAGTAGAGAGCTAGCTGGTTAGTCAGCAAAGGAAGAGGAAATGTGTACACACACACACACAAGTATTAACAGCAACCACCAACTTGATTAGTTACCATGGTGTCTAGTGGGACTGGAAGGGAAGACCCAGCCCTGTTACATTCCCAATCTGGCGTCTATATCAGGATCTCTGTAAGGAGAGGAAGGTAAGCAGGATCCGATCCCAGCACACCAAGGCAGAAAGAAAAAAACAAAACAAAACAAACAAAAAACCAACTAAAAAAACCACCAAAGTCAGAGCATGAATGGAAACTGTGGCCATGCAGGGGTTCCAGATGCCACACCGAGCCCCAGCCCACCTCAGCTCAAGGCAGAATGGTTATCTAGGAATAAGTGCTTCTCCCCACCACCACACACCGGGTTAGCATCATGTAGAAGACAGTCCATAAGTCTGGAGTAGGTCACAGCACACTTGGTTTCTTTCTACACATCATGCAGAGCTGGCACAATCAGTGAAAGCAGGATTTAAACCTCAGAAATTACTTTCCCAAGAGAGTAGTTAAATCTGCTACAAGAAATCACAGTGCATGAACTACTGCTCCAGGCTCAGCACCAACATGTGTCCTCCAGCAGGAGGACACTGGAGAGCAGGTCAGTGGGAAGCGGGCAAGCAGGGCACCTCGGGCACACTGCTGGTGCAGGACGCTGCGGGGTTCTTTTCAGTTCTCAGGGAAGGATAACATGCAGAAAGGGAAAACCAGGCTTTCCACACAATTCTGAGCACACACACCACCCTTGCTGTATTTAGCCTTACCATTGGGCAATAGCCAACTCACTCTGTCTAAGCTCTCCAACTAGGAAAAGGACAGGGCAAAGTTTAATTTGGAAATCCCCACAAGCTTATTTTTGGTGTTATTTTCTTTTATCCCACAGGCAACCCAAAGAACCTGCAATAAGCAGGAATATTTGTTGGGCAAAGCACAGACAAAACTTCTAGCTTTTGGGGTTGTTTGTAAGACTAGATACATAATTTTCATTCTTTCTTAGAGAAGCAAAGTACTGGCTAATTAGAGAGGACAAAAAAGGAAGCACCTCCTCCACCAGCAGCAAGTTTCATCACCACAGGACTCTAATCTGCTTTCGCCAGTTCTTGCTGCTTTTTCATATGCCCACTCAAAGAGCTGTACTTCGCTTTGGAGTTATCCTCCTAACACTAAAAACCCTGCAGGGATGGTAACAATTAACAAAAAACAGACAGTGAATGAGAATGGATGCAGAGTGGCTGCTCCTTCCTTACTTTCAAGTGTGGTGATGAAGGGGATTTTGGCAAGTATTTTGGTCCAGGTTTAGGAGGCAGACACTGGGAACAGAAAAACCCAATCCTAATCTCCACACACAGCATTCCTTAAAAGTGCACATGTGGCTTTTCCTTTGGAGGTGGTAAGGAAAGTAGAGCTGGAGGGGGAACAGACCAGAGCTAAGGGATCTTGGATCAAATGCTCTGAGGGCATATATCCTCATGTCTGGGGATCTACTTCAACACCTAGTGATTTTCAGGGGCAACTCATGGTCAGTAGGTCTCTTCAAGCATACTACAGACGTAATCACTAAAGGCAGATGATCACAGCTCCACACGACCATAACTAGCTCTAGCTGTGACTGCCAAAGCTTGGCTGAAACAACTCCTACCCCCTTTAAGCCCTCCCTCTGCTGCTGTTGCTCCTCGCATGAGCCACGGGTGAGGAGGGAGATCTCTTACCCAGAGTATCGTTTTTTAGAGTTGTTCTTTCTGATGACAAGACACACGACAATAGAGATGAGCGATGAGAGACCTGTAACCGTACCGATGGCTATCCCTGCCACGGTGGCAATGGGGAATGCAGGCAGGCTGTCTGCGGAGAGAAGGGAGAGAACATTCAACTCTTCTGCATTCCCTGCTCAACACAAGTGCAAACCACAAATGCCCTTGAGCCTGGATTCGTTCAGAGCAGGAGGCACTAACGCAACACCCAGAAATAACAGCATACAGCCTAAGCGGCAGAGGCAGGCAGCAAAGGAACACATGGACTGAGTGTGCACCAGTAGTGTTCTCAACGTCACCATCCTGCAGGAGAGAGCTCATGTTGAACCAAAGGTTTTACATGTCAGGGAACACAAGTGACAATGAGCACAACCCTCTCTCACTTGGTAACTGAAGGGGAGAAAAACCCAGGTTACAGGCATCTGGCAATTCCAGCGAGGTCAGCAGGAAAAGGCAGGCACACTTGAAAGCAGATTTGGACACAGAACATCGCAAACCACCGGGAGTGCTGAAGGCTGGGTGCTCTCTGGGGAGCATGCAGCACACAGAACTCCTACCCAGGCTCACTCTGAGCAGTGTTTCTACATGACTCTGGTGTCTCAAGGTACAGCCCTGTACATTTTGATAGACTCTTTTTGCCTTCTTAAGTCAGGATCGTTATACAATACCAGGAAAACACATAGAAGAACACAGCACTGCTTCACTCACATTTTCCCTAATATTATTTTAGGGGAGAGTAGGCCAAAACAGAGCAGCAAGAAACAAAAGCCAGTCAGAGAATGAATACAAAATACTTACAACTCAAAGGATCCACAGACTACCATTAGAGCTTTTCCCGATGAGAAAAGTCCTTTCCTTCCCCTCACATGGTGCTTAACACAAGGAACATCTCAGGCCAGAGGGTTTCTTACAAGACTCCATGCTACCCTAGCGACTTGTACCAAACGCAAGTGAATCAACAAAAGATCCAACAGCATAAACCTATACAGCAAAATCTGTCTCAGACACCTGCATCTGATCATCACAGAATTGTTGAGGTTGGAAGGGATGTCTCGAGGTGCAAACACCATGTAGGTACTTGGTACTGTAGTGAACAATCCATTTTTTGGCAATTTTTAAAAATTAGGCCACCTAAGAACTGACTAAATGTTTACTCCAAAACCTAAAGCTGACCTATCATCTATCAGATCATCTGAATATGCACAGAATGAATGTGGCTTTGAACAGTTTTCACCACCAGACATAAGATTCAGAACCATTAGATGCATGCACAGTAAGAAACCAACATGCACAAGTGTGATCATGTATTTATTCCAATCAATAAAAACTGCTCCAGCTCAGTTCAGGATGAGCTACAATCTATAATAAGAGCTTGAAAACCCATTTTCACAGTCTTCCTAAGAATCTGAGGACAACAGACCGCAGACACTGGGCAGCATTTTTCTGATGGTGAGAAGTATTTCAAATACACATCTCTGCACAGAATCAGAGAGAATCTCTTCCAGAAGCCTCACTACAGAGAAGACAGCAGGGAAGTCTGTTGAAAGATAGAAGCTGAATTAGTGTACTGAAGTCAGTCATTAGTTGCTTAACCTGCATTAAAATCTGAAAAGGCTTTTCCAGAACCGCCTGACTTTGCCAAACCAGCAGCTGCTTTACAGCTTCTTCATAGCGGCTACCATCGTGTGAAAATAAACAGACCCTATTTTACATGGGCTTCAAACTCCCAAGAACCAGAAAGTTCTCAGTGATGGTTGGACATTCAGAGGTCCCACCCAACCCAAACTGTTCCAGGAAGAGAAAAATAAGACAGAGACCTTGCCTACACAAGAACATGGAATGAACTCGTGAGCAGGAGTAACAGTCCAATCAGGATTAGACAAATAGGTAACTTCCCTAAAATACTGCAGCTAATGGAATAGCTGCATCAGCGCTACCATTGATGAATTCAACACTTACTCTTGGCCTTCCGAGACTATAAACTTGGAAATGCAATTACTGTAACAGTCATTTCACTGTAGGAGAAAGATCACATTTTGGCTGACCTCCAGCTGAGGTAGAACAATTGCTGGAATCTAAGAAGCAGGGAAATCTCAGAACACTGGGCCCACAGGCCAGAACTTAGAATTAAACACAGGGTTTGAGCTAAGGCCCTGGGAGAAGCTTCCAAGCTTAGGTGCTAGAATCAAGAACGTAAATTTGTAGTCAAAATAGAAACATGTTAAGCTAGATAAAGGAAAGTTTAGAGTTTAGAATTTAAGATACAGAGAGCACAGAATTAACTATAAAGGTGACAAGAAGTCTGTACAATGGATTTGTGTGGCAGAACAAGATTTGTTAGAAAAGGTCACATTGTTGCTAGATGAAATTTCTCATTATTGGTCTAATGGTGTAAACATCCTAATTGTCAGTATTCTGTTGGTTAATAAGTCTTTAAAGGATGATGCAAGCAGAAGTCCCGTGACTTCTGGCCATGCTTTTACCACCTGTAAAAGACCTCACGCTTTTGCTCCATGTAGAAGATAAATAAACTACATTTCTAAGCATCCAGAAGTACCATCTCTCATCTCACCGAAAGAATTCCCTGTGGAACAGTGAAGGTGGGCCAAATAACCTACAACATTCCAATGATTTGTATGGTCAAGGGAAATAAAGAGCCAAATTGACAAACAGAATTTTAGTGCTCTTGAACTGTGACAAAGGTTACCAAATGCTAACCAGAAGCCTCACGTGACTACAAGTAGCCAGGCCCTGAAGTTTGTAAGAACCACCATGGATTCTTTAAGAAGACCTAAGTAAAAGAGACTTGAATTAACATCCAACACAAACACGCTTGCCTTGAACGCAGTAGCATTTCACTTTCTGCATGTTTGGACTAGATTTATAGTTTTGCATTCCATTAAATATACCAGAAGGGTTTCAAGAAAAGTGTCTGCTACTCTTTATCCTTGCTCACCAGACTTCATAAGTCACCCCAACCCATGATGCAGCATAATGCAAGAAATATATTCACAGGACTGCAAAATGAGAAAATGTGTTTTCATCACACTTTCCATCAGCTTTTCCTAATAATTGTTTAAACCACAGGAATTAGTGGGCATAGGGGAAAAAGGGTATGACAAGGTATACAGTTTTTAAACAGCTGACAGATACTGGTTCCATTATTAGGACCTGGAAGAAGAGAATTAAAAAAAACAGTTGTTCCCTCCAGGCTACTCCCTGACCCCCAATAAAAGTGATTTAGACAAGGAATGGAGGGAAGAAAAACCAAACAAACAAGTGAGAAGGAAAAAATCATATAGGGTAAAGGAATACCTTTCTCCACAACTCTAACTCGGATTTCCCCCGGTTTGACAACAATGTCAGGTGGGTTCTTGACGTCGCAAATGTACGTGCCGTTGTCCCGGAACTGCATGTTTGATATAGTGATAGAAGCATCTTTCTTGTTAAGGTCTCCAGCCCAAGTGATCCTGTCTTTAAATGGTATGTCCTTTCCAGGGTATGACTTCCCATTAGAGTAATAGAAAAACTGCAGGCAAGGAAAGAGAATATAAGAACAATCCCATTAGCAAGTGCAGAGCCACCGTGCTTCTCTCACGGTTACAGCGCTCTCCCAGAGCTAACTGAGTTGTACAAAGCCAGCAGCTGAGCATTTTCTCCTCCTGCCTCTCCACTTCAGTCTGCCTTGTTGCCTCTTCATCACATAACATGCTTGTACCTCAACCATACCAGCACCGAGACAAGCGCTGGTGAGCAACGTCATTGCTCAGTTTTCTGCTGGTTTTCATTTGTTTTGGGGTTGGATTGGCTGGGATTTGTTTTTCTGTTTTGCAGGGGACAGAGTTTTGCTAACAAGGAGGTGGGGAAAGAGGAACAAAGAAATGGTAACCTGGTAATAATTAAAGGAGATAAGAGTCCTGGAACACAACCATCTATCTTTCAGGCACAGGAAGCCACCTGCATCCCCGCAGAAAAAGGGTACCAAGTTCCCCACCTTGTGTTTTGCTGTGCATTACTCTTGCAACTAAAGCACATCTAAATTAACATGCAATACTCCCTCCCTTCCGCCCCTGCAGAAAATCCCATGACCAATTTAGAGAATATCTAGCTGTTTTCCAGAAACCTTCAGGTAACTAAATATAACTGTTTCCCAGCTTTTAGGTGACTAAGCTGCACACTGGCTCTGCACTCCCTATACATGACCAAAAATCTTTGAAGAATAAACCTCCTTAGCAGAGACTAAGGAAGAACAGAGTATTTCCTAAGTATACCTGCCCAAATTTGGAATTTACAGCAGGAGAAGTGCATGGACTTCTACAGAACAACTCTGCTTTCAAACACATGGGATACCCTAAGAGAGGCATGAAAGCTGCAGCATAAGTGCAAGAACACATTCTTGCTTAATTGGATATCCTGCAAGACAGCAAGACAAACCTAATCAAGAAGCAACCTGAATTCCCTTCAGTTCAGTCCCCAGAGAACAACAAAAGAAATTTAGGACAATATTCCAATTTCCTCTTTGTCCTGCCTTATTTACAAAGCAGTGTCTCTGACGCAGAACAGACTGCCCACAAAACAGTCATATTTCCATTCAAGTCACCTCCTATCCCTTTTCCTTACCCTGCCCTTGATCTCAGGCTTCCTATCCCTCTCTATCAGACCTGCACTTTGAATATCAGGCCTTATCGCTCGGCAGCACAAACCTTGTCCAGATCAGGTATGTGCACATCATGGCCATGTGTCCTGCTGCAGGCCACAGAAAGGCGGCAAGCACAGTCAGCTGTCACCATTTTGGAGGGACCTTGCATCAGTCTGCAGCTTTTCCAGCTGGACTGTAACCTTGAACACGGCAGCACTGCATTACCACACCCCTCTGCACAGGGGAAGTCACCCCGCTGGAAGCCTAGGAGGCCAGAAGCAGACTCCTCAGCTCTCTAGATGTCCTCACCTGGGGGAGGAGAAATCACAAAATAAAGTAGGTCCTGGAATACATGCTCAGTGACTCAAGCCATCCCTTGCCCATGGTGGAATGAGATGAGATTTCTTTGGGACATGTGGTGAGGAAAGGGGACAAGCAGGGGAAGCTCCCAGTCGAGTCAGCCTCACCATATGGCCACAAGATAGCCAGTGTGATTCTGAGGGGGCACAGGACTATCCTTGTCAAGAGAAGCATGGGCTTAGCTCAGACATGAGCTGATCATGAGAGTGATCTGTTGAATTTACACCCACCGAGGCATGCAACGCCATGACTTGGGCTCATAAACATCCCCTCTACACCTTCCCCAGACCCTAAAAAGCAACAGGGAATTAACATCAAATTGTGCTGGGCCACTTCTGCTCACAGAAAACTCGCTTTTCTTTCATTTGTGCTGACAGTTACATCCAGGTGGAACATCTGAACTGACTTCAATTCCAACATGTCATGTGCTAAAGCCATATTCCTACAACTGAACAGTGATGCAGAAAGGGAATGGCAAAACAGGATATAGGGGGAGTGCAAAACACACAAACAAATAGATGGCTTCTCTTCACCCATCCTGTTCAACACTAGCAGGAAATATGCCCGACTTCCGTAAGCTTCTGCCCAAGTACTGCTTTGGATTCCCAATGAAGAGAGCACCCTCTTCAAAACTGAATATTTATTTCACTGTGAATTCAGAAGCTTGTTCTTCAGAGCGCTGTATACTGAAGATGCTCCACACTGGTTTTGGCCATCTCTGCTCTGAGCATTGAAGAGCTCCTAGAGTTTAAATGAGCTCATGCCTGCAGCAGATGGAACGAGACAAGCACAGACAGGTTGAGTATCTTGCTGTCCCCACATCTTCAAAGCTGCCCCAGAGTTCCTTGTTTTGCTTCCTCTAAACCCTCACTCAGGACAAAATACAAGAAGAAAGCAGATGTGTCTGAGGAAGAAGAAGACAGCTATCAATCCACTAAAGCTATTTCTTTGAAGATTTACATCGAAAGGATCTGAGCCCAACATAGAGGAACTGAGCAGTGACAAATACTATTTGTCTAAGCTCCTTGCTAGCCTGATTTTTCATTTGTCAAGTAGCTGTAATACGAAGACGTAACTGCTTACTGATTTGAGCTACTCAATTCTGTTCTGAAACCAAGGAGACTGGTCTTTAAACCCTTTCAAACAAAGGCTATACAGTATTCAAGCAAAATAAACAACAAGCACACCACACAATGTAACACTGCAATTACAGTGGTAATTCAAATTCAGTGTCTGCTATATTCAGTCAAATGCAGAAGGATAGAAGACTTACAAGATCCCTAGATACTCATCTGCTTCATACATACAGCTTCCATACCAACATCCCTCTCCTAAGACTAACAGAGTAACTAGTGTATTTTGTGGTCACTGCACACTCCAGTCTTGGCAGAGATCTAGCAGACCGCAGTATTTTCACAGAACTCTAAAAACGCCCCTTAAAATCACAGTGATGGAGATAAGGCACACAAAGGAGGGTCCCACCCATACCTGCTCGCTCCTCAGAACTAACTAGAGGACCACTGCTTGACTACCCCCAGTTCCCCTGCTAGGTGTGCTCCCCCCAGGCACAGCTTACCGAGATGCGAGTGGCTGCTCCCTCCGGCTGAAAGCTCCAGGAGACGGACGCTGCGCTGCTGATCACCTCCACGGATGTGAACGTGCACGGGAGCTTGGCGTCCGTCCCGTTCTCCACAAACATCTCCTCCGGGGTGATCACCTCCACTGCTGACACTGGGCCTGCATGGCAAAGGCACAGAGAGCAAAGGAGGAGAACGAGACACATCAGGGCTGCTTTGAGAATCAGCAAGGCCACATCTCACTGCCTAGAAGGGCAGAAGATCGGCAATTCCTGCCTCGAGTGATCACACAGACACTGCAGTTCACCTGCAACCAAACAAGTGTAGAGCAGACCAAGTGTATATTCACTTCTCCTTCCTCATATTATCTGTGACAGGATGTTCTCCACTCACAGATGTTTCCTCTACAACACTTGGTGGAAGTCAGTTCTATGGTGCAAAGGATGAGTTTCATGCTTTTTTGAAACAGCTGACAGCAGGCATTGTAGTAATTAAGCCTTTAGAGGAACTAACAACCTGGCCTAGCTACCCAGTTTCCTCTCTGACACACATCTTGTTTCATATCTCCAGTTTTTCCTAGCTGTAGGTGAAACAAAAGCTCACCTCCACAAAGCTCAGGAGCAAACTTCTCTCACTCCCAGCTTTGCCATCTACTCCCCCTCTCTGCCATGCTCCAAGGTTTACATGTGCAAGGTCTCACAAATAATCACTCGGTTGGAGTTTAGAAGCATGAGAGTAGTTTAATTTTTTCTACTTTATGCACAGTCAAAAGAGCAAGCAGGTCACAACCATGCTCCAAATTTAAAGTAATCGAGGTTAATATTGTGCATGTACTGGTAGTTTTCCTAACAGGTAAGTAAAATTCCTCATGATTCAGAACACATGTTGAAGATACTCTTGAGCTGGCACCTTCTAAACTGCCAATGCACTATCCCTATCCAGATGTAAGCAGATAATCTCTACATTCATTCAGGTTAACATGGAAAAACCAAGCATGATCTTGTGTCATCACAAGAGAATGTCTGTAAGGGTTCATGTCACATCCACATGAAAGCAAAAAATCTTGTCAAGTCAGTGTGGGTGGGTGCACATGTAACATGTGTTCCTGGTATCTAAAATAAAAGTTTTGATTTTTATTAAAGCATGATTTTCAGCATAGAGATGGTAATACCAATCTACTTCTGTTCACAGGATTCTATGTTTCTGGGCTCCAGTACCTTGAACTCCCTTGTTAGAACAGGAGAACAAACCTTCCTGCTCCATCAGTACCCCAGCTGATTTGTTCCTCAGCTTTGAGCAAATTAGCTGAAGTAGGCAAACCAAACAGAAAAACGCGAGTCAAAGACTGTTTAGAGAAAAAGGAAGCAAAGAAAATCCCACCTACATTAGTCCTTAAATCATGAGGCTGGAGTTTTTAGTCAGTGAAAGCAACCAGCTCAGCAGCCTTCAGAAGCTGGACAGCAAACATCTGACAGAACGAGCATGCAAGCAGGGGAGGGAGAATTGAGCCCATCACAGTAACTGCAATAACCAAGACCAGAGGAAACCACCGTTCATTACTTCTGCTGCTCAGAGTCCACACTGCTCACCTCTGAAATTCACTAACTCCCCAGTCTCATCAGCTTATCTCTTGATACCTCAGGTTTTCTCATCATCACTGCTCTCGTTTCCAAGAGAAAAAGCGCCCCAAGGAGGGTAGGGAGTAGGGGTGGTGAATTTTCATCATGAGGTTCCATCAGAGCTTCCTTTCTCTTGTAAATACTCTGACTATGGGCCAAAAAATATTCTTTTGTAAAACAACTACCAAATATTTATTTGGAACTTACAAAGACTCCTAGCAATGAAATTAAATGAACTGAGAGTTGCTGTGCTTTATGTATTTTTCCAGCTAATGGTGTAGAAAAGAAAAACAAAGTAAAATAAAATCCATTGTATTAAGTCCAAACCACAGAACAAACCTCCCTTTCAAGCATAAAGCAAGCAAGATACCCTCAGTATTCGTGTAGGAAGAAAAGAGTCTGCACAGACATTGTCTGCTTGCACATGGTACAGAGAACTCCTTGCCACACACAGGCAGTGGGTAGCACAGATCCGCCTAATCTAAAGAAGTCACTGTTCTAACTCACTAGAACTGTAGAAAAAAAAAAAAAAAGACTTGTCCCTACTTCTTCCCTGGGAAATCTATAGTTCGAAGGAAGGAACTATGTAATCCTGTACAGATATTTCTATCAAGTTTCATTTTCATCTGTCCTGTTGTTGGCTCAATTTTGTGCTCTTCTCTGCTGATTTTCTCTCCTCTGCCTCTTTCACTGCTTCAGAATTATTTTTCCTGCTTCTGTTGACTTACAGCATGAGACACAGGCTCCTTGAATCATTACCTGACTGTTTGGCAGCAAGGCCCCAAGATGTGTCAGTTGTTGATCCTCAGCCTGCTAATCCCATACTTTTACTGATATGTTAGCTGTTCCCACTACCTTGAACCCTTTGGCCTCCTCTGTCATAACAAAATCCACACGGATCATCTCCAGCTCTAGCCCTTATCCTCCTCGTTCCACATTTACCAGGATTACATCCACCTTCCAGCTCCTCCACCTATTTAAATATTCCTGTTTGAGAAAGCTGAATTTTGAGTCATATTTCAGTCACACACACTGCTCTCTTCCTCAAGCTTACTCAGCCTTAGTTCCTCTCAAGAGGAAAAAATTATCACAGGAAACCATCTGAGAAAGAAGAGTGCTTTATGAAGGGAAGGCCAGCAAGGCACATAGGGCAAAAATAAACATGGGCTCTTCTCCCATGCAGCCTCCTTGATCCCATCAGCCTGGCCATCTGCCCATAGGCCCAGTATTTCCTTCTGAACATGTCTAGCCTTCAGCTGCTTTTATTCTTTTCAGCAGAAAAATAGTTCTATTTTTCTCACCTATCATCAAAATTACTTGAAAAAACCCACCTGTGCCTCCTCAGCCATTTCTTTTAAAACTCTAGCAGTTCGAGCAGTTTTACTCCAACTACAATACCTCTCTCCAGCTCCATTTTCAACCCCCACACTGCAATGAAAACTCTCCATCCACATCTTCCTTTGCAGACAATCTTCCTGCTACTGAAACAGGACACGTCATTCATATTTTCACTAACTTACTAACCTTACTTACTAATCTTTTCTTATTTTTCCCATCATGGATCTTCATTCTTCACCAACATTCTCTATTCTCAGGTCTCTCTTTCCCCAATATCTCGCCTCAGAGATCTCATCTGCAAAACAAGTTCAAGCTCCCATCACTACACTGACTGCTCAGATGTGAGTCACTGCTCAGGATCTGTCTCCTTATGTTCAAAGAACAGCCTCAGTCTGACATCTCGGCCAAAGCTGAGTGCTCAGCTCACACTACACAGGACTACAGCAGAGCTCAGAGCCCTCCACAGCTGCTCTGACCACCACAGAGCTGCCACGTGTCTCTCCAGCTCAACACCTCTGACCTCTGGTGCACAGCACCACTGACTCTGAACTCCTGCCATGTCAAGGCAGAGTCCTCCAGAGTTTCCAGTCACCTGTTCATGCTGACATCAGACTAAAACCTCCAGTCTGTGCCTTGGCCTTCATCATCCTTTCACTTCCTTGGAGTCCTCCAAAGCATGGGGTAACTGCATCAGTATGAATCCAACGGTGCCTAAGCTGCCAGTGCTTGGAGATCAATGCCTATTAAAACTGAAGTCACCTTTTCCTACTTTTACTTGTACTCCTGGTTGCTTATACTTACCTCAGTGATTAAAAAAAAAATATACCGGGCAAGAATTTTTTCTACATTTTTATGTAGAAATATGGTTGAGCATTTTGTTTTGTAGCATATCACAAAGAAATCCTTCCATACACCAACATTTTACACTAACTAACCCATAGATAATTAAAATTTCTTTGCAGACCACTGTTTCTATTGCCATCTTGGATCCAATGAAAACATTCTGTTAATCAAGACTGAACACACCAAAATAAACTCAATTCGTCTGGATTTGACTCAATTTGATCACTAGGAGACCTAACAAACCAAGAATGCAAACAGCTAAGAATATAATCAGAGGCATCTTATTTCCACCAGCACAAACACAGCCCACATGGAAACTTTAATCAGATTGCTAAATACTGGATGCTTATGGCTGCTACAGTTCCCATCCTACACCAGGAAGTGTTACTCCTCTCCTCTGGAAATGGCTAATCATCAGTTTATTAATTAATACAAGCAACTTGCCTTGCTTATCTTAAAGACACCTGGCAATACAGCTGCATGCACCATTTATAAATGGAGTCACTTACGGATGAAAGGTCTTGACAAAACGACAGTGTTTCAGTACCTTCCCTCTAGTCTCTCCAGAAGCCCAGAAGTTTCATCAGAAAGGAGGATGTGGTTTTCTTCTAATGACTAAGGGTCTTAAGTCACAAAAACAATATACACTTGAGAATCGGTGCCTTCATTAACAAAAAATCTTACTTGATGTTAAGCGTCTTGTGAAACACCTACTGTTGACAGCATTCTCAACTACAGTTGCATGGCACTTAGTTCTTTCTCCCACAAAGCAGTTGCCCTGTACAATCAGCATGAAACAAAGCAGCCAGACCCCTACAAGACATCCCAGAAGGCCAGAACAAACTTAGTCCCCAAGTGCAACTACAGGCACTTATGTCCCCACTGACCATTTTGTCACCATGGATCAAACATCTGGTGGAGAAACCTTAGCTTTCCTGCCTTCATAGACAGTAGACGTGCCAAAACTGTTCCTCTGAAACTGCACGAGATCTGTTAAAGCACCCAGATACTGGATAGAAT
Source organism: Bombycilla garrulus (assembly GCA_013400315.1). Lineage (NCBI taxonomy): Eukaryota > Metazoa > Chordata > Aves > Passeriformes > Bombycillidae > Bombycilla > Bombycilla garrulus. The sequence goes on from VXBU01013374.1 coordinate 120,622, forward strand.
TTCCACACAAACAATTCCTTCACATCATTTAGCCTTAACAGAAAAGTAGAGCCCACACCAGCAGTTCCACCCAGGAGCAAACCATGGTGTATTTCAGAAGGACAATGCCACACAGGTACGAGGAAGCCGCACGTGTCCAGCCCCTCCTCATGGAGGCTGTCCCTGCAGCCCCCCATCACCAGGACCGTGATGTCTGCACCCCATACATTCACACAGGACACAGCAACACCAGCTACAGAAAGGATGACTAGACAGTCACACCAATCAATCCTGACATCTAAGTTTCAAAGCAACAAAAACTAAACTCCATTGCCTCGAAGGAGGACAGAAGAGTTCCATTTCACTCTCAAATGCCAGTTCACCAGAACAGCTTCCAGCTGCTGCCACAGCACCTCCCCAGGTTGCCAATCTTGTCAAGTAACCAGGCTGCTGGAAGAAAGAGCGCTTCCTGTCTCCAGCAACACAGCCGGTGCCGCAGCACCCTGCAGCTCCAGGAACCAGCAAGCACAGCTGTGACACCCCGCCCATGAACACCTACCACCTCCTGTCACCGTGCTGCGGGAAACCTTCACCCCCCAAGCAGAGACACAAGCATCTGCTAAAGCAACATTCACTTTCTTCTGGCCTCTTCACACATCCAGCTAAGCTCTGCCTGACTCAACAATGAGGAAAAAATAAAGCATCTTGTCACCCCAAGTGAAAGGAAAGCACTGGAGAAGTGCTGAGCAGGCTGTGGCTAAGCCGTCAAAGCAGACAATAACATCCATGGCAGCCCTCCACACCTCCATGTACCTACTCTGACAGAACTTCAAGACACGTCTCCAGAATCACCAAACTCCTTCTCCTCTCACACTGCAGGGTCAGTTTTCAGCATGTTCTCCTCCATATGCAGAGCTGCTCACGGTTCTGCCAAGGAGCAGCAAAAGAACCTGTGCTGAGATTTACTTTCAAGGCCCAGGCTTCAACCAGAAATGAAGAACAAGCACGAGAAACAGCAAAAAATGTCTGAGCTCCCTTGCCAGACAGGCCGCAGATTTCTTGTTCAATCCTGAGGAAATAATTTTCCTGCTACATCACTCTCTCAATTCTCTCATCTCATAAAACAGAGATGCTTGTAAAGGTGCTGAGAACTACAAACAAGTGAGCAGTGCAGCTGCACAGCTTCATGCTCCTGTTACAGCATCAGTCCTGTGTCAGGTCTGGGCAGATGCTTACTCTTGAGGCAAGTAACTTCTGGTTATTTCCAGTACTTTTCCCTGGGGATCACAGAGCAACACTTCCCTGCCTATGCTTCAGGCTGGGACACCAATCACCAGCTCAGTTGCTTTCCAAACCACACATGACATTTTTCTGCTCAACAGCCCTGAAGTGGTTTTCCTTCCATGCCGTGTTCAAACCCCAGTAAATGGCTCTTGTTGACAAAGCAAAACTAAAAGAGTGGAGAACCCAAAGGGGCCAAGTTCAGTAAAGCTGTTCAAAGTGCAAAGGGTAACTGGAACAGCTGATGGCAGCTGTTCTATCTCTAATCTTGCAATACTAACAGAGTCACCAACAAACACAGCACGTTATTTTCTGGGCACAAGGAAAGATGCCAGGAAACAGTAACTGAGATGACAAAGGCAGGAAAGACAGAAAAGTCTCCTTGAAATACCAGGTTTTCCCCACAAATTGGGCATGAAGCTTACTTAAAGACCTGAGAGAAGCTCAGCAGACATCTGAACACATGGCAAAGAGAATAAAAAAAGCTTCCCACTATCACAAGCATTTCCTAAAATTGCTTTAGCAGTCCACTAAAATTGTCACAACTACTAAGGAAATGAGAGTATTAAGGATCAGATGCTGCAGACAAAAAAAGAAAAACACAACCAAACAACAGCAAAACCCAAACCCATGGAGTGGACAGTAGAGGCTGGAACAAAAGCTTCCCTCCTTTTTTTTTGGTTATTAATACTACCTCAAGTGAAACTGTGTTAAAAATAACAGTCATGTTGCCAACTGTTGACTGGCATGTAGCAGCTTTTTGACAAAAATCTATCATTAGCAGCATGGGAACTACCAATTTCCAAAATGATCTAGGAAGTAGAATTTAGGATATGGATACACAAATTTCATGAGGAGATACAGTGCAAAGCCTACACATCAGACATAGTCAGCTGCCCTTTTCCTGACCCTTGTATAGTGATCAGTGCCCAAAGCTCAGTCTACACACACCAAGAAACATCTGCAGAAGCTGCACTTTGAACCATCCAAGGTATTGGTAGCATTCCATGAACAGTCACTCCAGCTGTCATCATTCCTGAACCATAATCACGTCCATCTCTTGCAAGTATTGGTATTCCCACCAGCCTGAAAGGTGAGCACAGGACTTTTTCCTGCACACAGAGACCCAATTCAAACCTGTGAAATAAAACCCTACCACTTAACTGAGCAAGAAGATAAATGAAATCACATCACCCAAGTGACTACCCTCCTTGGGTAACAGGGTCTGTTCTGGGGTGACCAGAGACTTATTTCAGCAGCACAAACAAATCCAAAGCCCTTGGAGGACCAGATTCCTTACTGATCCATGGACTACCGAACACCTACAGCCAGCTCTGGCACCAAGCTCGCAGCAATCCTGCACTTACTTGCTAACTGAACTGCTGAGCAATCTTGTAACCAGCTATAACCTGCAGCGGCACAACCACAAAACCAAAAGGAAAAGCCCATGCTAAATACCTCAAAGCATTGTTCCACAAGAATTTGTCAGTGGTGGTGCCAATTTAAATAGCTCACATGCACATTCAGAATGAGATCAATCTGACCAGGAACTAATGTGCTCAAAACAGCCCTTTCACCATTGTTTTCTTTCAAAGCAGACCAACACCCTAGCCCAGTCCACTGTACACTGCTTGGTACAACTGAGGAGGGTTAGGAAGCACCAAGGAGCTGATTCAGCTGGTTTTTCTCAGGAACACTTCTTTTGTGAGTAATTTATGGCTTCCCTTGTAGCACACTACATCACCTTCCCAGTTTGCACATGTGATGATTTCTAGAGCCATTCTTTGGACTGGAGGAGTGCTTTCCATTAAGCAAGATCCTACAAGTCCTTGTAGGATCTGAACACTTCAAGACATAGAAACCCATCACATTCCAAAACTCCTGCTGCACATACAGCTCTATGGAATTTGTTACCAAGAAGGAGCCCTGCTCACCACCTTTCACTTGCACACACTACAAAAATCAAGTTACTGAATAACAGCGGGCTTGCAGCCAACTCTAAACGTCTCCAGCAATGGCCATTTCAGCCACCTGGAGATGACCTGCCCTGATTTACCTCCACCTCATGAACTCAAAGTGCCACCAACCACTGACAGCTGCTACACTGGCCAGAGTTCAACCCTCCCTTAAGGATCAGAGTCTCAATCTGATTTGAAACACTGAAGGCAGGGTATAACCAGTGTCTCAGGGCAAGTTCCCTACGTGCCCCTTATCACCGTGTGTGTCAAGCATTGCTAAATGTACCACAAAGCACCTTTTTCTGCAGGGTTGGAGCAAAAAGCTCACAAGAATGACCACAGCCTTCCGGTTCTCCTGATGCAGTTGAAGGCAAAACCCAGCAGCAGCAGCACCCAGCACCAAGTGCCAACTCAACGGGTACTTAAAACTGCAGGAGCTGAAGGGCACGGCAGCCACAGGGAACAACCTACCAGGACTGTGGGCCAACCCCAGCAGGCAGCTCAGCCCTGCAGGGCCCCCCACTCGCACCCCCAGTGCCTCAGGGGGAGAACTGCAGGTGTAAACGTGAAAAAAACTCGAGGGCTGAGATGAAAACACAGGGAAAGCACAAGGGCATCACCCACTGCGTCCACCAGCAGGCAGGTGTTCCCCATCTCCACGAGAGCAGGGCTCTGGCAGGCCTAGCAGTGACCTGGGAGACAAATGCTGGAATTCCAAACAGCCCCCCTCCTCCTTTTCCCAGCTCCTTTTGCTGACCATGGGTTCTGTGGTGCCCTCCCAGCTCCCCGTGCAGCTCCAGCCCACCTGCTGTCAGGGAGAGGAGACGAACAGAAAAGGCCCTGGGGTGTGTCAGCCAATGCAAAACAAGCAAGCAATGCAAACCATTGTTACCCAGGCTCTTTTCACCAGAAGTCCAAAAGTTAGCACCATCCAAGCTATGAGGAAAATTAGCTGTCCCAGATGAACACCATAGCATTTATTTGATACAAACATTTATTTTTTTTTAAAGCTTATTCAGGACAAGTAACATAATGGCCCTCTAAAGACAAAAAACATTGGGAGGAAAAACCTTCTTTCAACTTGTTGAGCAAAAAATACTGATGTTAACCCTGCCTTAGGATGCACTGCCCCATCTTCTGTGTTATGGGTACTGCTTACTGCTAAACCCTAATCTGAGTAAACACCTGCTTTTCCACAGGAGTGCTGTTACAGATAACAGTGAATCACTGCAGCTAGAGTTCCCCAAGTCTCTCGGCTGACAGTAAAGCCAGTTCAGAACTTCTGGTCCTCTCCTGGCACAGCCTTCTCTTGCACAAGACATTCACATCCTCTCCATTGTGCTAATCACTTCTTGTGGAGTTCCACTAACCCAGACCACTGAAGCAATACAGACAAACCACAAAAAAAAAAAAGACCAAAGCATATATGCCATAAGGATGTAAATGTTTTCACACACAGAGCTTCCAGCTTTCTGATGTATTCCTAGGATATCCTGACTTAGCATCCAACAGTCTAAAAACTGCATTTTCTAGCACACAAGGCTGTTTATTTTGTTAATTACATGCACATGGTAAAAAGAGCAAGGTATGCTGTATATGATCAAACCACATCACACCACACTTGGAGAACTCCCACCACAGGTGATAATAATAAGCTTTGGATAGATGACCTGATGATGCTCTATATGGCACTTCTCCAGAAAAATAGTAAGTCTTTAGAAACTAATCAGACTAAAATCTTCCAGGACAAACTGCCTCATAATACTAGGTTTCATTGTTTTGGTCTTCTTTGTATGGGACACAGGCTATCCAGCACCAGTCAGGACAAGATGGGTCCACAGACAGGCAGGGGAATTGCAGCTTAATACAATCAATTTAAATTCAGATAACAAGCAACACAGCCATGCTGCTATTACTTCCACAAGTAATTGTAAGACTGACACTGTTGGATGGCTGGGGCCAAGAAGCATCTGGCCATTTTACCTTATTTTATCACCAAAACATTAAGGTACAGACTTGTCAACATATTCAACAACTTCCTGCTGCTGCAGCAAGCAAGGTGAGCTAAGAGTTTATCCAGCTTCTGCCTTTGCAGAACCCACTGAAAAGTGCAGGCAAGGCAGTTATCCTACCTGCAGCATCAGTGGGCTGAGCTTAAAAGGACTAACAGCTCCTGACGGGGGTGACTACAGGAATTCTGACTAAACCTGGCACGAGCACCAAGTGAGCATTGCAACACTGACTTACACTGTCATTTTCAGGAAACATTTCAGGCAGCAACTGAAATGGGCTGGTGAGCTCGAAGCACTAACAGGCACTTGAGCTATTTAACATCTCAGTGCTCTGCTTGTTACTGACCCACGTGCACTTGTATGAGTGTGTATAAAAGGGGCAGTAGGGGAAAATAAACTTCAAAAAAAGATCAAGCTTTGCTGGTATCAAAAAAAAAAAACCCATCATTATTCTTTCCAGTAATAGCTAGACATTTTTTTGAGACTATCAGGAGTAATCAGGCACCACCCACATGTCAGACACAGGCAGGATACCACTTTAAGCCATAATTACATGGCTTACAAATGCACAATTGCAAAATAATCCATTTTCTCAATACTCTCTGCTGGTTGTTCGTGGCACACTAATACACAGAAGAGATCATGCCTAGATGAACTGTTTGTGCTACCAAATGTCCCCAGAAACACAGACAGCACATTTGACAATGACCCTTCATTCTTACAAGTAAATGAAGCAGCGGGGTTTTCAGATGGCCGAACACAAAGAAGCAAGATGAACTCCTAACCCACACACGCAGGGGCACATGTGACAAAAGCCTAGAACCGTGTTACCTGTGCCGGGGGGTGAAGCAACCAGGCCTGGCACGGCAGGCTGTGCTGCTCAGGGGGGCCTGCACAGCTCAGCACCTCAAGCAAAGTTTGTGCCTCACAGCAGGTGGCTGGTCATCACAGGAGCACACAAACAGGCACAAGGGCACACACCTGTGAGGCACATCACACAGCTGAGCCAGGGAGCAGCCACGGCCCTCTGCAAACCTGCTCCTGCCCTCCCCAAAAAAAGCAGGCTTTCATGTATGAACCTCCCAGGAGGGGAAACTCCAGCGTGAGGAAAGAGAATGGGAAGAGGGCCACTGAAAAAACATCAGGAGCCTGAATGACACAGGCAAGAAGAAATGCATAGCACTGATTACCCAGGACTCCTTAGCACCCCAAACTCAGGGGAAGGTCACCTCTGCCTTCCCATCACCAAACTCCTTTGGGTGTGCAAAAGAGGCGAAGAGTCTCCACTCCAAACACTTATTCCCATGCAGAGATGTAAACCTTGCTTTCCACAGGAGACAGGAGGATTAAGGATGTGCAAGGAGAGAAGAAGCCAACACAGGAATAAATTCAGACCTTCTACAATGATCTCCTACTCCCACCTACCCATAGCACTCCTGTAGCTGTACCTTTTGTTGTGGTCAGGGGAAGTATGCTTCCTTCTTCTCCTGCCTTCATATGTACTTCCAAAGACCACGGTTTTACTCCAATATATGCATATTTCACATCTACCTACTAAATACTAATGCTGAACACTAAGTCTGTCTCTGAAGATACACAGGAAGCCTTAGCAATCTCCACTTCTTTATTGCAAAATGTAGTCATCTTAAACAAACACAAACAATGCTGCTTGGGAATAGATCTAGGAAGATGAACAATAATAGGAATTACATATTAGGAGGAAGTTCCTCACTGTGAGGGCAGGGAAGCACTGGAACAGGCTGACCTGTTCAGGTTGTTCAATGAAGCACTTGTGGATGCCCCATCCCTGGAAGGGTTCAAGGTCATGCTGCATGGGGCTCTGAGCAACCTGGTCTAGTGGATGATGTCCCTGCCCACGGCAGCGGGCTTGGAACAAGATGATCTTTAATATTTGTTCAACCCAAACTGTTCTAAGATTCTGTGAAATAAATTTTAAGTTCCTAACCACTCACCACAGTTTCTTAATAAACCTCTTCCCAGACACTCTTACAATTTTACACAGTTTTCCAGACATATGAACTGAGGAGGCATCAGGCTTCTTAATATCTCCTACTGAAGTACTTCACAAAGTTTTACCCACTAAGCAAGTGCTGCCAACCCAAAGCATCCACCACCGGATATTTATGGCATACTGGATATTCCCTCACTGTCCACACCCAGCATCTCCACACAGTGCGCTGGCATGGGAAATGTGTGTAACTTTAGAGTCCAAGTGATGTGGAGTCTGCCCTTGGAGAACATAAACCTCAGCGGAGTTAAGCACCACTCTTGCCATTCCTACCTCTCCATAGCCTCGTACTCCTCACTGGAAACGTTCCAGAACCATCTGGAGGCAGCCCTGTGCCACGTGCTCTGGGCTGACCCTGCCCGAGCAGGGAGGTCGGGCCGGATGACCCCAGGGCGGCCCCTTCCAACGCGGCCCGTTCTGCGATTCTGCACTCCTCTCCGCTTCTACGAGTCACAGGCGCATCACCTGACATCATTCCTCCTCCACCCGAATACTTCGCCAGTGACCGAATCAAGTCGTTTCCCATAACCCCGGCGTGCCCGTTCCTCGGTCACCCCGTGGTCTCGCAGCAAACACCGCCCACGTCCCCGGAGCGAAGACCCGACGGCCGGCGGTGCTCGGTCCCAGGCTGGGCTCGGTGACACCGGGGCTCTGCTCCAAGCTGAGGGGTTCCGTGGAACCAGCGCTGACACTGCCCCGGCACCGCGGCCCCCCTTCCCCGCCTACGCCGGCCCGTGAGGCCTTTGTCCCCGGCACACCGACCCTTCCCCCGGAGAGGATGGGGGTCCTCGGCCGCCGCCAGCCCGGCTCCGAACCGGGCGGGCGGCGAGCGGCAGAGCTGCGCCTTGCCCACGGAACCGCCCTCCGCCCCGGGCCCTTAAACGCCGCACCGGCGGGCGGCTCCCCCCGCCCGGTCCCAGACTCACCGGCGGCGAGGGCGGCGGCGAGCAGCAGCCACGCCGCGCAAGGCCGCCCGGCGCTCCCTCCG
>VXBU01013374.1:133418-216510 GCA_013400315.1 Bombycilla garrulus
GGACCCCGCACCGGGACCCCGCACCGGCACCCTGCACTGCCACCCCGCACCGAGACCCCGGCACCGGGACCCCGCACCGGGACCCCGCACCGGGTCCTCGCGCTGGGACCCCGCACCGGGACCTCGCACCGGGACCCGGCACTGGGACCCCGCACCGAGTCCCGGCAGGGCTCGGACCCTCTCGTAGCCGATCCACGGGCAGGAGAAGCGCCCGCGGGAGCCGCAGGCATCGCCTTGGCGTTCTGAGCCCACTGCACCCTCCTGGTTTGAATCCCGCTTGTCCCTGATTGTGCTCTGTCCTGCTAATGCTTCGTGACACCCTGTTTCCACGCCTCTGCATCCCAGACTTTCTTCAAAAAGTCCTGTTCCTCCGTGTTCCTCAGTGGTTGCTCTCTCATATTAAATTTAAATTTTCAAGTCCTAATGCCAGTGGAAATCTCACCCCTTTTTTGCCTGCTGCTACCAGTTCTGTCAATTCTTCCTTGGGCTTCTTCATTTCTCCGTGCAGAAACAAAACACACAGACTTTTGTTTTGCTTTGGTTTCATTCCACCATTTATTCATACTGTTCGTTCCATTCCCATGCTCGGGACACACATACACGTTCTGGACACAGGCACACATGTATCTGTATGTACAGCAAGGCACAACCACTCAATCCTTCAGGACACTGCTGAGGGAGGCACCGGGGCAGCCAATGACTGCAGCCTGCCCTGCAACACAAGCCAGAGCAAGCAGATCAAACTGCATTCAAAGGCAACAATGCTCCACAGCGTGGTTCAAAATGATGTGGAGGTTGGTTTGCCAACAGGCCCTGATAACTCATGAGGGCAAGCGCTGCTGGCTCTCAGCAAGCATGACCTCAGTCCCCATCACAGTAGGGACACTTTGCTCCATGTGGCCAACACAGCTTCAGGCACTGCTGTCAGGAAACTGGTCAAGTGAGGGTCTGACATCCACCTTCCCCCAAATACTCTCCAGATTAAAACCGCAGTGACTGCTAGCCCATGACTTTTACTAGCCCAAGAGTGAATGCAAATCCAGCACAGTGCATAAGTACTGGGGAGGGACTGGCTGCCTGAGCTTCAGCAGTTCAGCCAGGCAGGGACACTGGAAACTCAGCCAGCTAAGACTTCTTCTTTGACCAGCACAAAATTAACTGGCTGTTTCCAGGAAGCTGACATGCTTTCCATATTGAGTGGCTCTTGGTGGCCACACACCAGAAGTTTCAAAACAGACTGGATAGGGTCCGGGAGTGAGAAAGACTGATGGACAAGCAGCCCTTCCAAATCTGGACTGGAGCCCAGAGCCAGATAAGAGAACCTGCCCTACTGACCTACTCAGCACATCTTTTCTCTGCATACGATCTGCTGGTTGTCACTTTCCACCACACTAAAAGCACCCCAAAGCTGAAGCACACAGGACCTACTGGCCGACCACAGGTGGCTGTTTCACAGATCACCCCCACTTCAAAGGGATTTTATATTTATATATTTTTATGATCAATATTCTAGTTTTCCCTGTCTTCGGGGATCACATTGTCTGACATACAGCACATATGAAGAAAACATACTGTTTCTTATTGTTAAAACATTATTTACTGAACTTTTAAACCCCAAAGTACTTTAAAAGAAGCTACCAAAAAGGCACCATATGCGTACATATGCACATAAGTAATGAACTTCATTTAAGACCAATGCAGGGGAGAAGAAAAAGACATTTTGGACCAGGATGAAGAAGCAGAAGGACTGTGAGAGGTGGTGGCTGCTGGCTCCAGGACAACAAGTATTAGGAATCTCAGTCCCCAAATATCACCAAGGAAAGCCAGCTAACACCTGAGTTTTGAACTCTGAAGAGATTGCAAGCAGTCTCTTGCTCCAGCTGTCCCAAAATATGAGAGTGCAAAGCAGAGAGCCAGCGAGTGGCCACTCAGCTCTGCGATGAGTCTGGACCTCAGGGGATTTCTGCATTCTGCTCCTCTCCTGCCAGTGAAGGTTTTCCAGTAGCTTCCATCTCGACTGGGTTAGATGGCTCCTATCCACATGTCAAGTCTCCTCTGCCCTGATTGGGTACGTCCTTTTGAGAGGGGAAAGCAAGTAAGGAAATAATAAAAAATAATCATGGGTCTAAGCAAAAACCGTGCTGGGAAGTCCTGGGGATACGTTGGTGTTTTCTGTGCTAGGAGGCAAAGGTGAGCTGCAGCCTGAGCACCAGAATCCCTCCTTTGGCTGCTCCTTTCCAAACCAAGGAAGCATTTGAAGAGGAGGTGGTTGAGATGGCATGAGACACATCCCCAGGCATCTGTGGCTATGTTATATGTGGTGACAGAACGCACAAGAAGGCGCACAGAACAAGGCCTGCTTCAGCCAGCAGAAATCCTCTTTAATCTCTGGCAAAGGCCCATCCTTGCATACTTTCAGAGCTGATCATGAAACTGGTCTGCCCCTGGGTTTGCAGGCAAAGCTAAACACATAGGGAATATATATGTACATATGTATACATACAATGTGTGCAGACATATATATATTTATATGTAAGGAGTCATATTGATATAATGTATACATGCTTACTGCTGCTGAAATGTGCTTTTTACTGCAAGTACTTTCAGATTGCTTTCAAAACAGCAATGCAGGATGGTGCCCGGTGAGCAGAGCCTCTCCATTATACTGAATCCAGAACCAGCTTTGCTTCTTTCCATCCTCTCTGTAACACCACCCAGGAGGGCTGGTCGTTTTGAGTACCCTGCCTCACAGCCTCTGCAGGCCTGAGATCTGAGGCTTTTGACATGTGGGGAGCAGCAAAATCGTTATGTTCTGTCACAGTTGCCATTTTGCTAACAGCAGAACCCTCAGGTACCTTAGGAGCCACCATCACGCCGGCGCACCTTACCTGTGCGTCACAGCTACGCTGTGCCCTGGTCCTGCGTGACTGACACTGAAGGCTCACTGGCAGCCCCTAATCCCACTGCATCCTGCAGTGGTTCAGGTGCCAGTGCTGTTTCTTCAGTGTCTGATGTTCCCTGTGTGTCTGTGCTCTCGCTGCTCTCCTTTGTTTCAGCCTCCTCCTTCTCCTTTTCCCCCTTTCCTTGTTCGCAGGCGGTGCTTTGCTGCTCTTCTCCCTGGGGACTGTCACACGTCTCATTGTTTCCAGAGGGAGGCTGAGGAGAGTTCTCCTCTCCTGGGGCATCAGGACACACTTCCTCCTCCTTTGTATTCCCTGTGTTATTCTTGCAAGAAGCAATTTCCTCTGCCTGTTTTTCCCCTTTTTCCCCATCTTCTGATCTACTGGATCCTCTCCTCGATGCCAGTTTCTCGTCAGACCCTGCCCATTTCTTTTGCTCCTTGCTACCCGTTTCCACCTCCTCTGTCTTGCCATTGGGCCCAAAGACCTCATCTTCCCTGGCACCATTTTCCGGAGAGGACAGGTTGACCCCTAAATCCTCCCCGTCTCCGTACTCGGACAGAGATCTTCGGAACCTCCGCGAAGGAGGCCTGCGCTTGATCGATCCTCGCGTCCGCACCTGGGAGGCAGGAAAAGCACACATTGAAGCAGTCAAGAGACTGGCAATGGAAAGCAGGAAAGCACGACAGAGGAAAATGCCACAGCATGTACCAGCCTTTGCTACTCTTGGCAGGCTGAGGAAGGAGTCAGCATTCAGCTGCTGAATGCAGGTTATAGCTCCTCACTTTAGTGCCGAGTGCTCTGGTGACACCGAGAGACCGCCGTGCTCCGTGTGGCTCCCTGAACTGAGCCTCAGCCACCTCAGACTTTGGCTGGCATGTGGCACCACCTGCTCACAGCACTCCCTGGCACCACCCCTCTGTTACTGCCGAGCTGAGGTGCCTGGGTCCTGCCCCTTCATCCCTTCCTTCCCACACTGGGCCAGCAGGGCTGCTGGAGGCAGACAGCAGACTCCACAGAGCTACACTGAAAGGCTGCTTGGAACCTGGTGCACAGATCTTCTCTCCTGGCCAAAAATGCACACTCTTACAGCAGGATTGGGGGCTCAGCCTCCTCTTCCTCTCCAAGCAATAAGCAAGCCTTGTGGAATGGAGAAATCCCAGCACACATATCCTACCTTGTTGTAGAACTGCAGCTGAGTGCTTTCCGGGGGCTGATCAAAGCTGACCGGTGTCTCGCTGGGCTGGGACTGACTCCCTGGGCTGGTGGGCGTTGAGGGAGGCGTGCTGAATGGGGAAACCAGGACTTTCATCCCAGGGCTTTTGGGAGACACTCCTGGCAGCAGAGCAGCTGGAGCAAAAGCCAGATTGGCCTGCAAAGAGAAACCCCCATCAGGGGCATGTGTGGCAGCAACATGTGCTACACACGGCCACCACACAGGGGAACCCCTGCTCTGCCACATCGCCCAGCTGTCACAGGCCACACACCTCCTGCCTACGGGCTTCTCCTGGTGACACTGTCAACAAACAAGTCTGGGCAGAGAAGTTATGACTGGACATTTGTCTTTCCCTGGCAGCTGGAACTCAGGACATGCTCTTCTGTCATCCTGAGGCCTTTTGGATTTTCCAGTGACCCGGCCAAGACACCACAGTCTGCAGTGGCTGAGCTGGCAGAAAATCTGAACATAGAGCCAGCAATGGCTCAAGATTTAAACCCTCCCATGTGTGCCCAACAGGAGCCTGAATTTTCCAGCCTGATCTGCAGGTCTGGCAGAATGACTTGTGCAGTTGTGAGAAGATCACAGAAAGCAGCAAGCTTGTGATTACCTGTGGCAAAACACTTCCTGCTGGCCTCTCACTGAGAAGCTCCCCATGGCAAATGTCCTTGGGTGCATCAGGAGGGACAGTGCTATGAATAGGCTCAGGCTGTGTCAGGGTGGCCAGGAGGCTCTGGAGTGACACATGCTGCTGGGACAGGCAGCTGGCAGGGGCAGGGCACTCTGTCCTCAGGCCATCGAGTGCTGAACTGCCCTCAGCAGTGCAGATCAGGCAGCACAGAAGGGGCAGGAGTTCTGGGTGCGTTTGCGTGCAGCTGCGGGAATCCAGATGAGGCAAGTGCAGTGCAGAGCTTCTAGGCACACACCTGGGACAGCCAGAGCCTGGAGCATGCCCCCGGCCAGGACTGTCACTGCCGTGCCCGAGGCCAGCTCCCCAGTGGAGCGCATGGCACTCAGTGTGAGTGGCACTGCTGTGAGCAAAGAGCTGGAGGAAGTCTCAGACAGGCTTTCCCTCACTTTCCCCTCAAGAACTTCACTAAACTGAGGCTCCTGCCCCTGCTCAAGCAGTGCTGCTGCCATGCCCATGCCCAGCCACGTACTCCCCAGATCCAAATGATCCTGATCCATGCACTGACGTGCTTATATACACGCCTAGGGATCACTGGACCGCTTCTGGTGCCTGCTGCCATTACCAGACCTGCTCTGCCCTCCTCTTTGTGTGTGCTGGGGCTGCTTCCTCCCTGTCCTGTTTACCTGGCTGTCACCCCTGGCTCCTGCACCCCCTTCCCCTCTGGCTGCTCTGCAAGGGAAACAGCTGTGACCAATGCCAATCAGTTTTAATCTGCTGGAGAAGCCGTGTGGGTTCTGCCAGGACCTACCTGCAGCTTTTCAATCATAGGTGAGCTTTTCACCTTGACCTTGGGAATGGGGCAAGCATTTGGCGACCGCTTCTGCAAAATACAATGAAACAGGAAAACGTCACAGTGTAGTAGGTGAAAAGAGGAAATTTTAAAAAAGGCAGAAAACTTGGAAGAGATAAGCAGAAACTGCTGGTAGGGAAGCAAATGAAGCTTCATATAGTGTTTCCACACAAAAGTTTCTTTTTCCTCATTCCTTACCCCATTCTCCTTTTTGTTACCTAGCCATCCTAGGGCTAGATACATGTACCCCTCCTCTGTCTGAAGTGTCTGAGTTAGGTGATGTGTGATGGCTCTGCTCCTACATTGCCTTCACTAAAGTATCTAGCCTGTGGCACACTTTCCCCCAGTATTATTTCAGGCAGATTAAAATTCTACCTCTTTAAGCCTTAATGTTGGCAAATACTGTGAACTTTCTGTAACAGGAAAGACTTTTTGCCACCACTTGAGCAACAAAGTTAAAGGATATCCAATTAGTATAAGCAGGAAGGGCCTAAATGGCAGGAAAGGTAGAGCTATTAAAAAGCTGGAAGTAGTTTGAGAAAGACGGAGCATTGCTTTGAGAAGGAGCATACTGCTTTTTTCAGAAAATGAAGGAATTTAACATTTTAAAATTTAACGTTCCTTTGGCATGGAGGCAGCAAGAGCCTGTAGCTCACAGACAAGAAGGACAAAGAACTACCTGGTTGTTAAGAGCAGGTGACAACATGAAATTTAGAGGCTATCCTGAAATTTGGTGGGTATCCCTGAAATACCTAAGGATAGGAGTGACCAAAGAAGGCCTGAGTGTAACACTTCCTAAGTAGCAGCCATCTTACTGGGACCTGCTCATTCAAGGCTCCTAAAGAAATATTCTGTGGGTATTGCCAACAGATACTCCCTTCACTCTGGGTTGATTGCTCCCTTTTTCTGAAGATGGAAAAATCTCATGAGCAGAACTATTACCCCATTATGCTCAACAAACAGCATGGGTGCTCTCTGCTCAAATCTACTAAATACCAGCGGTTCCTGAACAGTGGTAACTGGATGGATCCATCAGTGTGCCAAGGGTGAAAACAAAAGCAATAGAAATGGGCTGTGCATCCATGCTGCAGGAGCAGGGACCAGCACAGAGCTGGCTCTGGGTCAGTACACGTGTAAGAGCAGGGGCAGACTTGCTGCTGCATGACTGATGGCTTTGGCTGCACAGCCTGACCTCTCTGGCACCTCCAAACTCATGTCTCCGGAGAGAACAGCTTGCAGAGAGGAAAGACCTTTTCCCCTCAGTTAAATTGGTACTCACTTGCTCATCATTGTCACTTGTCTCAGTTTTGTGGGAATACAAGGGAAGGGAGCAGGGTGGTTTCCTCCGAGTTGGCTTATGTGGTGGTACCTGAGAGAAGAAAACAACCAACTCAGCAGCAGGGAAATCAGGTTTCTTTAAAAGGAAGTGAAATTCAAGCACCCAAGGGCATGCTGTGTGAGTGACCTCGGGGGAGGCAGGGCTCAGCCTGCCCAAATGAGTCATCCAAAGGCAGCAAAAGATGGTATTAGCACATGGGGGTGCTTGCAACATCTAGAACCCAGTCCTAGTGGAAGACTCGTTTGCATTTTTCTCTTTGTGCAACAGACACTCTTCTAAGCCGTGGAGGGTGGAGAAGCCTTCCCAGAAACTTTGTCTGCAAAGCATCCTGCTGGAAAACCCTTCACACTGGAGAGGTTGTTACTGCTCTCTTTCCTGTCATTACCAGGATTTCCTTTTAATGAGTCTCAGCTGCCTACCTGCTTCATGACTTCCTACTTTATGTCGGATATATTTTCAGGGCAAAAAGGGGAATTCTGACTTTTTCAGTATTTCAGCCCCATTTGTTTCTCTTGAATGAAGGAAAGCAGCACACAGGGACAAGGCCTCAGCTGCAACTTTAAAATTGACTAAGAAACAGCTTCTCCAGAGGAGAAGGAACAAGACAACTTTATGGCAGGGACATTGATTCCTTCTGAATGTCCTTGGACTCTCAGAACTATGAAAGAGATCCCTAGGAAGGAAGGGATGCATAGCACACAGATATTGCTCTGGTCTTGAAGCCGAGCTGTCTCTATTTTTTGGCACGTTTGTAGTCTCCTGCCAAGCTGTAAACACACCTTTCATGTGTTAAAAAAATAATCCAAAATAACTGGCTAATATCTCGAAACTTGGATAACATCCACAATAACGTATTTGGGTAATTCTGTTCCCTTCTCACAGGCTGGCACGTGAAAAGCTGTACGGTTGGCTGTCCTGGAGAACCTGTGCGGCTGACGTCACTCAAATTCTGCAAGTGCTGCACCCAGCCACGGCCCTGCTGCGTCTCTAAGCAGCCCAGTGCAGCCCTGCTCTAACCCTGTGTCATGCCAGGAAGCAATAATGTGTCTTGTGGCAATCCCACCATTCTGCGACCACGAAATGCCGCGCTGTGCCACAGCGGCTGTGTCAGAGCTTCCCTGGCTGACAGGATTCCCCTCTGCTGGCATGGGCCAAACACGGGTTAAAGACCATCCCTCGGGCCATTAATCTGAAGCCAGCTTGAGAAAGCTGGTGGGGAAGTGACAGATGGCTTGGAGAGAAAAGACAGGAAACTTTGTCCTCCTCTGTCTCTGGAGAAAATTAGTTTCTCTGCAGCGTGAGGCCCCTCCACGCCGCCCTGGCCTGGGAGCAGCAGAGGTCTGCAGATAACACAAGAGAGGTCTGGGAACTTTCTGCCTTCTGAAGGGTGAGGGACTTGGTGCAATTAAATCCCGTACCTTCAAAAGAGGAAATTACTGTAATGGGACACACAGAGTGGTGTGCTGGTGACTGGAGGGAAAAAAAATAGTGCTTGGGAAAAGACTGGCTATTCTCATCCTGGGAGTGCTAACCCCTGAGAGATGATGGCACACCAGCTCTGCAGGGCAGAGGTCACCACTGCATCCAGCCAGACAGGAGGGGTGACAGGGAGGATACCCTTAGGCCAGGCTGGGATCGGGAGCTGAGGGGCAGAAGGGAGCAGTTCGGTTTCAAAAGGTCCCTGAAAAGGGCCAGCAGCAAACATTTATGCTTCTAAAAGAAAAAGGCATAATGATAAAGGAGGCTCTCTGAAAATGTCAACCTCCTTTCATAAATAACCCTGACTTTCCTTTCTTCCTAAGAGAGGTATTCTAGTGTTTTGCTTAGCTGGAGAAAGTCAGCGTGTGAGGCAATGCTTGGCATAGTGGGATTTCATTAAAATAAAGTTTCAGCGTGATAGAGATAGGCACAGAGTCTGAAATATCATTGGGAAGAGGTAATGAAGGTGAGTAAAGAGGCAGCTTTCTCTCAGACCTTCACAGAAGTAATAACCTGGAGGTAAGCTCCTTTTGTGAGTGAGGTGCTGGTGACCTGCCACTGGCTGCTACACTGCACCATCTGTGGTTTGTTTCTTTTCCCATCAATACTGGCCACCTCACTATTCACTGTGACTGGCTGCCCACAAAGCCAGCCCAAACAGGACATGCATGCCCTGCTGTCTGCTGCTGTTGGGTAGATCTGTGCGCCCTACCAAGCTCTGCAATGTCTTGGTCAGTGTCTGTCCCAAGACATCGCTCTACCAAAACACTCATCCACCAGTCAGCGATGCATGGAAGATACAGCCACAGCTTGCACTGCACGAGGAGACGAATCCTCTGTGCAGATCCAAAATCAAGGTGGATTCATGCTCAGATCACTGATGTTCCAGCAGGAAGAGACAAGTGGTTAACCTTCCACTCAGTTTCCTGCTGGCGGCTGCAGAGCACCTTACCTCTTTTCCAGGGATATTGGCCACTTGCTCTTTGAACTTCCCTGCTAGCTGAGCCACTGAGGGTGATGCTGATTTGTCCACCTCTGAGTTGGTCTCTGCTGGCCTGTTCTGACAAACCAGGAACAAGAATTTGTGAGTGAAGGTTGGGAAAAGCAAGCCTGTGTATGTGGTACAGAGTTCAAGAATGAGCAAGGACCTGAAGCAGAGTTTCTCACATCTGGCATCAATCAGCCAGCCTGAGAGCAAGAGGTTTTGGAAGACAGGATTTAGCAGCATTTTCAAATATCCCAGAAAATCAGTAATTCATGCAAAGCCTTTCAGCTCCAGCTGAAGAGCCTACACTCAGTACTCTTCAATGGAAGCAAACCAGGTGTCTCAAGCCAAGTGTTGGTTCCCCTCATCCTTGCAGTGAGCAGATGGAGCAGGCAGTAATGTACATTCCCTTACATATCCTCAGCCCTCTCATACCCTTGTTACTGCCCTGGTCACCATCAGCCTTGCTTTTCCAGTGGTTCTGCTGTGAGAACCCCTTCCCAGTCCCCATCTGCTGGGAGATGTGTCCCTTGCTGTTCTGCTTTTTTCTCAGTGAAATCCTGAGGCGAGCGGTGGGGGGAAGGAGGAAGTACCATGGCTGAGAGAAGCTTTCCCTCCCCTGGGATGACAGCAGGCTGAGAAGCAGAAGGCTTGTGGAGTCTGGATGATGCAGCTCTTCCCACATCACACATCATCCCACATTTACCTTGTTTTCTTTGCTCTGTGTCTACTGAGTAGAGTGAGTAGAAAGCCTTGAAATCAAAGCTGATAAAAGGAAAACCTTGTTCCTCATCTCTAATATCTGATGCCGCAGAAACCAAACCAGAGGACCTGAGAATAACTAACTGCACCTCCAAGCAGGAGTAACAATCCTGATTTTGTTAGAGGTGGAGAGCTCGGAACAAGAAACCAGGCTATGAACCATCAGTAAGGAGCCTCACATCTCGCAGCTCCCTGCACCAGCACCACAAACCCACAACCAGCACCACGCTTCCCACCCCACTGCCTCAATGCCCTTTCTGCTTCTCCAATTCTGTTTGCATTGTGGAAAAAGGCCTTTCCCTTTCTCGGAGAGCTGTAAATAAACGCTCCCAATACATGTTACCTTCTTTTTCCCAGGCCCACAAGCCCCTGTAGGTGTCTGCCATTCCCTGTTAAGTTTCCCATACACTTTGGAACAGCTTTCCTGAATGCAAGGAAGTCGTATCAAACTGTCTCATCCCAGTGACCTTCACACACCTTCCCCTCCTGTTTCCACCTTTCACTGGAGTGATTTCAGTTACAATTACAGGCAGGGAAAGTGGCAGATAATGGAATGGAAGAAGGAGTGAGGCATGCAGATCAGCAGGGCAACCTTCTGCACATGAAAAATGATGCCTGGGCTAAGTGAGGAGGGACACCAGCTCCAAAATGCAGGCTGTGTCTGCCTGCCATGAAGGGAGGGCAGGCTGGAAAGAGGAAGGAGCAAAGAGTGAACCTGGAGAATGCAGGATGGACTGGGAGGCTCAGCTCATCATACCAGCTCCCAGAATACCTGGGCACGGCGGAATGGACACCTGAAGTAAGGACTCAGTTGAAACAAATCAGCTGCAAGTGCTCAGTGTCTGCGGCAGAAAGGCTGCCTCCCTCGTAGTCCCCTTTTCTCCAAGAGCTTCTTTCACAGCCCTTTGCCTTTACCCAGAAAAGACACTGAACTTCCTCTTGGCCCTGTGACCTCTTGTTTTTGGGCTGAGTTTTTCCCTTCCTTCTTTTCCTTTTAATTTCAGCCTGCAAACACAGCTGCCATTCTGTGACGGGAGCCCGGAGGCCGGCGCAGTTCCGCGGGCGCGGGCCGGCCGCAGGAAGCTCTGAGCATGCCATTCTAAGATTAGCACCAGCAGCCCACGGAAGTCCTCCAGAAACTGCCAGCTGCAGGCTCTCCCATCACGGAAAATAAAGAGCAGGAAAGGATCCCTTCTCGGACCGCTTCTGGCACTGACACTGCTGCTTTTTTAACAACTCCTTTTTCTGCCCCCAGGTGAAGTGCCAGGCTCCGTGCCTTCTGGTCAAGGGAAGGCGCTGTGTTTGGGTGCAGTTCCCTTCCTTGCACTGCAGGAACATCATTCCTCTGACTTGCAGGAGCTGGGCTGGCAGTCTCCCTCTTCTCCTTCCCAACACTGTGAGGAAGGTGGGAAGCCTCATTTTATCACTTTCAACCCGGAGCGTGTGCCAGTCCTCAGCCCCTCCCACACCTAAGACTAAGACATCTGCTCCTCTCACCCCAGAGCTCAGTGCTGGCTCTCTCCTGCCTCACAATATTAATTATGTAATCTTTCCCATTCCTGGTCACATTTCCCACCTTGGTGAAATAACCCACCACTACTTTTCTAAATGGTGATGAGAATGAGCTCTTTTCCTTTTCTCTCTCTCTCTTTTTTTTTTATTTTTTCTTTTTTTTTTTGGCAATAGTGGTGAAATTACTCAGACATGATTTTTGTGCTTTTTGCAGCCAACTGCTGATCCTTTTCAGCAGAAGAGCATGGTCAGCCTGCATGGGCTAAAATCACTGAGCTATGGTTAAAGTCTTAGTCCAGCAGTAATTTGGTGACTGCTACTCTGAGGTCTTCTACTGTTCCATAAAAATAAGTATTTCAGCATTGTATATTCTGAAAAATGTCAGACAGTGCTGTAAACAGGAACTGAATTATACCATCAATGTGAGCATGGCACTGTCTGCAAAAAAACAAAAAAAAACCCAGAAGTGCAACTACCAAGTTCTCTGTAAGGGGCTTGTTTCACTTTTCTCTTTCAAGTAAGTATATGAAATTGAGCAAAATTAAAAACAGTTTTTAAAATGCTGTTTTTCATCTGCTTTTAAAACTGAGCCTAGTCCCTTTTAGCAGCAGGGGGGAAGAAAGTTCTGCTTTTATCTGTATCTGAAGTACTAATGTGCCAATCTGACCCCCCAAACCTCTCCTTCCTCACGCATCTGAGTCCTTGCCTCTATTGTGAGAGCAAAACTGTCCTCCAACCCCTGACTGTGCAGAGTGTGTGAAGGGAGGCCACTGTTTTTAGCACAGATCCTGCTCCTCTCACAGGCTGCCCGGGTCCACTGGACCCCCACAGAAATGACCTGCTCCACTAGGTGCCCACAGAAATGTCCCATCACGTACCTGGTTTGACTGCTGAAAGGAGGTAAGCTCTACTGGCTGCCATACAGTGGAGTGTTTTGGCTAAATACCAGCTGAAAAACAGCAGAGATCTAAACTACCCTAGCCTCCTTCCCTCCCCTACGAATCTTCTGACTTGTCTGCTTTTGCAGGCAGCACATTTTGGCCAGATGGGTCATCTTTTATCTGAGAAGCAACCCCTCCGCAGCACCTTGCAAGGCTGGAGTATTCAGCAGCTATGAAATCAGGGAGGGTTACCCAATTTTTGGTACCGGTCCTGTGCAATTATCTGCCCAATTCTCAAGCAGCTGCATCTGGATACAATTTTTGAGGCCAGTTCCTCGTCTCCACATCCCTCCATTGTTTCAAAAAAGCTTCACAGGAATGACTCCCTGCAGCCTGTTCTCACACCAGCCCATCATGCCAGCTCCTGTGCTCACACAAGCGCTGCAAAGCTCCCTGTGACACTCACAGGGATCTTTTCTGCTGCACACACAATCTACCTCAGCAACAGCAAAAATGCAAAAATAATGACAAACACAGTGTCTCAGAGGCAGATACAGGAAGGCATCCAAGGCTCAGAACCACTGTCTTGATTACAGATCCAGAAAGGGTGATATTCAGCACCCAGTGCTGCACCCTGTATGCTAGAGCAAAACAAGAGAGTGGTTTTGGGGCACAGTTTCATAAGGCCTTGGTTTCAGACAGCTTATGTTTCCAGCCACTCCTTCTCCCCTGACCTTTCCTTTCCCCCTTCCCCCCTCCCCTGCACCCGTGTGAGTTTGTGGGGCTGTGCTGAAAACTGGATCACTGAAATGATCTGGGCTTAAAATACACCCCTTAACTCTTTACACGGCTATTTTTAACCCAGATAATTTCAGCCTTGGCGTTCACAGCACGGCCCAACACGCGCCTGTCCTGCTGCAGTGCAAAGGAGTGCGGGGTGGCAGGGCAGCCTAAAGCACAGAGGGGAGGGCTTCCCTGTGACTGCTCCAGCCAGAGCCTGAGGAAATCACACCCCTATGTGTCCTCCTGTTCTGATCAGACAGAAAATTCCTATTTTTGCATGCCTGCTGGCAGAGGCTGGTCTGTGGCACTGGTGTTTCACCCTGCAGTCTGTTGCCACCCACCTGAGGCGCAGCCAAGCCCAGGCTGTGACCTATAAGCACGTCACCGGTAAGAAGTTGCCATCGAGGACCCACAGAACACCCATAAATACTGTGTCAGCCATCCCCAGCAGCCCTGCTTCAAAGGACAGCAGCCACAAGTGCAAGCAGGTTTTCCTTCCTGCATGAGGCCAAGCCCTACACTTGTAGGACCTGCTCAGCTAAGGAAGGGATGGATATTCATCTATGGGGAGGACAACTGCTTAAGTCAAAACAAACCACCATCACACTCTGCCTGGAGGCCAGCAGCTGGGAAGCAGTGCTGTGGTTTTGCTGGAATAGAAGCATCAATCTCGAGCAAGGATTTCAGGAAGGAACGGAGCCACTTGCAGAGCCTTGCTTTGCTGCCGGGCCCAGCTCTCCAACGGCAAAGTATTCTGCACAAAGCCTTCCCAGGACTGACCCTTCTCATTTTCCTAGCTGCAGGATTTGAGGAGCCAGCCAGCCACAGCCCTTGTCTGCACAGGAAAGTTTATACCAAAGTGAGCTAATTCTCTCAGCTTCCAGGGCAAAATAGGGCCTGAATCTGATCGAGGTGCTGCTAACTGAACTAATTTGCAATCGGCTTGGCTGAAAGGAGCTGTTCTCAAGCCCTCAAGTACCCAATTGTGACACAGAAAGCTGCACTTTGGCAATGACACTGTAAGCTGCATCAGGGAACACGGCTCCTCCCCAGGGCTTGGAGGGGGTGAATGTCTCCTGCTCCTGCAGTGAGGTGCAGCACCCAAAAAGGTTTCCCTGCAGAGGTGGGGTTTGATGAACTGCAGATGTCCTGCACATCTCAGACCAAGCAATGGAGAAGGGATGATGGTACTGCTCCAATTCGGGGTGACACTTTCCATCGGCAAGAGCCAATCCCTTCTCCCTGGCCCATCTTTTATTCAAGCACAGAAGCCAGCTGGAGGCAAAAGGTCACTGAATAGTCCCACAGAGCACGATCTAAGGTGTACTTCCTGTTTATCTGCAGAGGACATGAACTTATGCTCTGGAAAATGCACCACAAATGCATCTCAGTTATTTTGGCTCTCGCATTTTTTAAGTGCAGATAAGATTAGACGGGCAGCTCATAAGGAACTCCTCTTTAAATCAACCAAAAAAAGCTCAGGAATAGTTTTTAATTAGTATTGGACCCATGCTACTGAATGTTAAAACCTCTCTGACATGTAGTTTGTAGTTTCACTCAAAGTCTTCCCTCTGCATGTGACATTTAGATGAATCCCAGCCTGCACCCTCCTGCCAACATAACCTGAACTGATCGGTTTATCTGTACCCATAAAAGTGCATCAGTGGCACTGGGATCACACTGAAAGAGGAACATTGTCTGGACTGGGAAGGGAGAGGCAAATAAGCAGGGTATGTTTAAAACACAAACTCCCCAGAAAGAGCAAACTGAAAGACGAGAGGGTGGGAAAGCACCTGAATCACAGCATGAGGAATCGGGCAGCACAAAGCAGGAGATGATGCCACCCACCACCCAGCTGGCCTGTTCTGCCTGTGACCCACAAAAGCACAAACACAGGCTGAACACAGATTGCCCAGGAAGTGGGTGGGCTCAGGCTGGCCTTGGCCCATGTTTCACATCCCTAGAAGGAAATATCACGATGCTTGTTCCGACTGGAGCTCAGCACCACACTGGGCCCCTGGCTCAAGAAGCAATACAGCCTAAGATGTAAGCCCTGAATAAACAAAACTCTTCTTGCTACTCTGACCCCTCTTCATCCCAGCAAAGCATCCTTCTTCCCATCTCTCTCTTTACTCCTCTTCACAAATCATTCTCACTGGAGACCTTCCAGCTCTCTGTTTCAGGAGGGATTTATGTGATTTATTTACTCACTTGACGTCTTATCTGGCAAGGAAGCTGCTCCTTGTCTCATTGTAGTAAATTCTAATTATTGGGAAAAGCCCCAGCTGGAAGTGGCTGCAGCTGTGGCTCTGTGATACTTCAAAGCCAGTCCTGTCCATCACTGTGTCAGCCTGCAGCACCTTGGGAAGTGAGACCAAGGCTCCTACCTGCCTTTCCTACCATTTCCTGTACAACAGGAGTGATATTTACTGTGCTGTGCTCCACGAGAGCAAAAGCTACCCTGTGAGCCACCTCTGCAGCTTCCCCTGGTGGGGCCAGGCTAGCCCTGAGAACTTGGTGAGAATTTAGACCATTACCACAGTTACTTTCCAGGAGAGGACAAGAATATCTCGCAGGTCCTTCAGGTGTATTCTAAACACAACAACGACAAAAAATTTCTACTTCTATTTTTCTGCAGTATTTTCTTTGCTCAGCCTTTGCCAGACACTAAACACCTCAATTTCGCAATCCCAATGAGAATTTTATGAGCTTCATGAACGGCAGCATGCAGAGAGTCCTCATCCTTTTTCCCCAAGTTGTCATCAGATGGCTGAGCAAAAAGGAGTAACTGGTCCCAGAGTGCCATGGGCCCCTCACTGCTAGGAGGCAGGAGTGAAATACAATAGAAAGCTGAGCAAAGAAAGTAAGATTTCCACTTGAAAGACAGAAGAAGAATTCTGGGGCTGATATCTAGCCATAAAATCTGGTTATGAAAAAGTGTAAGGGTTTGCTGAGGAGTACAGTGATGACCCCAGCATGCTCTGCAGAATCCTTGGCTGTTGCTCACCAGGACTGGCATTTTGAAGGTTGTGCAAACAGGTTTCTAGTTTGACTCGCAACAAATGGACTTAACATCTCATATGAGAGCACACACAACTGTGCAGAACCATTGCATGTCCAAGATAAAGCTTCATCTACATTGTGAAGCCTCAGCCAATGCAGAGGAAGCTTCCACGACTGATGTCACATGCAACAAATTAATTCTTGCAGCTTTGGGGAAAGCAATCTGTGACTCATATCGTGAATGCTGGAGTTTGGGCTCCAGATTTCTGAATACCCTGTGAAGACAACAGGACCTCAGATTAGGTCTGGGACCAGTCTGAGCTCCAGGTCCCAAAGATGGGTTTTAGACTCCTCTGACCCAGCCACACATCTCTTCTGTACATATCTCTACATAGCTGTAGATTGTGGTGTCCTCGGGACAAGGGAGCGCTTATTAATTGAGAAATGCCATAAAAGTAAAGAAATATTGGACATGGAAGTTTTGGAGGCAGTCTGGCGGAGGTAAGGAGTCCTGCTTACACGTGCTGCCTTCAAGGCAGTCAATGCTGTGAGAACCCAGAGATCCCCAGCAGCTCTCCTCAGCTCCCTCTGAAAACAGGACCTCTCACAGCAGCCCTTACAAAGATTCAACTAAAACTCCTGAAATGCAAGTGGCAGGAAAACACATCAGGTCTTCTCTTGAACTCTTCCTTTTTGAAACATTTTCAGTGGAGAGCAAGCTTCTTGCCTGAGGGTAAGTCACTGCTGGCCTTTCTCTTAGAGCCTATTGAGTAAGTTAGCCACAACAACTCAGAAGTATGACATTCCTTCTCAGAGTGGCACCCAGGTCAATGCTTATCCCACCACAGATGAATTAATATAGGATGAGTGTGTGCCTGACCTCAATTGCAAGGCTATTGCACAGCTGTAATGAGGGTGATAACAAGGAAGGAGCTCTGACTACAACCCAGCGCAGAACAGTATGAGGAATGTGGACTACAAGGGATTTTTGTTTTGTTTTTAGGAGAAAGGGCAGAAAAATCCCACTTTACATAAAATATGTAAAAATATGTAACACTTCCCTGAGTTTGGAAAGAGTTTGCTTTAGGGCAACATTTTTCTCAAGACTTGCAGTGATCTGGTCCTGATTTTCTCATTCTGAGAGTTCCCTTGTGAAGTGCTGCTATCTTGGCACTCGGGGTCAAGCACTGCCCAAAGGGTAACGTAAGGATATTCCAGCTCAGCAGCTTTCATCCAGAAAACTGCAAGAAAACCTCTCAAATGCCTCACTTGAAAACTACAGAAGGTCGGATCTGCCAAATTTAAAGGGCAACCAAAGCAGTTACTGCTGTATACTCCCCAGAACTGGTCCTGAGGCAAGCCAAGGTTTCAGCTGTCAGGAGAGCACTCAGGTGACCAGGCAGGTGTGTGAGGTCTCCTCTGCCCCAGCAAACCTTGAATTCTTTGCTACGTGTCAGTACAGCTTTAACAAGCAGGCCAGCAAGTGCTTGCCCTAAACCCTGGATTAAAACCCATCCTCTCCTGGGCAGACCAAAGGGTTTGAAGCCCACACTCTGAGAGAACAGAACAGAGCCCAGGCTTCCTGAGCAAGTGTCTTGTTGCGTCTGGCAAAGGCTGCCAAGAGGGGTTTGATCCAGCACCACCATTTCCAAAAGAGGCAGCAAACCGCAGCACCTGGTCCTCGCCGGGCAGGGTGCCTGTGCAGGGCCAGCCTGTGTGAAACCTCAGCCTGCACCCTACAGAGACACAGCCAGCTCTTGGCTCTGCTGTGCCCTGAGCAGGAAAAGCCATCTGGCTGCTCAGCCACAACTGTCGGTGCAGGGGACGGCAAACCAGCTAAAATCAGCCATTTAAATAAATTATTTGGTGTGTGCTCATGGCAGTTTGGTGACTGAGGTGAGCACAGACACCTCCAGCAAAACACGGGTGTCACTGTTTCCTTCCTGCAGTAAGTGCTTTTTGTGAGATGCCTGATCCTGTTTGCCGGTGTTGGCCATGCTCAGGGTATTCTGATGGGGAAAGGAGTGGTGGGAAGAGCTGAGGAGGTGGGACAGAGGAATGTAAGAGTGACCCAAGGACAGGTCAAGTGGGGCAAATCCAGGTTTGTGCAGAAGCAGGACCCCAGGCACTGGTTAAATTTCAATGCAGAGCAGGCGGGTGCCCAGTGAACTGGAGGAACCTGCAGGGTCAGGCGCTGGCTGCAAGATGTGGATTGCAGCCTTTCCCTTCTGCATTAGTCCTGTAGTTGAGCTATGACGTGATAATTCCCCTCAACTACTCAAAAATCCAGGAAAGAATTTTAGTTCAAGAACTAAACTGAGATTTGGTCCCAGAAGCCAGAATGCTCAAGAGGAAAGACACCAAAGGTACTCAAGAAAGGACAAGGTGACTCCTACTGCAAGGAGAAGACAGGATGTTGGGATGAGAGGTAGGAAGGTAAAATATAAGGCTGCTAAGTACCAGTGAGACCTGAGGGGGAGAGGCTGTGGGACATACAGTAGAAAGAGATCACAATCATCAGAATTATTTGGTTTATAAGACACATAACAATATTTGCCTGCAGACAGGGACAAGGAAAAAACAGGAGAGCTAAGCAGAGAGGCAAAAATCTACATTGCCAGCCAGGCCAGCTGCCTACAGACAAGGCTGTAGGTGTCCAAGAGAGCAGGGAACACACACAGGCTCCATGAGGGAGCACAATCAATGCAAGAGAAACGGCCTCCACCCTTCCTGTGCAAGGGCCCTGCGTCTGCAACCTGCAACCGCCTCACGACAGTTGCAGCACAGCTGCTCACAGACAGGCCGAGCAGCCAATGTGGAAATAGCTCCAGGCAGCAGGAAAAGGACTGTGGATAAAGCTGATATGTGGCTGGATGTGGTCATACACAAGTGGAAAAAAGAGGGAAAAGCAGAGAGGCTGTGCCCACACATGGCAGCCTTTCCCTGGAGAGGCTCCATGCAAGGGGGCTCTTCTGCCACCTGAAGCAGCACAACTTCAGAAACTCACCCAGACTGGGTTTTAAGCCCAGATATAGCCCACAGGGTTCTCCCTTCGACTCTTTGCGGTGTGCTCTTGTCTCTGTTCAGAGGCTGAGCTATTCAGGATGATAGAGCTCCAAGAAATTAAAAACAAGTACAGAATGATTGAAAAGCTGGAGGTTACTCTGTGGCTGCTGTAGGTGGAAATGTATTGCAAACCATCTAAATACAACTCTACCGCTGCAAACTGGAGCTCAGCCATCAGTAACCTTAACTATCAGTAACCTTAAGCACTGAGACACAAAAGCCAAGTAGTTTAACACAGATCTCTACAACTACTAAGTCTGACTGCATTAGGAGACTAGACTTATATGTCTCTCCCCTTTATGAAGTCCTGGAAACTCAGTGTCTTGTTATTTCTTTTGAGTTGATATACTTGTTTTAAAAATACTGGCCATATTTATCTGGACCAAACAGTTTCAAAAAACAGGTGGGTTTTTGTTGTTGTTGTTGTTGTTTTTTTGGTGGGTTTTTTGGTTTTTTTTTTTTTCTCATTTGGCATTAAAAGAAGTGTTAATGTTGCAGAGCTCTTCCCTTGCTCCAAGTGAACACCAGGGACACATCTGAAGCAACTGTCCATCAAGTTTTCCATATCTCTAAGTCTTTCAGGGGAAATAGTTTGTGCTGCTTAAATGGGAGTGCTATCAGTAAGCCAGAACCTTGCAGCAGATACACTGAGCATTCCTATCATTTGAGGTTATGAAAATTCAGATTGGGATGCTGAAAATAAAGTCCTTTACTCTGGAATGCCCTGTCAAATACAGCCCTCAGCTCCTCGTTTAAAGACAATGAAGGAGGCCAGTGGGAACATAACAAGAGGAAATGGCCTCAAGTTGCCCCAGGAGAGGTTTATATAGGATATTAGGAAATATTTCTTCACTGAAAGGGTTGTTCAAACACTGGAACAGGTTCCCAGGGAAGTGATGGAGCCATCATCCCACGGGATGTAGCACTTAGGGGTGTGTTTTAGTGGTGGGCTCGGCAGGGCTGGGTTAATGGTTGGACTTGCTGATCTTACAGGTCTTTTCCAATCTAGATAATTCTATGATTAACTTGGCAGGAGAACTTAAGTGCCATCTGAGAGCTAATGCACCACTTTCTTAAGTAATTGAAGATCCCCACTCTCCTTCAAGCAGCACTACTTTTCATTTCTCCAAAATTAAACTAGGTGAACACCTACACAGTTTTCAGCTTAGTTCAGGAAAACATCTGGATTTTCTGGTATGTCAGGAAGGATATGGATATAAAGTCCTGTCATGAACTCCTTCTCCCCATCTGATGGGAGCCCTCTAGCAATAAATACTGCCTGAAGGCTTGGTGATACAACCAGACATGAGCTATAGCAGATACCTAAACTGCAGATAAAATGCTTGAAGGGGGGGAGGGGGAATGAGTTATTTCTCAGAAATCATCCACTGAATAAATAAGTTGATGAGGCTGTGTTGTTTTAAGAAACCACAGCCACGCCCAACGTGGAATCGCTCCGTTGGAGCCAAGGGCTGATCTGTACCCCGCCGGGCTGATGCTGATGTCCTGATCTGCAGCTGACACCAGCTGTTAGCAAGATGTTGGTCTGGCCAGCCTGGAGAGCTCTGCTTCCCGTGTGTCTCCAGCAGCTTGTCCAGGCAGGCTCCGGGATGTGTCCTCCAGACTCCCAAAGGCTCATTCCAAAGGCTCCGTGGCAGGAGGGATGGGGTGGCAGCTCTGATGAACAGCAGTGGGGGCCACTGGAAGAATAGCTGCTTTCCTGGAGAGCATCTCTGTACCAGCTGCTTGTACAGAGCTCTGCTCCTGGCCAGGGCTTCCCTCAGGATCCCTCCCAGCTTCTCAGCATTTCCCTCCCAGACATCTGTTTTTCTTAATGGTCTGGGAACTGTACACAGCTTGTCAAGTTCCCCTAAATTAATTGGTGCCTCTCTGTGTGTACTTCCAGGCCTTCTCCTGGGGAGCTCTTGCTGCTCTAGAAGGGTAAGGGGTGAGCTGATGGAGGAACAACCAGCAAAACCTCCCAGGCTGCCCACAGGAGACAGGAAATAGTGCAGTCTTTGGGGCAAGTGCTCCAACCTCACATGAGCAAGGAACTCCAAACTAAGATATAGAGTGGAGAGATGGCCAGGAAGGCTGGACTTGCACGGGTACTACTTCAGTGGGGAAAGAAATGCATAAACCTTGAAATAAATCATCATTTTATGCCATCTAGACCACAGTGTTCCTTTAAGTGACTTGCTGTAGCTTCAGATACGATGGGAGGCTACACCCTGCTCTCACCTGCAGATCCCTGGGAGACCCCTGGGCATCACTCTGAAAGAAATGGGCTGAGCAAATGGAACAGCCCCTGTAGCAGAAAAGGTCTCAACCCTCTTGGTTGCCTCACAGGGGGTCAGCAAAAAAGGCCCTGTTTATAGCAGAGTCTGAAAAAAAAATGTATTTCAACAGGAGGAGGCTCGGACTCAAGATGCCTTAAATGAGACGAGGAAGGGATAACTCTTGGCCTAATGGGTGGTTAAAGAGGATGAACTTTAAGCAAGTGCATATACAAAAGGCATAGAGTATCTAATCTGAAGCTATTCAGAAGGTTAAATTAGAAACTGAAGTCACTGAACTGTCAAAGAAGGTACACGGAGAATGCAAGATGCAGGGACAGCTCTAAATACTCCTGACAAAAGCTGTAAGTAGACTGTGGTACCTCCCCGTTTAAACTCAGTTAGAGACAGCCTAGTTGGAGCAGCACAGAGATTCAAACTCCTCTTAATTGATCAGGCTGGGAACAGAAAATCAGAAGATTGAACGAGCCTACACAGAGCTTCCAACTGCAGTGGCTTCCAGGACTCATCAGTTAGGGCTGCGCTATCTTTGTAACACATTGCCATTAAATTAGGTCTACACTGGATACAGGCAGGGCAGAGAAGGAGGTTCATATTTATCTAAGCCAGGAATTTAGTCTAAAAAGGTACACAGATATGGAGTGAAGTGATAGCAAGCACTCTGCTGGCAGACAGCTTAAGGTGTGAACGCTGAGCTATACCCACAGAGATGTCTTGTTACTTGGACCCCAGAGGCACTGCGGATCCAGGTCTGCAAAGCTGCTTTCCCACCCTTTAGCTTCATCCAGAGTCTTGGGCCTGTAAGACGCCTGAAAATTTGGAAACACTGGGAAAATGTACCCAGGCAGCTGTAATTTGCTCTAATGTTTGAAAATGCCTGAGTTTGCAGCCCAGTCTGGATCAGCCATAATGATGCATAAGAAACTTAAGTCTTTTCCACAGGTAAACAACTCTTCAATATACCCTAAGGAAAATGCAAACAAGCACCTCCTGAGCGGCAGCTTGGTCTTTGACACAGACTATTTTTTGGTGATGTGAAGAAGATAATGATTTCTGCTTCTGAGTATAAAATTCTCCCAAAATGCTCTAAGGGAGAAACCCAGTGTTTGTAAGACCTTTGCAACACTTTACCCCTACTTCAGTGCTCTATTTCTTTTACCTGCCGGCTGATTGGAACTCATTTACATGTTCTTTCTCTGGCAAGAAGAGGAACTGAAGCTCTTTCAGCCTCAGGCACAGTTTCCTCAGGTCCAAGCTGGGCCACAGGAACCAGGTGTCCAGGAAGTGTGGGCTCAGTGCCTGCACAACACTGCTCAGTGAGTGAATCAGCTCTGCAAGGAAGCTCTGGCCAGCAAGTCCCTCAATTCACAGGTGTTCAAAAGAAAAATGAAACTAAACTTTTGATTTCTGGAATCACTGGAATGATCCAGTGATTTCTGAATACATTAGTTGACTATGTCAGGATGATGTACTACATGAGATTGAAGTCCTGATGAGAGTGGAAAAGGCAGCTTTGCATTGATCTGGGAGATGAAAGACACAGCACTAAGACTGTTTCTTCTTTGTAGGAGGAACCAGTGTATTCAGCAATCCATCCCTTCTACTCTGTCCTCTTCATAGGCACCTGCTGTCTGGAGGAGTATGTTTGTTTGCACAGAGAGCCCCTGTGCCTCCAACTGGGAATGAACACCTTCAAACTGGGAATGAACACCCTGGTTTCTCACGGAGGGACAGTGTCGACAGCTCTCTGCACCTTGTAAAGACTTGCGAAGAAGGGCAAACCCAACTGGACCCAAATTCACAAGTTAAATGTGCCCTCACTGCAAGGCCCAAGGGGGGAAATTGCTGGGAAGCCTGGCACACCAGCTCAAGTGTGTGTCTATGAAAACAGGGCATGTTTCATCTGAACTTACATCAGGAGGAATGTGGCACTCAGCAGAAAGGTATTTCAAGACGATTAACTTGACTGCTGTCGCAGTACGCATTTTTAAAGGATAAAGAAACCAATTCTAAAAACAGGAAGAAAGAATAAAAATAAAATTTTTTTTGTGTGTTTTACACAGGCAATAAAATAACCATTCCCAGACTCCTGCAGATGTGATGCCAATTTATTTTGACCTGAGCTTCCCACAGGCAGAAGTCGTCTGGGCTTGAATAATGCACTGCAGGCAGGGAGGAATCATAAACACTTTTGGGGCCTGATGCTGAATAGCCACTGGCTTCTCCTCGCAGCCCACGCATGGGAAAACTGCAGAAACAGCATTGTGCTGCCCCTCTGGTGGCCCTATCAGTATCACTAACCTGAATACAACTGAAGATTGCTTCTTATCTTTCTAATGCTCACTCCAGTCTATTTTTGAATCATTCATGGGAAAAAGATTTCTACTACATTTGGTTTCCACTATGCTACTCCAAGCCATGCCAGACCTCACTGTTAGAAATCATTTCTGCTATTTGGTGAGATATAAATCTTTCCTTGGATTGGATCCCATTATTCCCAGGCATAGTGCTTTTCCCATGCACTAACAATTTTTGTTTCTTCTGTGCTATCAGTTTTACAGTACTGTCCTCAGTCTCTCAGCAAAGCCACACTGACTTGTTAAACTCCAATCTTCTGAAGCCAGAATTCCCTCTCCTTTGCATTTTTGTGCCTTTCTGTGCACAAGAAGTCACTGGTCTGCACCCTTTAGATATCCAGGCTTTCCAAACCACACACATTAATTCTCCATGCATTTGAGAAGCCTGGGATGAACAGGGGCTTTGTTGAAGCTGGCAGTAGTAAATCAATATCCTTTGCAGATTAGCCACCAGCCATCCACACTGACCAAAACCCTGCCTGCATCTCTTTAGAAAGGGTAAACAGGTGTATTTGCATATGCAAAAAAAACAGCTTACAACTTTGCTACCTGTTCTGTAGGGTTTGAGTGCTTTTAAAATCTGATGATGAACAAAGAAGAAAAAGCCATGCATGTAAATCTGCCACCAATCTAGCAAGTGAGGTGTGGGTCTTTGTTTGCAGAAGCCTTTCAGAAACACCTTCAGCAAGTAATGTGCTTGAATCTGACAAGAATTTGGTGCAGTGTCTTCTCTGTCTTTCTGAAAAGTGAAAACTTCATTTGGCACTAATGGGGCAGATAAAGCTTATCCTTATCAGTACATGACCAGGGCCCAGATACTGGTGGTAAGATATAAAGACAGAGCTCAGATCTGATGTAAAAGCAATTCTGGCATGAGACTGCATAGGCTGGATGCTTTGTGACCTGGATGAAGTGTGACTTAAATCCATGCCTGGTGAGACTCTGCAGGAATGAAGTGCCCTGTGCCTCTGTCACAATCAGGCGTGAAGCAACTCTGCAGTGAGTGTGTAATAACAACTTCTTACACAACAGCTCTTGTGTCTCTAGACCACATTCATCTTATGCCTGCTGTCCTGCAAACTGCTAAAGGCACAACCCTGCCTGCAAAGCACCAAGTCAAGGACACCCAAATGGGTTTCCTTGCTGCTGGGTTCAGCTGCCAGCTCAGATCCCAAATTCAGGCTGTAGAGTTGTTGTTTTAGGAAAAGGAGCATCTGTCTCTCTAACCACCTCTGTTACACAGACTGAAGCGGAACCAGAACGGAAAAGCAATCCCAGTGCGTGTGGGCTGGTTCATTTCTATGATAAAAGCCAGCAAGTTTCCAAGCAGCACCTATTGATAAAGCAGTGCTGATGTTTTTCCCTGCTCTTCAGATAAGCAGATCCTGGGAATGTATTAGAAGGTATGTGGGATATGCTGCCAATTAGACTGTGGAGCACAGGAAGAGAAGGCATTTCCAAAATGCTGTCAACAGTGGCTTGGGACACCCAGACAACCAAACTGGGGAGTGAGGAGAGGCTCAGAAGAATTCTCCCTCTCTGGTGGCACAGGAAAAGCCTTAACTCCATTTATTCTGGGGTCTCTGCTAGGTGTAAGAATGGGCTGCAGCACATCCCACTGGGTTTGATTTTGCTGTTTTCCCTCCTTCAAGGAGGAGGTTTCCAGTCACAGGGAGGTAGAAGTCTGCCAAAATGAATCCTTTCCAGGACTCTTTACTGCAGACATGCTATTTACTGTCAAGCAGGTCCCAAATCTGCCCAGACCTGAGGAACACAATGGGGTCACATAGTACCTCTCCCAGTATATTTAAATACTCTTCCTGCATTTTCACAGACATGCTGTCGAATGTGTCATTTTGATGGGTTTGGGAGGAAACACCGAAAACAAGTACATATATTTAAGGCCGAACTGTTCTGTTAAGCAAAAAAGAAGAGAAGAGTGGAAAAGGAACACTAGAACTTTCAGAACGAAAGCCAATCATCAGAGCTTCCTGAGAAAAGGACATTGCTTCCTGGCAGAGCTAACCATGGCGTAATGCCTGCTCTTAATCTCTGCTCCAGAGCTGCGAGGGTGGGCAGAGACCTCTCTCAGCCCAGCTCCTGTCCTGCTGCTCGGAGGACCAGGGTGGGCACAGATTTCAGCCCCTCACCTGCACAGTACCCATTCCTGCATCCCCTCCAATTCAGGCCCCCTGGGGGACATCTCCTCAGTGCAGGTTTCCTGAGGACAGGGCGAGTGCTGCCCAGGAGATTGCCCAAAAGGGGGAAGTGAGCAGAGAGCTGCCCTTGGCCCTGGAAAAGCTTTCCCACTTCTGAGTCAGTGCACCAAGAGGAAAAACGGAGATCTAGCAGGAGTAGTTGCAGAAAAGAGACATGGCAATGGAGATGTCACAGAACTAAATCACATCTGTTGGCAGGCACAAAGATGAGGGGAGCCTTCCAAAATACACCTGGTAGCTGCACCTCCGCAGCTCAGGGAACCCATCATACCACAGGGAGCCACTCGAGTGAAATTCCATCTTGGATTGCTTTCCTCTGCTGTGCAAGTAAAGTTCAAGTGTCTCCAGGCTCCCAAGCCCCTACAGAGAGGCTGGGAAGAGGAATGCCATGACTGCTGTGGAATACGGGCTGCAGAAAGCCACAAGCACTTCCAGTGGATGCCTTAACTCACAACATCTGCAGCAAGGTTTGGGAACCCACAAGCCACGGGAATTAGACAGCTTGGGCCAAATCTGAAGATGTAAACTAACAAACCAACACAAAAATTTCTGACACTTTTTGTACCATGAGGGCAACAAGCGTTTCCTGGCTGCTTTTCTTTACAAGTGGCTATGCTTTCCCCAGTGCAGTTTTACACATTTTTGATATAAACTCATGTTAACAATCTGTGGTATAAACTTCATGGTTTCTTTTCATCTGCCATAACACTGGAAAGAAAATTGATTCTCAAATCTATTTTGCATCAAGAAGATGGGTCAAAAACAAACCCCAAACAACAAAACAAAATAAAACAAACCACTGAAGATCAACAGATGCACAAAATTACGTAAACTGCAAGGGCAGGGTTTTGCTGCCTTTTTCTCCCTCTTTAGGATCTTAAATAGCTTCAGTTGCTGCTTTCCTTGTGGCACACTCCTGACAGCAGGATGTCTAAGACCATAGGTACTGGTCCCTAAGTAGCAGCAAAACCCACACCAACCCCTCTAAGAAAGAGATCCAGAGTATCTTGGTTCTGTGGGTTTTTCAAAACTAGGGTGTTCGTGCCAGAGACGTGATGGAAATCAGCTGGCTAGGTCAGCCCTCTGCCCTTTCCCTCTGATGCTGGTAATCCTCATGTGTCCCATTAGAAAAAGAGCTTGCCAGCTATGCCAGCAGGAAAGCACAGAGCAGCTCTGCCTGCCATAGATGAAGCAAACAGGGAAATGACAGGACTCCTCTCGTTCCTGCTGCACAGGATCATTAAATCTGGTTTTCAAGCAAAAAGACTGTGGTGAGCCTCTGTGTCCTGCCTGTGAAAAGCCCTCAGGAAGAAACAGAGCAGTGAATCAGCTGGTGGGAAATCAAGTTCTTGTTCTTGGCTCTATTTCGGTCTAATATCTTCTTACCTCTGGGACATTAAACACCTTTTTGGAGGCTTGGGGCAGGACCAAGCACACTACTTATAAAATATCTCGGAAACTGAGATTTTTAAAAATAAGAATGGATTCAGCAATCTACAGATGACCAAAAAAAAAAAAAAAAACAACCAGGTAACACAGGGCAATTGTGGAAAATAGAAGTAAAGGGACAGAATCAAGAGCAAGGAGCTCTTAAGTCAGATATTTCAGAGAAGGTTCCTGGCCACCAGAGCTTCCGCATGAGTCACACGCGTCTCCAAAAAGGAAATGGCAGGTGTGCTCATTTCTACTCAACACAGACAACAGAAAATACTCAAGGGGCAGTCCCACTCCTACAGTCCTTGTCTGTGTGTGGAGAGGAGAAGGGGTGAAGGAGAGTGTCCTCAATGTGCCAAAATACCTGTTCCAGCCCTAAATTATAACCAATTAGGAGCTCAATTCCCCCTCCCCTCTGAAACATCACAGGATACTACAGTGAAAAAGAATAAAACAAGTTGAAGAGCAAGCGAACTAGGCTCTTCAAACCTGAAAACCCTTGTAAAGCAAAAAATTTGTCATGTTACCTTAGTAGTCTTTGCTGAGCTGGTTTCACCACTGCTTGATCCTTCTCCATGCCAAAATCTATTTAGATAATATGGTTGAGGACTTCCCTTGTAACAAACACACCTGAACAGGCCAAATCTTTAACCCTTGCCTGCTGGGGCAGGTCAGCACAGATAACAGGGATGGTGATGCTAGCACCTGGGTGTTATCACACTTGCCCAGCTGAGCTATGCACTGGAAATCTTCAAAGAAAAATTGAAGTGGTGCTTGAAGCACACTGTTCCCTGGCTCTGTTCGTGTCCCCTGGTACTGGGGCATCCACGCAGAAAAGGGCTTATCTGGGAAGATAATATAAAGTGTTTAGCAAGGTCTCAGTTTAGCAGAGAGAAATACCAAATGTCCTCTTTCATAATTTGAGGTTCTGCCAATGTCGTAATCACCTTTCTATTTCCTGTGCCCCTCCTAAAAATAAATATTCTTTTTCCCTTGCCACTTTAAAAACCATTTGAAAAGCTCACAAATCCAGCCCGACATGAGCAAAGCAAGCACCACCATTCCCACTCTGAATGAACGGGACAGGAGGCAGAGGGAGGTGAACCGCCTTGCCCAAGAGAGTATTACACAGGAGAAGGCTTGAACATGAACACCAGGGAGGCCAAACTCCTGTCCACCAGCCGTGTGCCCACCCTGAGATGTGAAATCCAACTCTCTCAAAGCACAGGGTGCACAGAGAAGAAGGGACAGGGTGTGCTACTCACCCACCTCGCTCTAGCACATGTTCTGGGGCCCCTTCCCTGACACAAAATGCTCTGTTCAGGGTAAGGAAAATGAGACCTCCCAATCCACGTGGGACAGGGGCTGCACACAGCTGAGGGTGTGAATCGCAACTGCTGCCGCATGGGTTGTGAGGGAAAACCAACCCCAAGGAGCTTGTCAGTCCTGGAAGGTTTGTTCTCTTACATCCCCATTTTTAATGACTCCTTAAAACCTCCTTTCAAAATGATACCTTTTAAAATCTAATGTTCTAATCACACCTCAGAGACTAGTAAGCAAGTGGCAGCTTCTCCTCGTTCCCCTTTCACAGAGGTAACTTCTTCCCAAACCATCCCCCTGCTTTCCAAACTCGGGCTAAAACCTGCAAAAAAGTCTGAGGTGCATGACAGGAGTTGGGGTGGGAGGAGAGAGACCTTTATCTGAACCCCAGCAAGAGGATATTTAGAAGCTGCCTTCAGGGAGAAATTGCTTTGCAAGGTGGAGCCAAAGCAGATCGCAGAGCCAGTCACAAGCTAGTGGAAATAAAAAGTTTTCTTTACCTCCATGTCCTGCAAGAGAGAGGCGTCCTCGGGCAATCTTTCTTCCCCACCCCTTTCCCTTATGCTGGGAAAAGGCCAGCCGAGGCAGAGCGGAGCCGTGCCGCCGTAGAGGGNAAGGAAGAAGGGCGGGTGGGTGAGAGGAAGGGAGGGAGGGAGGGGAGAGGAGGGGGAGGCCAGGCAATCAGGGTTTAAATTTAGACACAAATCTAAACAGATACTGTCCTTCCCGGGGCGCTGCGCTCGTGAGACAACAAGCAACAAGCTCTGCCTCCGCGCCCAAACTTGGGGACACCGCATGTGCACTTCCTCTCCCTTTTTCTCTCTCCCCTTTCCTATTTTCTATCACCTTATCTTCATTCCCCTCCCACCTCTCCGTTTAGTCTCTATTTCTCTCCACTGCTCAGAAGTTCCTGCCCTGGTATCTCTGCTTCGATCTCTCAGCTGTCCACCCTTCCCTCTCCCAGGCTGCAGGGTCTCTTTCCTGTTTATTTGTGAGGAGAATAACTTGCCATCTAACTGCAGCTTTCCTTTCTCTTCCTTCTTTTCAGTAATTTCACCCAGCAATGAACTGTCTTTAGAAAGGCAGAACAGGAGAAGAGCGAGGGTGAATATTGGGCTTGAACAGAATTTAAGGCGTTGTCCTGGTGCGCGGCTGGGACTCCCAGAAGGACAAATACCTACTGGGTGATCCTGTAAAGAGAACACAGGGCTCAATTGTGGGCACCAGCAGAGGGTCCCCGTGCAGGCTTGTCACTGTCCAGCTGTACAGCAGGACCAGCTCTTTCTGCCTTCAATTTGTGTCTCACACCACCAGGACAGAAGGCGCAGGCTGTTCTCCTCTCCCTTCGCAGGGATGGACAGACTTATGCACTGGGAGCGAGAAGTTTCCGTGGTGGTAGATGGGGAAAAACAAGCCTCCAGAATGTTTTTTGCTGAAGTCTCCACGCTGATCACAGTGTTGTAAACCGGACATCTCCTTTAGCAACTGTTTGCATATGCTCCTTCTCAAAAGAATTTCGGTCCCCACCTCTCGAGAGCAGGGTGGTGCAGAGGAATTTGGAAACGCTCCCTTTGTCTTCTGCTGGCTTCCTCGCCTTGAGTGCAGCTGCAAAGTGACACAATGTCATATCATCATTTTGGCACGATACCTTGGGGGCAGAAGAGAGTTAAAGCATGTGTTCTAGAAGGGACACATACTTCTCCTTTGCAGTGTTTAACAAGTCCCTGCTGGCTGTGCCTGAAAACGCTCCAGCATGGATTTAAATGTGAGCATCATGATATCCCAGCTCCTTGTTACTGATACTGGTCCTTCCAGCGTAGTTAACTGTTGCTGTCCTGCATGCTGCAGGACTCCCGTGGAATCTGCAGATTTAAATCTTGATCCAATTATCTCCCAGATTCCATATACAATAGTCACTTTGTCCCTAGCCAAAAGAATGATAGGCTGAGTTGTTGCAATCTGGAGACTGGGCAAGAGGACTAATTAATCTTCTTGTTGAAACACTAGATTAGATGGAACCCCTCTGCTGTAAGCTACCAGAAGATGCTGTAACTGTAGATATAAGAAAATAAAATCTAAAATAAATATAAAAATGAAACTACCACTTGTTTGGAAATCCTACTGATTTCTTCCAAGTCCCGACAATGGTACATTGGGAAAGGGAATAGAAACTGAACTGAGAAGTAGGGTTGAGGCAGGGAGGGCAGGATTCTTCCACTGCTCGTGCTTTGCCTGCTGTGGGGACAGAAGGAGGATTTCAAGCTCTGGGACTTCACTGGACATGGGTCACAAGTGTTGTTTTCAAGATACCTGCCATGTACCACACCAGTAAAGTCACACCTCCCATGACTGTTTCCTGTTGCTCAGGGGCTGTTTCAGTATTTTCTTTCTGCTTTCAGGGGTTCTGCTGTGCAGAGAAAACCGTTTGCTTAGGTGTACAGAAAAGGAAACGGCTAGGCAAGGCAGTATCACTTCACCCATACTAGTAAAGCAAAAGCCATTGCAGCTGCCCCACCACAATTCTTCACTCAATTTATTTCTGCCTCCAAGTATCTTGCCACAAAGCAAATCTTTTCTGCCTGCTGGATTCCCAAATGCCATTGAGCACAGTACACAGTACTCAGAGTTCTTTTGTCATTTTGTCTGTATTTTTGACACTTCTTGATGCTAAACCTTCCTGAAGGAGTAAGGGGTAAATGCACAGAAATATGGTGCATGTTTTTCTCCAGACAGGAAGACATGAGGTATGGATTTGTTCTCCTCTTTCTTGTTTCTGGACTGAAAACCACTAGAAAATCTGAACAAACAACCCACATGCTTTAGCTGCAATAACTTTGAAACAAACCTCATTAAGAGAGGTTCTACAGAGAAATTGGGTGCTTTACATGATTTGCATTTGCAAGTATTTTGAGGTATCTTCAAGTATGACTCTTAGCATCCTTCTGTGTATCTCTGCTTACAAACTTAGGATGTAGCAGTGTCTATGAGACTAACTTGTTCTTACATCAAAAAAAAAAAAAAAGTTCCACATCTGTTCTGGTCTGCAGGAAAAAAAAATAGTCACCACTAGTGCCATTAAAATAGGCTCTGGGGGGAAATTTCATCTGACTGAGAAAATGCTGCAATTGTGGCCCCCTGGATTTTGCAGCTTCCTGTCTGATTCTTTTCAAGACATGTGAAGTCAACACAGCAAGTTTGCTTCAGAGGAAATGACTGGCACTTGTGCTACAGGCAGCACGTTAGGGAGAGCAGCAAGGAACTCCTTCATCCTGGCATTCCTGCAAAACAGGTGGTGTAAGAGGTTCTGCCGTGTTCGGAAACACCCTGGGCAGTATTTGTTGGCTTCTTGCATTTTGGCTACGAAGGATGGACAATGGAGCCTCTGCGAGGTGCTCAGAGGGAGCAACAAAAAGGAGATGCAGACACACGGCTATGCTTTATTAAAAAAATACGTAGGTAAAAGAGCTTTGGAGGGCATCTGAAACTTTGTCTCTGGCATTTGTGTCCCTGCAGTTATCTCATTCGGGTGTGTCTGCCTAGCTGCCAAATCTGGGAAGGTATGTTTGTCAGGGTGGTGGGAGCTGTGGGTTCCTGCAAGACAGATTGCAATTCTGTGCTTTGTTAAGACATTTACAGAGGGTTTTAGTTACATCTCACCTGTCGGTGCCAGTATCTGTGGTTGTTCTGTCCACCTCTCTGCCTCGCCTTGGCTGCTGTTATCCACATCATTTCCTGGAATTTACACCACTGAGCAGCAGCTGTTTCTATATTGGGCTTTTGACCTCCTGAAAATGGGGTCTCAACCCTTTCTGTTCCCACTCAAGCGACTCAATTCTCAACTGAAAAAAAAAAACCAAAACCAAGGGTGTGGGGGGGGGGATAAGGTAACCACCGAAGAAACAACATTTGCATTTCAAAGATCAATCAATTAGAAAAGCCAACATCCTGTTTTGGGCTGGATTTACGCACCCGGTCTGACACCGGCAGCCCCACAGGAAGCAAACGTGAGCAGCATTTTTCTATGGGAAACTCGCTTTTGGAACTCACCATTCTGCTAAGCATGCCCCGAGCTGCCTGCCCGCGCCCCTCAGCA
Source organism: Bombycilla garrulus (assembly GCA_013400315.1). Taxonomy (NCBI): domain Eukaryota; kingdom Metazoa; phylum Chordata; class Aves; order Passeriformes; family Bombycillidae; genus Bombycilla; species Bombycilla garrulus. Next base: position 166,546 of record VXBU01013374.1, read on the forward strand.
CTAAAGCAGCGCCGCGAAGGCTGAGCCTCGCCCTCCTCTTGAGGGACTTTATCAGCAGGAAATGAACTCAGCTGGAACGCCTCGTACCATTGACATTTCTGTGCTGGGGTCCTGCAGCTGCAGGGAAGCATTTCTCAGAGCACGGACACACACGTGCCAACACCCACACGGACCGGCGTGCCGGGCTCTCTGCGTCCCTGGGAACTGATGGCACTGGGAAAGTCCCATTGCCAGAGGGAATTGACTCATTTCACGTGTTCCTGACTGGCAGCTGGTGCCTGAGCACTAACATCGTGGTTCGCACTAACCAGGCTCCTTAATTAGAGCTTCCTAATTGCCAGGCTCTGGGCAAAAGCCTGTCCCTAAGCAGAGTAAAGGTAAAAAATGCTGTATGGCACAGGGAGCATTTCACCTCATAATAATGAGATCACAGTGAGGTGGATCGCCCTGGTCCCACCAGGGGCTGGTCGGGGGTGTTCAGATAACTGGTGTCATCTCCTGCAGCACCTGAATGTCTTTGGAGAGCTCTTCCTTCACTGCTGATCTGCTTGACTTCAGACAGCAAACTGAGCTGGGGTGTTCAGAGGCATGGCTGCATTCCCTTGGACTCACATGGTGATGGGACAACTATTATCAACATGAGCCACCGACAGCCTGCTTCCAGACTGAACAATTCCTCTATAGTCACTAGATTTAGTACACCAGGCTTAATATAAACCAACAAAAGCAGTCAGAACATGGCTGCTGACACAGTTCTGGGTGTTTGTGCTGGTTTTGGTTACACTGTTCTCAGGCCAGTCTTACTGCCCATCTCTCAGTGTCCTAGAAAAAGAGTCACAAGCAGTGGCTGGCCCTTGCCAGCAGTTTCCTCAGCATGCAGCCCAGGCTCTCACTGAACGAGATTTTCTGACTGAAAATGGAACAACATTTCTGGTCCCTAACAGGTTAGGCACAGAGGAAGCTTGCCTGGCCACTCCCCGCATGGTGGCTGGTAAAAAAGTAAAAGGACTTTTGGCTGAACACCAGGCCAGTGCTACATTAACTTTACCTATCTTATAAAAAATATGCCAAGGAAAATGTCACAAGCTGATTTCCAACCAAGGGAATTCGGGAAGTTCAAGGGTGAGAACAAACAAATGTCTTATGCACAAGCATGCGGCATCTCTCTGCTCAGCAAAGGTCTGTGTTTGTGTGCCACTTCTAGCAGCAGCAGGGCTGATATCTCCCCAGGAGAGCATCTAACCAACATTTTTAGAAACAATTTGCATGGTGGGTCTCAAGTGGCACCAAGCATTGGCACTTCAAAGCACCGAGCACTTCAGCTTTTGCCAGAGCTGACTCACAGGTCAGTCTCTTCTGTCAAAGGCAGCGGCAAGTGACTTTAATCACCCCGGCAAGTGACTTTAATCACCCTGGCTGTCACTTGGCTGCGGAGAGCGGGCCCGGCTCAGGAATCAAGCGCTGCACGCAGCGAGACTGCACAGCCCCAGTGTTATCTGGACACAGAAAGGTTTCTGTTCACGGACAGACTGCATGACCTAGACAGGAAGCCTGGACCAGAGCACAGCCAGGCTGTGTCGGAGGAGAAAGCATGCCCAGCCCATCCAGGAACCAGGCTGTCTACAGAGACAGCTGGCTCAGGAAAAACCAGCTCTTAAGAGGGCAGACAAAACATGACACAAGCCAGGATGGAGACCTTGCCCGTTTTCTACCTACAGTACATCTTCTCCAGGGACACAGCCTGAAGCCCATCACATATAAAACACACCGAAATTAAGATTGTTCCATGAACTCAGCCTTGGAGGAAGTAAACTTGGCTCCATTTATGGTGAGATATTACTGCCTGTTTACTGGTTTTTATATGCAGTGAAGCACATGAGTTGAAAAGGAGAACTAGTAGTGCCTAGCAATACTTTCTTGACCCTGTTATGCAAGGATGCTGAAAGCCCCTAGACAATATTGCAGCACTAAAGAGAGAATCCTTCTCCTTTCTCTGACATCTAACTGAGGAAGTGAAAGAGCCTAGTGGCTGCACATCAGGGGTTCAGAACATCCTTTTTTTCCTTTTTTTTCCTATGAAAATTTCAGTTTCTCCTGAGCATCTCCAGGAGAAGGCAGCAGCAGAAGCTCCATGTGTCCTGGTAAGGAGGCAGGGATCTTTGCCCATGCTCTGCAGGCAAGGGGAATACTGGAGGAAAAATTATTTTGTTCTGCCTGTACAAGACAGCAGATAAATAGTAGGGGATGGATGGGTGGTGTGTTTTCCTTGCTGAGCTCAGCCCCAACAGGATGATCTACCTGCCTGTTATAAGCTGTGATGCTGTGAGACACCTCGGACAGATGGTGGTCACAGGGCAAATTAATTTGGCTTTCTCAGTGCTACCTTGCTACATTGCTGTTAACATAGTGAGGACATACGTGGATCCAGGTGAAAATGTGAAAATCCAGCATCTTTTAGGACAAGCTCAATAAAGTCTCAGTATTACCCCAGTTTAAAGCATCTCTTTGTATAAATCTTTATAAGGCTACTGAGCACAAAGTGGTGATTAAAATAAGGTAGCTCAGTATTTATTTGGGTAAGTAACGCTTGGAAGAGCCTTCAGTGGAAAGTGGAATGATGTTTAACTAACAAAACCAAGCCTTGCAGAGGCAAGGGCTCTGACACACACCCTGCAGCGTGTGAGAGGTAACACCTGAGCTCTGCCTAGTGGCAAATCATTCTGTGGGCTTTGTGGCCCAAAACAGATAGTCCCTGCTGCTGTGATTAAAGGATAAGGTTTCTCCAAGGGAGGGCTGGGCCCCAAACACCTGTAGTGACACAGAACCAGCCTCTGAGACCGATTTAGCGGTGGTCAGGGATAGTGGGGCCGATGGTGCCACCCCTTGGATTGTAGAATGACAGAATCATTCCGGTTGGGAAAGAACTTCAGGATCAGCGAGTGCCCCTGTTAACCCAGCACCCCGTGCTCACCATTAAAGCATGTCCTCAGGTGCCATATCCATGGTTTTTGGAACCGGTGGAACACTTCCAGGATGTGACAGACTTCCCCAGGCAGTCTGCCGGGGCGATGCCAGGGGACGGCTGCTGCCGGGCGCGGCGCCATGGCCCATCCCGCGTCCCTCAGAGCCCGCAGCACGGGCCGGCCCCGAGCCGGGGGCTGCCGGAGCCGGGGACTGGCTCGGCACAGGGGGGAGCGGCTGGGACATCGCTGGGACATCCGCGGGACATGGCGGGGACGTGGTCGGGCCACGACCGGGACATGGCCGGGACATGACGGGCCATGGCGGGAGCCGCGTCCCGCCAGCGGCCCCCTCAGGCCAGCGGGAGCGCTGCCGTCACCGTGCCTCCTTCCCGCCCGGGGAGCGGGGAGTGCTCCTGGAGCCGCAGGGGAACGGGATTGTCCAGGAATTCTGCCGGAAGAGGGGGAACGGCATTGTCCAGGAATTTTGCCAGAAGAGGGGGAACGGGATTGTCCAGGAATTCTGCCAGAAGAGGGGGAACGGGATTGTCCAGGAATTCTGCCTGAAGAGGGGGAACGGGATTGTCCAGGAATTCTGCCGGCCGGGTCCAGCGCCGTGAGGTCCGACAAGGCCAACGATGGCATCCTGGCCTGGAGCGGGAATAGCGTGGCCCGCAAGAGCAGGGCAGGGATTGTCCCTCTGTACTCGGCACTGGTGAGGTCACACCTCGAATGCTGTGTCCAGTTCTGGGCCCCTCACTTCGAACAAGGCACTGAGCTGCTGGAGCAAGTCCAGAGAAGGTGGAGGATGCTCGGGGTGACCTCAGTGCTTTCTACAACCACTTGAAAGGAGGGGCTGGCCAGGTGGGGTTTGGCGTCTGCTCCCGGGAACGAAGCAACAGGATGAGAGGAAAAGGCCTCAAGTGCCAGGGGAGGTTCAGGCTGGACATCAGGAAGAATTTCTTCACAGAAAGGGTGATTAGACATTGTAATGGGCTGCTCATTGGAGTCACCGCCCCGGGAGGTGTTCAAGGAAAGGCTGGCTGTGTCACTCGGTGCCACAGTCCGGGTCACTCGGTGGTGTGGGGTCACAGCTTGNGATGTCCGTGTCCTCAGCTGGCCGGGGAGCCGTGGCGCGGCTGCTGCTCCTGTGGGCCGCATCGGGGTTGCTGCTGGCGGCTGTCGCGGCCATCCCCCCGCCCGAGGAGGCGGCTCGCATGGCGCGCTATGTCCTGCACAGCTGCGACTGGGGCGCGCTGGCCACCCTGTCGGCGCAGGAGGGACTGCGCGGCCGCCCCTTCGCCAACATCTTCTCCCTCAGCGACGGCCCGCCCGGGCCCTGCGGCGGCAGCGGCGTCCCCTACCTGTACCTGACCGACATGGAGATCTCCGTGCAGGACCTGGAGGTGAGCGGGCCGCGGGGCGGTGACACCGCGGGTGTGAGATGACCCCACGCAGGACGCTCTGAGAAGCGCCCAGGTTACTCAGGCCTGCTCTCGACAGCGAATGGTGATTGCAAGGTGGTGTGACAGCGCTGGTTCCCAGAGCCACGGAACTGCTGGGGCCGGAAGGGACCTCTGCAGAGAGATCCCTCAGCCCAGCGTCCTGCCCCGGCAGGGTCCCCTCCGGCAGGTGGCACAGGAACGTGTCCAGGTGGGGCTCTCCGGAGAGGGAGACTCCACGACCTCCCTGGGCAGCTGTTCCCGCGCCCTGCCACCCTCAGCTTAAAATTCTTCCTCATGTTCGGCTTTCTGTGTTTTACTTTATGTCTGTTCCATGGATCTCGCCTCGTTTGTCAGCCCTGGGGACAATCTGCCCTTGAGCAGATAAGCACGAGCTGTCTGTTTTGACAGTCGGGAGGTGTCCTGAGAAGTTCTACTGATCGTGGCCCTGAGAAGGAAAGGGCAGCAGCAGACAGAGGAAGGGTCTGCAACTTCCAGAAGCACCGAGCAAAGAAATGAGGCACCATGCAATAGTTGAACAGAGAAGATTTCACACACACACAAAAATAAAAAAAAAGTCAAAAGGACTGGAATTTGTTTGTGTGGGACCTAAGCAAAGAGAATTCTTACAGAGCCTGCTAAAGTAATAGTTATTAAATTTCTGGAGCTTGCCGTTAAAGGAAGCACATATGGAAAGCCAGTGTTGGCATGCTGAGACTCTGAGTGTGTAATTGGCCTTGTCCCAGATCTTTTGTGGCCAAACTTTTGCTAAAAACTTAATGAAACAGCAGCTGTATGCCTCCTTTAGTAGATTTGTTTGTTTTAGTAACTGTTACAGTATTAGTAAACACAAAATAATTGTAGTTTTTCAGACTGTTTTGTCATTTTTTGTTTGTTCCCTGTCAGGTTTTAGTTTGTTACCATGAAATAATTTAATTATGTATCTAAGTACTGTAGAGAGTCTAATTCTTTTTGCCTGATACCTTTCTCTCCATCCCAGATACAGCTGTTTGCTTTCAGAATAGCATAAAGCCTGCAGTATAAACTGGTAATGAGCATTTCCTTCAGAAGGCTCCTCAACAGGTCCTTGTTTTGCTGCTTCAGGGTAGAAACTCCTGACACGTGACAGTCACAGGCAGAAGGTGCTGAATAATCATGAGTCAGCTTTTTGGGAGTTAAGCAACTTCCTATTTCTCAAGTGGTTGCTTCTGTTTCATGAGGTCACTGGTGCTCTCTGTAGTGTTCGAGTGACTTTGGAGGGTTTCTCTTGGACATGAGCCCCTCTAATGAAACTTCTCAAAGCAGGGGAACTTCCCTTACTTGGAGATAGGGACGCTTTGTACATGGCATTCTGCTCTCCTCTTTGGCACCAATGCTTTTCAAGCCATGGTCACCAAATTAATTTTCAGGAAAACAATCAGATTTGGGTTCTCTAATTCTTCGAGTTAGGTGTTTCACTTAAATACTCAGAGCTTTTTTAAAACCTAACTTCCAAAATTTACTTTAAGTGCCAAAAGAGCTGCTCGGGGGAGGCAGGAGGCTGTTTTGAAGAATTAACCTGATGAAGTTCACTGTACGTGCTTGTCTTGTGCACTGTCCCCTGTGTCTGTAAATTGTAATATACCATCATTTGTATGTGAAATCGGTAGGCTGAATTCAGAGTTTTAAGGAGTGTCGTTCTGTGATGTTTGCATTTGATGTTAACAAGCTTCATCACAGCTCTGAACTGGGCTTTATTTCAGATTCAGAGCTCGCTCAAGGAGCCTTTCAGATGTAGTTAGGAAAAGATGATGACAGCTCTATTCTTTTTGCCAGTATTACTGAGCTGAATAAAGTACCAAGAGCTGAATAAAATACCAAGAGTTGAAAATGTGCTAGGCATGACATTGTTTTCACATAAGAAAAGTAAGCATTATCCCCTTACCTTACTTCTTGCATTTCAGGTCGATTCAAATGCCTCCTTGACCGTGTCTTTGGCACAGACTCCTTACTGCAGGAAGCACAGATACGATCCCCAGAACCCCCTTTGTGCCCACATAATCTTCGCTGGGAGCATTGTAAAGGTGAGCAGCTAAAAGCTGGCCCTGGGCAAGGCTGTGTGCATCAAATATAGATTTATGTGGTGGGGAGGGAGGAGAAAGGTGAGAAATTCTGTGCAGAAGCGTAGGCTGACACTTTCTGTGCTGTGATACCCAAAGCTCATCGTTCGTGTGAAGAAAAAAAAGTTAATCCTTGACTTTTGCAGGAGCTTTGTTGACATGCCTTTAGTAAGGAATTTGGGGAGACAGTAATGCAGGAGATCTCCCTCATGCCTGGCGATGGGTTCTGAAACTAAGAAGTCTGAGGCCATTAATTTGTAAAAAACTTCATACTTCGTTCACATCTCTCTTGCTCTGTTCAAGCAGTATGCCATACCTGCTTCTGAAACTCTGTTGAAGTAAACACTAACCTGAGCTACAAAGCTGCAGGTGTTACAGACAAAAAGTGTGCATTATGTGATCTGGTGTGCACAACTACTTTGGTGTCTCTAGTGGAGGAGGAATTGAGAACTGCATGTGTTACTCATTGAAGATGCTAATCCCATCACTGGGGTAATGATTGAGGATGAGAACTAGTCATCATTAGTCTCTCTTACTTGATAGTCTCAATTCTTATTTGGTGTTTTCACAGCTCTGATATTTGTACATTGCACTCAGCAATCCTGTAGTTGCTTTCCTGAGTTTCTCATTAATAATGGAGTTGCTTTTACTTAGGTGATTCTTCTTGTGCCTTACCCAGAGCTCTGTGCACCTTGTATATTAAGTGCCATCACTTTTTTCAGCTCCCCTTCTCTGTAGATGCTGTTATACCATCCTTTTTCTGCGTGTGTGTTTGCAAATGTCTGAGCACATTTGGATCTGTGTCTGTCAGTTTGGATGAGCAGGTGCAGAGGAGGTAAAATTACACCTAAGACATCACATTATAATAATTCGCCCAGAATCCGTACTTCTGTTTTGTGATTTGTGTAAAGATTTATTCTTATGTTGATGAAGTACTTTCTTGCTCGTGCTAACTTTAAAAGCAGCCTTCTGATTTAATGTTAAAATCCACTGCTTTGTAAGTGTTGTCTGTCTCATGCAGTTGCTCACCACGCTGAGGATGAGCAGACTCAGCCACGGTAATGAGCCCCTTGGGACAAGACATGGCTGAACTAAAAAAAGGACACTGCAGTCAGCAGTGGTTTTTTTAGCTGAAACTTATCTTTACATTACTATCTTATTGTAATATTTTCCTGGGTTTTGTTTAGGTGAATGATTCAGAAGCAGACTTAGCAAAAAAAGCATTATTCAGTCGCCACCCTGAAATGGAAAGTTGGCCCAAGGATCATAACTGGTTCTTTGCCAAATTCAACATCACCAATATTTGGGTCCTGGACTACTTTGGTGGATTGAAAATTGTGACCCCAGAAGAGTACTACAGTGTCAAGCCTTAGTAAGTACTGAAGCTTTTCATGGCTAACTCTCATTGTATTTCACACCTGTAAAACTTGTTGTTGGCAGGGAGGAGTGACTCCTGTAGAGTGGGCACAGTCACTGTCCTCTGTTTGAATTAATGCAAGACAGATGATGCTTTGGTCTAATAATTAATAGTAATGAGACTCTTCAGCATTTCTGAAGCTGTATTAATGGGATTGCAGAAATATCGCTGATATTTCCTAAAGAAAATTGCTGTTGAATCTGTCCTTATGATGATGAAGTATAGAGAAATTGTGTTCTATTGTCTACATAAAACCAAGTCTTCAAAACTTTCAAATATATTTTAGCACAGTCAACATGAATTATGCATTCATTTCACTCTTCCTTGTAGGTGGAAGAAGATCCTTGGTGATGCTGGTATGGAAATGAATTACTTTGGCTGTTTTATGAAAGATTTATTTTTTCTATGTAGTGTAGAGCTGAATTAATAATACAGTAAATCAAACACCTTGCATTGTTAAATGGGCATGTATTACCCTTATGAAGCAGATTTAACTTCTCACTAACTTGAATCATGTCACACTGAAAAGCCTTTGTGCATAAGCAGTTCCTAAATTTTATTCACTGGTTGTGAATTTGGAAAGGTGTCTGACAATGTGCATTTGTAACTGTGTTTACTGGAATCTAAAGGATTAGTCCAATTCTAAAGCTTTCAGTGCCTTAGTTAAATAATATGTTTTTGACCACTTTCTTATATTATTTTTAGTACCAATTTGGTTTAGAATTTTATGGTGAAGTTCTGCAGGACGGCTCAACTGGTGGAATGGAAAGCATTGCCTGTATTACAGTGGCAAATGATGTGCTGAGCTCCCAGATCCTGTTAAGAGTTTTCTTCGCTGATAAACTCACTTGTTTGAGCCATTTTTCTGTTTTATTGAATGTGCTGTAGAATACAGTTGTGTTCATGCCAGCTGTACCTGTACCTCAGGATAAGTTCTTGGTAATTCCTCAGCTGATTATGTGCCCTGACTCTGTCATAGAAACAGGTAGGTCAGTAGTACCTTAAATATCTGACTTAAGAAGAGCAACGTCTTGTAAATTCAGTGAGAATGTTGGGACGGATAAATGTTTTCTGATTGAGATTCTGAAACACTCAGCTCTGTTAGTCTGATCAAATGGCAATTTATCAGCTTTTATTACCCTCAACAGTAGGACTGAGCAGATTTTGGGGTCTGGAAGCCTTACACAGCAACTTTGGATTAGTACCCCAGAAATGAAAAAGAAGCAATACAATATGACACAAAGGATCAATGATTTGTAGAGAATGAAAATTAATGAAAGGTGTGCTTAATTCTGTGTTAGAGTAAGTTGCACCCAAGCACAAAACCCACCTTTTTAACACCCTCTCCGATCTGCTGTGTGCTAAGTTCACAAACACTAAAAAGTATTTATGAACAAATAAGTTGATTTTACAGTGAGCAAATACTACCTAGTTGACCTAAAGTAAAGAATTAAGACTCCTTAGAAGAGGCTGATATATAGGGCAGTGAGATTTGTCATGTAAAATCCCTATATCTTAATGTTGTTATCTCTCTCCTTTTCTCAAATACTGGGATGATGTGTGAAAGTATTTTTGGTAACTTATTAAGAGTTCTTTCTTCATAAGAGGAAGGAAGGTACTTGGTACTGTTCTACTGTTCCATTCTACTATTTTAAAACTAATTTACAATATAGAAACAATTTATGTTGAATAGATACACTGATATTCAATGTGAAATTGAAAAATATTTTTATATAAGGTATGACAGCTGTGGAAACTCAAATGAATCTCTGTCATGGACTCAATCCTGTCTGTGAGGACACCTGAATGCATTACATGTTACCCTGTAACTTCTGATGTGTGAGACTGATTATGCTTTTGTTAAAATTAAAGTATTTTTTTGACAAGTGGTGTCAAACATTATTTATTACATGTCCGAGAGTAATTCTCTCCCTCCTGCTGTTTTTCATACAAGCACTCTCTTTTCAGTGTTCTTGTTTTACTGTTGCTCTTAAGTCTTTCATTCTTGCTAGAATCAATGGCGAAATGTCCCTGCTTACACCTGCCTCCCCCTCCTGGGATTAAATCCGTATCTTTGTACTTCACACGCTTTCCTGCATCTAATGCCATGAAATGGGAAGTTGGAAAGACAAATGCCATCATTCCACACATACCCAACTTCCTTCTTCCACCAGCTGCTTCCATACCCCCAGACTCCTCTCTGGTAGGGCAGATTGAGAAGCAGGAAAGGTCTTGACATTGCATAAACAATAAAACATTGGTGTGTTATCAAGGCTGTTATAAGCACAAGTTCAAAACATATCCCCAGGTAAAATAAGAAAAAATCCCCAACCACAAAACCCAAATCTTCATCTCAGCCAAAGCCAGTACACCACCTTCAAAAGTATTCCTTTCACTTGAGGGCTTCTGCTTTTACTATCAGTTTCCAAGTTTGTTTTTGTTTTTTTTTTTTTTTGAAAATGGAAGGGCCTTTTCTGGTAACAGTGAGATCTTAAAACAGTTTTGTAATACTACTGCAACAATAGTAGATCATCCCAATCTCTTCACCTTTGAAATTTAGGGGGACCCCAAACAGATGTTTCTTTGGGAAGATGGTGAACAGCAGACCGGTTAAGCTACATGTACAGACCTGGATTTGAGGGCAGTTGGAGAAGAACTCTGGAGTTGTGTCTGTGCATCTCATGAATATTTTTTGGTGTGTTTTGTATGTAGTAGTGGAATGCAAAGCAGTTCAGGTTATCAATCTTCTCCCTTAGTAATAGGTGTGTAAATGTTTATATCACCAACCAAAGAAAGTCATCAGCTGGTCCTATTTTTCCTCACCTCTTTTCCCTGTGCTGACCTTGCATTCTGTTCAGCTCGTTCAGGAATTTGTTTGTGAGCATGTTTCCTTTTTTCCTGATATCCAGGAGTAAAACTGTGGCTTAGAACAGAGGAGGCTGCATATGATCAATTGATACAGCTGTAAACAGTGAATCAGTGTTTTGATTTCTGTGCGTATCCTCTACCCAGGGCATGCTTGAAGTACTTGGGCATCTTGTCAACAGCAGTGAAGTCAGCCTCCTCACCTGGGAGGCACCTGCATTCACGGGACTCTGACACAGGATAACTGCAGGCACCTCACTAAGCCACAGGATGTTTGTTAGCTGGAAATCCAGTAAGGGTAATCACAACCTGTCATGTTCCTCCTTCTACTTCCTACTACATGCTCTTCCTTCTATTGATCTTGCTTACTGACATGTTTGTGTTTCTATTTCTTGATTTTCAATTTCTTCCTTGTGTTTTAAATGCAGGACTTGTGCCCAGTAGGCTCTTGCAGCATGCAACATCATTACCCAATAGATCTCAAATATTCCAGGTATTCATTTAATCCTTTGTTCAGTCCTCTCTGGAATTACTTTGTTAGCTGTTTAATGTTGTGCCTTCACAGTAAATTGTGATCTTCACAATGAAATAGAGGTAGCTCAATCAGAGTATCAGACTAACACAAGAAGTGTTAATTGTAACTTAATGGATTACTTTGTTTTCAAAAGGTTTTTCCTGAGCAAAAACATCAACTCAAGATAAAATCCAATAAACTGGTACATTGTTGTTGAACACAAGAGGGTGCCATAGTCCTACGTTCAGCTGGAGTGTTAAATGTTTAATACTTCAAAGTGGTTCTTGAATTCATCATAACTCAAAGATGCTGGAAAAGCAAACGACGGGGGCATAATATGGACAAATTCTGTTTCTACAGTGCTTTACATTATGAATCCTTCCCTCCATTAACACAGCAGCCTACTGGCTGCAAAAAAAAAAGGAGCATTCATCATTTTTTTGTGTTTTGTTATCATTTTGTGCTATGGAGAGCTCAGAAGCAATATCCATGAAAATGATTTAAAGGTTTTTAAATTAAGTAACTCTAGTAAAGGAAATGGAGACAGGTATAGAATGCCTCAGAACATCGAGTGGGAACATCCAGTGGGAGCAGCTGGCTCAAGAGTCAAGGATGTTTATTTCTGTCAAATCCAGAGAGAGAGGCTTCATTTGCATGACCATGCTTTTGCTCAGGCTTATTGTGAGCTGAATTAAACCACTTGACTCTGATTTGTCATTTCCAACAGCTAATTCATCTTGGGTTCTTCAAGCGTCCCCAGGCTGCTCTCCAGTGGTTTGGGCTACCCTGATGATGTGGAGGTGTTTGGGTGATGAGGCAGAGCTGGGAAAAGCCTGAAGCTTCCCCTTTTTCCATGAGGCCTGTGTTGGAGCTCAGGCTCTTGTTGCTTAGTCACCCCTGCTTGTCTTGGCCTCAAGCCTGTCTCAAATGTGCCTGACCCTGGCTGCTATCACCCAGCCTCTGTTCTTGTCCAGGTACTGTGGGACTGCTTATTTTGGGGTTGAGGCCACTGCCCTTCCTGCCAATTCCTCTGCTCGGGTGGAGCAGTCCTCGGTGCTCTCCAGTAACTGAATTTTCTCTGCTGGGGAGCTCAGCCCCTGAGTTTCTGGGGCAAGCCTCTTGCAGTTGCTCCCAGGGCTTTTTGACTGAAGAACTTCTGTGTCTAGAGGCTTCCTCCGAGTTTCTAAGTTGAATTGGTGTGTAAGACAATTAGGCTGTGAGACTCATTCATTCTGGGTGTAGTGATCAGTGTTCTTCACAGCCTGATTTTCTGTGGAAACAAAGCTTAGGTAACATTTCTGGGTAGTTGCCTTTGTCAGAATTGTTTTTACTTTATTGGATTCAGATTTGAAATGGGAAGTCTGACCTCAAAGCTGCCAAGCTCCTATAACTGTCATGACAACTGTGAGCTGGGCAGAGGAAAGAAACCCCAGTTCGTGTACCTTAAATGTACAAAAGTCATGTTTTGAAAATTGGAGTTTCACTAGTCATGCTGATTGCAGAGCTGGAGTATTCTGGTTGAGTGTGACAGGTGTGCAGTTAGTACCAGAAAGGGTGCAATTCTGTATTGTGTTGGGGATGGTAGGCTTTAATCAAAGAATGTGATAGCCATGATGATGATTCTGAATTATTTTCTTCCTTTAGCTCTTAATAGCCTACATTAAAATGCCTTAAAAATTCCCCATTACTATTTGCTTCTGATTCCTGCAGCTGCTAGGCTTAGTTTTGCATAGAATTTCTCCAGTTTAAACAGAAGAGATGCTACATTTCTGATGGTGGGCCCAACAGCTGCTGTGGCTCTTGTTGAAAGAGGAGAGTCTCTCACTTGACCTCAGTAGTATTGTCGGTGTATCCACACAGGTCTACACCTACTTCATGGTATTTTTGCTACTGCTGCTGACTCAGACTGTAAAATTACTTGGCATCATTACTTTACCCTTCCCCTTACTTATAAAAATGTAGATACCAGTTTGTAGCACTCATGTAAAATACTTGTAACTCATCTTGATACCCTTAGGTGACAGGAATGCTTTATTCGAAGAACAAGATGACTTGTTTCTAATCTGTGAGTAATTAATTTTAAGGGTTTTTTATATAAAGCTGTGATTGCTATGAGCATGGAGTAATTTGAGAAAAACAAAAAGAGGATGTGTGTGTACAAAGGGGTAGAAAGAGAGAGTCTCAAGAAGGTATGTAACTGCATATCTGAGCATGTACATTTATGTGTAAACATTGAAGATAATTTGTGGTTTTTAATGTTTTTATGCCAATGGAACCTGTTAAACATCTTCCAGTGCTAACAAGTAACTGTTTCTAGATTGAAAGCTGGCAATTGTTTAGAGATAAGAAAGAGAAATAGTTGCACAAAGCCTGCATTATATGATTATAAGAACATTGAACACTAATTTCCTGTTGTCTTTTAGCAAAAAAAAACCCCAGCTGCCTAATAAAGCATGAATTGGATTTTTGATTTGTTTTAAATGCTTAAATGAATTTCAGTTAATTTAATTAAGTTTTTCCTCAAGTGAGCATTTGAAACATGAAGAAGAGGTGTGTGTTAAGAAGATATTTGCCACAGACCTTAAAATGTGACTTCACAATATTTTTATACATATAAAAGGCATAACCTGATAAGTTACATTCTGTACAGCCATGCAAGAAAATGCTGAGGGTATTCTTTAATTAAAAAGAGCGTTTCAAGAATGCCTGTAGCAATAAAATCACAGAATTTTTCTACATATGTTGCAATGTAATTGGGGAAACTCACCTGCAATTAACAGGGTTGTTGATGATGCCAGAGAAACTAGCTTGAGTAGCCTAAAAGAAAAGAAGCAGTGCTCCTCCTCCTTAAAATATGGCCTAAGCAGTGGTCTTGAGTGCATTAACAACAACGAAATCCAGAGCAGATCATAAAGGCGTCACTGGGGAGGGAAAAGTTGGATATTACACATTTCAGTAGTCTCCAAATTGAGCATTCAAAGAGGGTGTATTTTACCCTTCTCCTAACACCTCCTTTATAGGTTTCCACAACCCCTATTGCACTGAAGATTTTAAGGCCATAGCAGGGACAGGAAACTGCCAGTCACAAAAATCCCTGAAATAATGAATAGAAATATGTTTTTGTGTCGCACCAGAGCCTGTTTATAATCTCCCATAGGAAACGTGCACTCCTGGCCATATTTGTCTTTGTGGTCCTGCACAGGTGTGCCTTTTTATGTTTGGGTTTTTTGGTTTTTTTTCTCGTTGCATGTGTCAGGGTTTCTATTTGCTCAGTGCAGCTGCGAGGAGTAGTGATGGGTGAGGTGGGTTTTCCTTGGAAAAGTAGTATTTTCGTACACAAAGGAGAGCAGTTGCAGCAAGAGCAACTCCTCTGTCTCCCTGAGGGAGCTGCAAAGCAAGATCTGTAGTTAGACGCTGTCTTCTTTCCAGCTCTCCATTTGCTGGCAAAAGTGCAGGGCAGGGACTAATCCTCTTGGAATGCAGCCATTACCACTAAATAAGTATTAATTGCTGCATTCCAAGGGGATTAGCACAGTTGAACCCAATTATAGCAAATCAAAGCTGCACTGTAAGGCACTACAGTGCATTGAGATGCAGTGAAGCAGTGTAGGACTGTCAGTCTGCAACATTTTATCAATAAAAATTGTGGGCTTACTCGCTATAAACAGCAGACCATTTATTTTCAGTGTATTAGTCTGAATGGCATGCCTGGCTGGAGGCTACAGCTTGCTCACCAGTGAAAATTGTTGCTTTTTTTAACACCCATTATCTTTGTGTGAACATCTCAAGAAATGTTCTTAATACTTGTTGAGTTAATTATGGCACTGCAAGCCTCACTCCCTGCTGGACCAGGGGCAAGGCTCTGCAGTCTGTCTGGATTCTCACATCTCTGAAGTCAGCCAGCTCCTCCATCAGGTGATGTAGGAATTAATTTTGCCTGCGAGTGCCAGCTGTATCAAACAGGCTTAGGAGAGCTCCTGATAACCGACCTGTTCTCAATCCCAGCAGTCTGCGGTGATGATTACAGGCATATCTCTGTGGTAGCAATACAGGAGCCAGAGGGCAGTGTGTAGTTTTTAATCCTCAGCTTGACTGCAGTATAGGTTTGGTTTTTTTTTAGTTTTCATTTATTTCCTGTTAAAACTGCAAACCCTGCTGCTTTTTTTTTTTATAGTACAGTCAAAGCATAACCAGTAAGCGTGAAAAGGGAATGCTTCTGGGAATGAATCAGCTCCTTGCATTAGAGCTGTTCCAGGATTTTTTGTGTCCAGAGAAAGGATGGCATATGGATGCACAGACCCAGTTGAATGTATGCCTTGACTGTTTTATGAAAGATCTCATCCTTACGGATAATGAGCTGCACCTTAACCAGCGTTAAACACACCAAGTTGTACCTGGGGACCACTTCAGTTCCCTGACCCATTCTGTTTCACGAACCACAGATCAAATATTGCAGTCTTCCCAGTGCAGGTAATTCCTGAAAATGTGCTTTCCTCCACCCATATGTTTAGATGAAGAGTCAAGTTTAGCTGAGAGCTTTTCTTATACACAGCAGGAAGGGTTTTACCTTTCTGCTGAGGCCTTGTCTGTATTGAGAAAAATTGCTGCTGGTTCAGCAGAACAAGGTTTGGCATTCATTTCTAGTTCAGGGTTAACAAAGTCCTCACAATCTGACTGAAGTGAGTAAACTGAAACATCAGTGTGGTTTAAACTGTTGGTAGAAATGCATTTCCAAGATTGGTCAATGCACAATGTGGGCAGGAGGTGCTGAAGGTTTTACAGTGCTGTGTAGCTCCTAGAGATGCAAAGAAGAGGGTGACCCTCAAAGCAAATCATTGCTTGTGGTAGAATTGCAAGCCTTATGAACACCAAAAAGCTTTTTCCTAGAGAGGAGACCACTTCCCCTTTATCTTTTCCTGTCCTGCTTGTCTGCATGTGATTTGCATCTCTCCTGTGCCATGCTTGTTGTGAGAATAACTCATAATACAAGCATGAGTGGTCTTCTGTATACTTTGATTATATTTGGATAATGATAAGTTTGCCTTAGTTCAAAAGCTGAGGGATGGGGAGGTGAGAATTTCTAGGCACGCTGTCATGCAAAGCCTTTTTCTGACTCTACCCACACTTCCAAGCGAAGTCCATATACTCAATTTCTCTGACCTTTCCCTATCTAGACATCAAAACACACTGGGCCCAACTGCTGTTCTCCCAGTGTGCCTACTGTTGCCATTAATCTCCCTTTCTTACACAGCTCTTCATTTCTTTTCCTTACCTTTGGCCTCAACTCTTTATTCAAAGTGATAATTTGCTGGCTTTCTGCCGGAGGGAGACGCAATGATCAATAACAGGAGGAGACAGAGGTCAGTGGAATAGTGATGAGCAGTGCCATCTGCTTCTCTGGAAACACTGTTACCCAAAAATATCAATAACTAGGATGATATTTCAGCTTTTGGATAAGGCATCAGTGAGATTGAGGCAGCCAGCAGTGAGAGGTCTTTTTCTGCTCACTAATTCCTTGTTTCAGCCAATCTTGTGTCACACAGAGATGTGGACAGAAAAGGCTTCATCCAGCTTGCACTGGAATATAGAACGTGTGCCTGAGCACAGCCATTTCTGGGACTAATGACGCCTCTTTCTGGTTCAGTGGAGGGCAGCTCTCCTGGGCTGTGCTCTGCCCTTTGCCTGGTGGTGTCAGAGTCCAGCTCCAGCCTTTCCTTGGAGCTTTTGGGGTAGAAGAGCCATAAAGAAAACCCTCCCCAGGGCTGGGAGAGAGCAGAGACTCAGCAGTCTGGGTATCACAGAAGGGTATGCTGCACTATCACACCTGGAGCTAGACTGCTACTGGTGTCTAGTACTTTTGGTACAATACTTTGGTATTGACTGGCACAACATATAATGATTCAATTAAAGGAAAATACAGTTTTATCCATGCATTAGCATTTATGACTCCAGACAGCAAGGCAACAAATTTCTTCCAAGAACTTCAAGTTACTTTGCCCTCATAAAACTACAAAACCTTGCTTTTTGTGTGCACAATAACTCTCATCCTGCCACACTTTAGGAGAAATTTTATCATCAGTTTCTGTACCTCCTGGGGATGCACATTCCTCTTTCTTTTTTAAGAATTAGGAACGGGAGGAAAAAAATTTATGCATTGATATTTTTTTACTTCCTCCCAGCCTAAGTTCTGATCCTCAAGTGCATTATTAGTATTACTGTTGTAAACAATAAACACTAAGTGATTTGTTGAGCCAGATGTATTTTGATGGGAGTGAGGCTGAGGTTTAAACCTTAGGGTTCATTTAAGCTATGTTTTCAAGCTTTTCTAATTCACAGTTGTCTAAAATGAACTTTGTTTCTGTTAATTAAAAAGGGAAAATTTGTATTTGCCCGCATTTGAAAAGAGCACAATAATGTGAGATTTCTTACAAAGTGGGAGTTAGAAAGGAGTTTTATATCATTATGAGTTTAGACAGCTTTATTGTGCAAGAGTGACTATTACTTACAGTTTTAAATTTCTATTTGTGCCCTGTGCTGCAAACTGCGAATAGTTGCATAAATCCCTTTTGAAGTCAGGTCAAATTTGATACCAGAAACAGAGACCAGCAGCCACTGAGTGGGGATGATCTAGGAACCATCAGACAAAGTGGAACAAAAACCCCAACTCACTGCAAACCATCTTGCAGAGAGGAAAAGGATGAATAACAGAGGAAACCCCAAACATCAGTACCAAGAAGGCAAACCCCAGCCCTCAGTCAGAGGCTGTGAAGGCAGAGGAAGCCGGCAGGTGGACTCCGAAAGCCCTCATAGGAGGTGAGCTGCTTCCTGGGGCGGCCGCACACCAGCACAGCCTGTAGAGGAGCCTCTCTCATTTTCTTCTTCTTCTTCTCTCCCGTGGCGCTCCGTCCCCAGCACTGTCCGTCCGGGCAAGATGAAGTGGAGGAGGATCGCCGTCCTTGCCACTCTGCAGGCACGGCTCCCAGCCTCAGGTAAAGGCAGCTTTTGGGTTGAGCTCTCCTGAAGACCTTCTGAGGAAAGGGTGTGACGTTTCTGAGGTGGATTCACCACCATTTTGGTCGCAGGAGGGTGTCTGTGTGAGCACCTCAGCCACGGCTGTCCTGTGAGGGAGGAGTGGGGCCTGCTGTGTTGAACTGGCCTGGGATAAAGAGCCCTCAGGAAGGCTGGGATAAGGGGCAATTCTCCTGCTGGAGCGATGTCACAGCTGAACAGGAACCAAACAAAACTCTCAGCCCCCATCGGGGCAGCTTTCTTGTGGTTTAAAAGGGGAGATTGGAGGCAGTGATGGAAAAGTGAAGCAGGCTGCGTGAGAGAGGCTTTTAAGGGCGTTTTGCTGCGTGAGGGCCCTGCCGCCGCCAGCACCGAGTGGGGTGGCGGAGCTGAGGCCCACAGCAGAGCCGGCAGGTACGAAATGGGGCACAGGGGTGAGCAAAAGGGTAGGGCTCTTCCCCTCACGTCCCTGCCTCCCTGCTCCTCTCCACCAGACACAGCACAAAACGAAGGCACTTCTTCCTTTGTGCTATTTATTCATGTGGTGCAGAGGCCAGCTTCAGTCTGCACAAATCTTCCAAAGTCAGGAGGAATTTACTTTTTATGGGCATAGTAGATTAAAAGAGCAATAAAATTTACTTCTGGAAAAGGCCTCAGGCAAGGCCTGAATGTGCGGTAGGCCAAAGCCTCTGGGAGATTTTCCCCACAATGTACACCCTGGCTGGTTTAAACCCAGCATCCTCAAGAGTTTGGGTGAGTACCACAGACATTTTATTGCAAAGGTTTCTGGGGATGAGAGGAGGGTTTTGCAGCTGCTTTCTAATGCTGTGGAACCAGTGTGAAGTTTTTTTTTCTGGAGGGTTTTGAGGGGAGATTTATGCTCTGAGGCAGGCCATGTTTTGTGTTTGTCCTCCCTTCAACACATGGGCCTCTGTCCCTTCCTGATACCCAAATATGATCCTGTACTTAAGCAGACGTCTCATATTCCGTATCTTGCTCTGTATCCACAGGTGCATGTAAGGCAACAGAAGCATGGAAGTTACTTTAGGTCAAAATCCATCGGCAAAATCATGTTTTTACATTTCCTTCTTTTTAACCTGTCACACAATGGCTGTAGTTCAGGCTTCTACTTGTGCATTTTCAGCAGAAAACTTAGAAAAATGTTTAATGCAGCTTGCAGAGGACTCTGGTACAAAAAGCTCTTGGGGTATTCACACTCACAAAGAAGATGGGGTTCAAGTTTTGAACTGGATACTGTTGTCACTCATTTGGAGGTGGCTGCCTGTGGATTTCAGGGGAAGTATTTTTGATTGGATACCTGTAATACTTTGAAGTACAGCATTTAGGCAAAGAGTGTAGGCAAAATAGGAGAAATACAAATCAAAACTTGTAGAATTGTTGCCACATTATGGATACAGAATAGACAGCAACAAAAATGTAAGGATCTGTCATGAATTTTGTTCAACAATGAGACCTAATAGTTGGGTTTTTCAGCTCAGAGCTGTGAGCAGGAAGAAAGATTTTCTGCTGCCTGGACTGTCTTCAGGCTTCCTTAGAGTTCAATTCTAGAGGGACTTCTAGGGAAATGAACCTTTATTTTTTTCATGAAACAAGCTCAGACAGATTCAGTAAGCTGCACACCTCCTAACAGCGAGTTCATTCCACTTCACTATAAAGTGTTTGTCCTTATTCTTTAAAAAGGCAGTTGAAAGATGCCACCAAGATTAGCACTGAGGAACTCACAAAGCCTTTCTTTTTGATCTTTGAGTTTTGAAGTAAAAAAGTCAGGCACAACAAAAAAAAAAAATCTAAAGTAATTCTAGAGAATTAGTAGGAATTCTAGAACTGCTAGAGAATTCTAGGCCATGAATTCTGATGCAGACTATATTTACCAGACCCCAAATTTCAGAATGCTCAAATTTAGCCTTTGAGCAATCACAGGGGGAAGGCATCTCACATTTTTAAGTATGCATTTATATATATGCTGGTTTAATTTTCTTTATTTCCCCTCTTCAAAGGCACAAAAGTGGATATCTGAAAATCTAGCTGAGGTCCTCCTATAGCCCCTCTGTTAAAAAGTCCATGAAAAGTAATAATTTTAATTATGAGCAGAGGATTTTGTTAATGATGTTGTTTGTCAAGACAAGAACATTAGAAGACTTGTACCTAAATATCACAACTAAAATGGCAAAAACCTTCTTACGGTTTGCACAGCTTTTGTTCTGAAGTGTGACAGGCTTTGGTAGCAATAAAGTAGTCATGTGACCAAAACTGTAGAGTTGCCCCCCCACCATTATTTTTTAGAGCTGATGAGATGATGCTTTGATTTATACAAATACATGCCACACGCGTGTTTATAAATGTGGTGTAAGAGTTTAGGAACAGCCCTGCCCTGTTCTACACTTCTTTACGAAGTCCCTTTTCTCAGAACTGTCTGCTAAATGGAACTGGACAGTGCCTGGTGTTCAGCTGACTCTGTGGAAAGTGCAGCTCGTTGGTCTTTACCAGATGTTTCTTGCACTACTCATTTCCACACTGTTTTTCTGCTCTCTGTATCTCTGCCTCCTGCCCGCTGGGTTGCCATGATGCCACGAGCTCTTTTTTAGTCAGCTCAGGGACAGGTAACAGGGCTTAGCATTAATTCTTTCCTTCCCTTTCATCAGATGATTTATCTGCTCCGCAAAGGACAGGATTTGTAAACCAGGAGCTGTTTACAAGCTTGTCTAAAGAACCCAAACAAGTAAATTCAGGCTTTTTTCCTTACCATCCCTGGGTCTTTACACGCTGCCTTAGGTTCCCCGAGCTGCATTCTTGTAACACCTAGGGGGGAAAAAAATTTAAAGGCTTAATTTTACATGTTTTATTTTCTGTATTTCTCCTGCCTGCTCACAATGATTCATTAATAATTCATGGAAAAACCCTACAAACTGGCAGAATGGAACAAAACGTAGGCAATGTAGCCTTTCTTTGTAAAGGGACATTTGTTGAGCCCTTGCAGCGCTGTGTTCAATTCTGTAATGCTTGTTACAGAGTAAGTGCTTTCTATCTTAACCCCTCCAAGCAGAATTCCTAATCACTGATGTAACAAATTAACCATCACATTCCTTTTGGTTTTTTATGGGCACTAGTTGGGAAGGATATACAAAACACAGAAACCTTTCTGCAAAATATATTCATATTTTTCCTCTGTGTGTCCTTCTCTCACATGAGATTGCTTTTTAGTGTTGCTGGGTTTTCAGGTTTTGTCTGTTGGGGGGTTTTATTTATTTTTTGTTTTGTTTGTGTTTTTGTGTATTGTGTTGGGTTTTTTTTAAGAGTCCTTGATGTTTTAACTGGAATACATTCAAGGAAATTTATTACTAATTCATATTCCAGGGTTTTGGTTAAAAAAGGCCTATCGGAAGAGATGATATGGACTCGGCTAAAGTAACCCATTTCACATTTGTGACAGTATAACACCAAATACATTTTACTTTTCTTTTTGTTTTTGTCATTTTATGTCTCTGGATTATAAACTTACTTTTCTTCATCTTGGCCCTACACTGCTGGGCCAACACTGCCCAGTGCCTTATCTCTCGGAGGTGGGAATCTTGTTTGGGGTCCGACACTGGCCGGTTTTGCCTTCCACTTACTACTCCTAAGTGGAAGTAAACAGTATTTTTAAATTTTTCATTATGTACTGTGCTATTATTTGTAAAAAGCCCACCTGGACTCCTGGGAGACAGCTACTACCTGAATAGCTAAAGGAGAATAGAATAATTAGATTTAGATTTATTTTTATCCCAGCCACTGGAAAGGGAATGTCTGCATTTGAGTTATTTTGAGTAAATACTCTATGACAGATTTTTTTTTATATGGTAACATTTACAGGTGCATTAAATCTTGGATTTCATTTTCATAGTATATTCAAGTACTGGGTATAGAGCATGGGTATTTTTTTTTAATAACTTAAACTAACTTTTTTTTATAACTTAAAACCTAAATTCTGGTAATACTGGCAAAACTATTCATTGCTACTAGATAACTTTTAATGACCCAAATACCCTAAGCAATTTCAATTACTCTAGCTTTAAACCAGTATCACCTGTTACAGCCTGTTTTAAACCAATATCACCAGTTACAGACTGTTTTCTTGTATCCTGCTCATTTAAGCAATAGATAAAGAAGCGTTTAAGACAAATATATCTAATTATGTGTTACACCTATTTTATGTTATTTTTAATACAGCATTGATATATAAAGTACCTCAATATGCTGCATGCTAAAAACAAGTGCATTCTAATAATCTTGAAGCTTTCCAAGAGAATATACAGCTCGTGTCTCAAAGTCAGGCTCTGGGGCAAGTTTTTGTTATTATGACCATTAAAATAAGGAGTTTTTTTCATACAGAAAAACAACATCAGCCATCTGACCTGCATCTTTCCCTCGGCGCTCAGAACAAAAGCCATCTTTTCATCAGCATTTCTCTCTGCCTGCAGAAACGCAGGCAAAGGAGACTGGGAGAGTTTTTAAGAACTTCCTAAGATGTTTTCAGTCAGGTGCCTGGTTTGTTCAGGTCCTTTGTTTATAAGGCAGAGCAGGTGAATCTTTTGGCCTGACAGAGCGAAGGACACAGACCTAGAGCTTCCATGAGGCTGGAGAAGGGCAGTGAGACCCCAATGCCTGCACAGAGTCAGGCCCTCCCTTATTACCTGGGATTATGTAGTTGCAGATGGTTTTAGTTTGGTTGGAATTTTTTGCTAGACGATTTAAAATTGGAGAGCTTTCCTGTGGGATGTGTGTGGAGTGGGGAGAAAGGGTAAGATTAAAAGGAGGGGAGGAGAGAGCGAGGCAAATGTTCTGTTGGGGTTAGGCTTCTTGCAGAGACAGCCGAGGTGAGAACAAAAGGGAAAGCATAAGAGGGTAAGCAGCAAAGCTTAGGGTTAAGGGGAGAATTGTAGGGATGATGGCCCAGTAACTTACCTTTATGTCACCCTTTTCATGTTAGAAATGATCCTGCGAAGCCAAGCTGTGGTTCAGAGGCAAGATGCAATTCAAACACTGCTTTGATGGAGACCCCTAAGGCAAAGGTAGAAATGACCTTCCTAAAGTTTTGCTTACACAGTTGAGGACGAGCGCAGGATCCCAGAGAGAGCTCTGGATTCCTCTCATGAGGGTTGAGGTGGTTTAATCTCTCACAGCATGAAGCTGTGATAGTGATACCTTCCTTGCAGATGAGTACATAGGTTTGGATAAAAATATCTGTTGTCCATCAGAACCATCCACACCAGGGTTTGTTTTCCTACCTTTTAACACTTGGTGTCCTCAGGTATTTCACTTATTCATTGTTTGCACAAAAGTAATCCTTCCTGTTGCTTCACTGGCTGGTAAAATTGGGATGGAACCATTACAGAGTCAGTCCTGTGCATGACAAAACAGCAAACGTGCTGCTAACTCCCCAAGAGCAGGAACGGCAGGGAGCAGCTACAAATCTGTTCGTGTTGCACCTCACGTTTCAGGAAAAATTCTTTGGGAAGTACACGAGAGAGGAATGTAGAAAGAAAGATAAAATGCAAAGTGGCTTTACCAAAGATTATGAGGATAACTAAACTGATTACCCAGCAAATTACTATTTATTACCTCCACAAAGGAATGGATGGTGGATTTAGCTGACTCACTTTTCCCGGTGAACAGAGAGGAGGGAGGTATTGGACCTGATGGAATATAGGTCCTGTAAAAGGCACAGCGAAGGTCACAAAAAAGTGTCAGTAGGATGTGCAGGTGAACCTTCAGGTCCAAAGAGATGATCAGCGAGAATCTGTAAGAACTGATATGGACATTACTATTTAATATCGTGTTTAATAACAATGGCAGAAAAATGTAGGAGTATGTTATGCTGGTTTGAAAGCAAAACCAGTGAGACTTCAAGTCAGAAATACAATTTAACAGGAAAAAGCAAAATACATGCGGTAGTACAAAAGAAAAAACCCGGACAGAGTCAGAGTACAACCTGACACCCCGCTAGTTAGGGTGGTGGTGGCAGTCCAGATGAAGGGGTCTTGGTGAAGTGGCCATCCCACAGAAAGGCCTGGGAACTCCTGTCCTCTGGAAGCCCGTGGGTAAGGAAACTCAGCCTCTCTCAAACTCCAAATTATATCCAGGTGGGAATGCTTGGGTCCTCCCCCTGGGAGGAGCATCTCCCAAGGGGCTGATGTCACTGTATCAGCCGTGGTTATCCATTACCCAGAAACAGCTCCTCAGGGAATTGTCCCTGAGCCACGGCAGGGCACTGATGGGCCCAGGAACAGGGGATGGGCTGGGGGAGCAGGCAAGGAAAGCACTGCCCCTCCTGGTTCCAGCAGCCCATGAGGGTGGCCATGGAATACACACCTTTGGGCACATCTTACATTGTAACCTAGGACATGTGTAAATAAAATTTATAGACAACACAGGCTAGGAACATGTCTTCAACACAGAAGCAGTCTGCAGTATCAGACAGGATTTCACTGACATATGATAGACATACAATAACTTATGCAATGTGTCCTATTTATCTCTGTTTTAAAAATTCTGGGATATGACTTCTTAATTTCCCTGCAGATTATGTCTTTAGAATTAACCAAACAGTGGTAAACTGCTTAGCTCATGCCCTCCCTTCCCTCCTGTCTGAAGTAGAAGAAAAAATTAGATGTAGGTTGGTATCTAAGTTCAGCCAAAGTTTGCACCAGCTTTAATGATGTTGGAATTAATTGACTGCTATGTGAATTACATAATTCTTAAACTCTTTCTTTAGTCGAATACAAGTATTGCAGTGCTCTGTATCCTTAGCTACGTTTTACTTAGTAACAAGGCATCAGGTCAGTGTGATTCAGATACGTCAGAGATCTCACCTTTGCTGCTGTGCTGCCTTCTGCCTCAGTAAACAAGAGGAGATCACTGTTTCCTCCTTAAAACAAAAACAGAGAAGTGTGTTCCAGTGTTTCCCCCACTTCAAGCCTGTTGCCAGTTTAACCCAGATTTCTGTGCCCTGCTCAGTGTTTCCCAAAGTGATTTTTGTTTGATGTATCATACATGCATTTACCTTCAATGTGTTTCAATGCCTATCAAAAGAAACTTATTAATAGTATCAAATATTAAATACTTAATTGTAATTAATGTATCAACATTGGATCCTTTACCTTGAGTGTACTGTGAAATTTAGAGGGAGCAAGATGAGAATCTTAGTCTAATTCAACTTTTTTTTTTTTTTTTTTTTTTTTTTTCCCTGTATTTTTGGTTTGTGCTGGTGACTCTTGGAGGGAAGGTGATAGATGAAAGATGGTGGCTTGGCTTTTGTGAAGGTGTCCAAAATGGGCATTAATCCCTGCCTTGCTGCATAACTGAACAGTCCCGTGAAACATTTGCTCAGTTCTGTTACAGAGCTGCCAATGTTCATATTCTTCTCAAGTATCCTGTGCTTTTGTTTTCATTTACTTTTGAATGCAATCTAATTATTTATATAACCCTGGCTTTTTTATTATTATTATTTTTATTTTAAAGTGTGTAGGGTTGCCAGTTCAGTACCTCTGCTGCTTCCGCCACATCCTATCTGAATTGGCTTTTACCTTTTCGGTAGTCACGTCTGCCTCTACACGCTTTGATCTGTCCTTCTGTAGCTGGAACAGGAGCCCTTGCCGTGTTTTTAGCTTTGGGAGCTGCTGAACGTGTCTCTGTGCTCTGTCTCAAATTTCTGACCTCACTGCACCTCGTGGGTATTGGTCCGAAATTTGCAGATGCGGAGATGAACCGGAAAGGTTTCTGCAGTGCGAAGGGGTGTAGTGGCACGGAGGCGGATTTGGGTGGGAGAAGGTTCTGTAAACTCCGCCAAGGGGCAGGGCATCCCCCAGCTGTGACTCCGAGCACAGCTGGGCACTGCGGGGACCGAAACCGAGCGGCAGAAACCCCCACGGAGAGTCAGAAAGATGCTGACTTCTGTGAAGCGGGCTGTTTCCGTGGGTGAGGCTGCCTCCGGGGGGTCGCCCTTTACCGTAAACAGCAGCCAGCAGCTGGGCTGGGGCTCGCCGTGCTCGGTGCGGACTCTGTGCTGAGCCAGCCGGCTCCATCTGCGCTCTGCGGGGCCGTGCCCCTCGCCCTTCGGACCGCCGCCCGCGGGTACGGCTCCGTGCGCCAGACGGGGAGGTGGGAAATAGCCCGGAGACGATCCTGTGGCACTACACAAGGGATGTTCCAAATAAACGGGGCTTTTGCCATTCGCTGGTCGAATTTCGTCCATCTGAAAGAGCGTAGACTAAATTAAAATTCAGGATGCATCAAGGTTTCTTGTACAATTTAAGAAAATTAAATAGCTATGTTATGACCTTTCGATACCAGCTTGGCAACGAGATGTTACTAAATCGTACCAGAACATAGATTCCAAACTGGAGGGACTGAAAAAACTCTTTTCCAGAGGCAAACTAAACCATCCGTTTGGTTTTGAGGCTTTTTAAGAGTTTTCATATAACAACCAGAAGATTCTTTAGTCAAGAAAATACATATTGTCTGATATTTAAAAATGAGACTTAATGAGAGTTAAAAGTGAAATATCCTGTGAAAGGGTCCATGGTTTTATCTTTCCATTGATATTTCAGAGAAACAACCCCCAAAGAATCTAAGTTTTAATATTTCAGGAAGAAAATGCTTACAAATTGTCATCTCCAAAGAGGTGCTCTGAGCTGTTGTGCTTCATTATGGGCCTTACAGCAAAGACAGAAAGTTCCTTCTTTTTTAATAATACGATGGATGCAAGTCAGCAGCATGAAGTATAAAAACTGCATTTTTGCATCTCTTCCGTGCTGCAAGATCTAGTTTCTTTAAAATAAAATCAACAGGAGTGTTTGCAATGAAAACATAATTTTTATTTATAGCTAGTAGATAAATGTAACTTGAACTGTTTAGCATGCAAACTCAGCCAACAGTCTGGGGCACCAGAAGATACAGATTTCCATCACTGGAGTGTCTTAGAGCACACATACCAATTTCTGCAAGGTGCTCTGGGACAAAAATAATTGAGCTTTTCGGCTTTTTTGGGTGAGTTATCAGGTTCATCTCAAGGTTGAAAAGGATGTTCAAGCAGGCAATTAACAGTTTAAGTTAAAGCTTTGGTTTGCTGCTTTGAGGAGGATGTAATCTGGGCCTTGGGCAGTTACTTCTCCTTCAGCACAAATGAACACGTCAAGCATTTCATGTGTTCTTACTTTTGCAAAGAAAAATGTTCTTGTAACGTGGTCTAAATACCGAACGTAACATAATATGTGCTCACAACTGAAGATTTTGTCGTCAAAAGAAAGCGAGAAATAATGTGTTAAGTTTTTTAAAAATACTTTTATTTTAAAGACCTTTTTCTCTACTTCTGTTAACAATTCAGTCCTTTCTATTACAAACATTAACAGGCTCTACTTAAAGTAGTTTGTGTAGTTTATCATCTTGCTTTCTGGTGCCCTGTAATTTTTGATATTTGAGGCTCTGCTATCTTTTAGGCTCTCCCAGTGCAGTATTTTGAAGGAGAGATGCAACACGTTCTCCCACAGACTTTGCTTTCAGCTTACTGATTAACAATTTAGCTTTTATGACTGATGGCTGGGCTGTAACAAGTGCCCAGTAGCTAGGAATATTACAAATAGAGAGGGAAGCAAACACCTGATGTCATAGCTCTTTTGTCCATCCAGTTAACGACACACTGTGTGCTGCATTCATTTATTTCTCTAATTTTTTTATCCTCCAAAGAACACATCTCTGTCCTGTCATTAATTTCTCACCTGTCTTAAAAAAGTGATAATTTTTCTTCAGACCTTGACTGCTGGGGTTCATGTGGTTGACCAGGTCTTTAGGGGTTTTTCTTCAAAAAATAAATATACCCCCTTTTTAACTTCTCAATAACAGAAAAATGTGGATGTGTGTATGGCAAAGAACCTGATCATAAAGAAAACAGAAGATGCTGCTCCTTGTCATGTCTTGGGATGTGAAGTGTGAATGAATGTAGTCTGCAGCATTTTGATTGCCTGTGATAACAGGTGTCCCAGATAACAGATGGTTGAAATAGATAGGAGTGAATTAGGCAGTGCTAGCACACAGATGTGTTGTTTGAAGCTTCAGCACTGTCCCTGAGGTAGCTGAGTTGGCATTCCATGAGTGCTGCAAAGCCCAGGCTGCATGCAGGAAAGCATCACACTCTCACCCAGAAACCCAGATTTGGCCAGGGAGAACAGCCCTGCCTCTCTTTGTAAGATGTGTCCTTGCTGTTCCAGCTGTTCCCCAGCTACACCAGCGTGTTCAGGGCTGCTTCCTGAGCTGCAAGCGGGGCTTGCCCACCGGTAGGGTGTTTGCCACTAGCAAGAACAGGACAGAAAATGCTGAACAGACGAAAAGCTTTCATTTTCCACTGTTCTGCCTGTATTGCTTAGGTCTCTTCTTTAAATACAGGAGAAAAATTATAAATGAATCTGTAGTTCCTCTCCGCACAAGTGGAAAATATGTTATTGTCTGTTTTTATGAATCCATTTGAAGCTGCTTACTCTTCTTTTCCACAGAGAGAAGAAATGGCTTGGGCGAGTGTATGTAGGCATAGGCACACATACAAAGACCTGTGTGAGGGCTGTGTGGTGTATCCATGAATGTAGATATATGTAAATATACATATATACACCCTTGGTCTGTGGTATTGCACTTATGTACATGTGGAAGGGAAAGACAGAGAGCACACTGCAGGTGAGCGAGAGAAAATGGCAATGGCTGAACCCAAAAGTTTGAGGTGTTCAGTTAAACTGAAGAGCATCACTGATTTAGCCAAATCCTGCAGCTCTGGAAGGCGGCAGGAAGGGAATCCTATTATATCTCTGTATTTCTTTCAGTGTATCTGTCACTGGCTTATCAATAGTCACTTCAGGAGGTGAATGCTCTGAGGCTGCATAAATGCAAAATAATGGGGCAAAGGCAATACCAGCGTTGTCAAATTGAAGATGTTTATCAAAAGTTCACTATAGATTTTTATTTTGATTATTCCAACTCCACCACGTATTTGGAATGAAGGGGTGAAATGTTCTTGAATAAGAAAACTTTCAAATACAGACATTTTGATGCTTTTGCGTCTCTGGCAGCAGCTAATATCAGAAGTTCTAAAATACCACAGCTCTGTGAACAGTACTATATTTTGTGATTGCCTAGAATTTGTATTTCTTATGAGAAAGATATAGCCTAACCTCATAAGACCTGAGTTTAAACTTCTGAATGACAAACTGTGTTTTGTTGCTTGCTCACAGGAGGCAATACAATATATTCCGGAGAGCACAAACAGGGCTTTTTTTGCCCTTTGTCATAGTAAATTTACTTGTTTTTCCCTAAATCTATAAAGTCAATTATTCAGATTGAAACTTTCCAGTTGCTCTTTATAAAGGAGTGGGAGTTGGCGAGAAATATTCAGAAAATTCATGCTGTAAATCATGGTCCTCCTCATAAAAGAGGAGAGAGAGTTTGTGTATCAATGCTTATTCTATATGGATGGGAATTTGGTTTTTGTTTCTGGCAATTTTGAATCAAGAGTCAAAGCTGCCTTCTGGAAAAAAAAAAAAACAGCTGGCCACCTTCCCTTTCTGCCTTAGCCTGTCTGGCAGCATTTGGACTCACACAGCCCTGTTGTAGCCTTAGTCTGGCACTAAACACAACGTCATTTAGTGTTGTGTTTTTCCAAATTTTCCATCTCAGGCAGCAGAGGTGCAGGACATTCTGTGCCAAGACATTGGGTCCTCTCTGCTGAGCTCTGCGGGCATGTCCCATTTTATGGATGAATGCAGTAACCCCTGAAAAGACTGTCATGTTTTGAAAGCAAAAAAACAGCCCTTTTCACAACCCTGTAACTTAAAAAAAAAAAAAAGTGTTGGTGTATAAGATTGTGTCATACACATATTGCCTGGAGGGTGTCAAAAGGGCTTTCTTTGAGCCAGGTGCTTCAAAGGAGAAGCAGCTCCTGCTCATGCTGCGTAGTGGGGCTGGCGTGACGCCTCTTTGGTTGACTGGAAGCCTGTGCAGTCTCTCTGCAGGGTCTGACAAGGAGCAGAGGTGGGACACCGATCCCAGATGTTGCTGCTGCTCCTTGCATCCATGAGGTCTCCTGCCTGGCTGTTCTCAGAGGATTGTTTGCTTGCTCAGTCCCCTTAAGGTCCCAGGTTTGGCAAGATGATACCTGTGACCCAGACTTAAGGTGTTGCCCTGTTTAAGCTCCTTTTTGTTTGTTTATTTGTTTTCTTTTTTATTCCTGCTGTAAAAAAAAGAGAGGCTGAGGAGCCCTGAAATTAAAATGCCTGCTCCTACACTTTGTTTTGAGGTAACCATTTCTATCTCAAGGAGAGGAGTTTTCAGGCTCTCTGAGCGAGTGCTTTCCCAGACACAGCTGGCGCGGGCTGTCTGAGCTCAGGAGAGTGTCAGATGTGTTTTTGCCGGGGCGGTGTGTGGGGGTAGATCCGTATCTCTCGAAGGGAAGCGTCACGTTGCGCTTTGAGGCTTCGAGGGGCCAGGCTGTGCGTGAGTGAGGGACCCAGAACTCGGGTTTGTAAGCGAAGGGACTCCGTGGGCATGGATCTTGTGGTTGCTGTCAGACAGGCAAGCACGGCCCCCGAGAGTGTCTCAGCAGGGGGGCAAATCTGTGTAACATGTTCAAAACATTTCATAATCAGCTTTGTGGCCAGATCTTCAAAATACTCAAAAGGTCTCCCAGAAATCTGTTGTTTTGAACAAGGAGGAAAGGCTGAAGGAAAGGAATAGGAAAAAAAGTAAACATGATTAGTGATATTAACCTGACCAAAGAGACAAAAAGGATGGAGATTTCTGACAGAAGAAGCCAGCCCGTGTTGTGGCAGTGGGGCCCAGAGCCAGCTTGTGCCGTGCTGGAGGGGAGCAGGTACAGGGAGAAAGCTTCCTCCTCCACTGAGCCCCTGCATGCCCCTTGGCAGGCCAGAATAAACCAGAAAAATCACAGGTGATCCGCAGGGCAAACAGCTCCTGAGCAATTCCCGAAATGGCCTGGCTGGTTTCATGCAGGTGCTCTGTGGTAAATTATGGGGGATTTTCCGGGGCTGCACCAGGATGCAGCAGCAAGGTGTTGGAGCAAGAAAATGCATTTGTTTTCCTGAGAGTGTGGCATCAAGCTCTGATTTTTATGGTCCACGCTGAAACACAGACCTGATCTTTTCTGACCTAGTACAGCACATCTAGACTGTAAAAGAAAGGCAAGGGTAAGTCACAGGGTGTCTGTAGCCCGATCTGTACAAAGAGGAAGGTATCGCTAACAAAACCTGATAAAAGGACAATTAGTGGTCAGGATGGAAAGCTGTAACACAGAGGTGAGCCGGCTGGGTAGGTGTAAGAAACGTGATTTATCTGTCTGCAAAGGACAATAAAGCAGTCATTCTCTCCTTAAGCGTGGCTTTAAAGTGATTATTAAAAGCAGCCTGGAGAGCGTCTGGTGTGCAATGCCCAGGGGGGCAGCAAACATAAGAGAGTGTCCTTGGCTGATGTCATGGCTCCGGGTTTTCTGTTCCTCCCTGAACTTTCCTGACAGGCACTGAGAACACCATCCCACTGCAAGGACTTCTCGCGCTCTAACTCCTGTTTTGTCTATCTTTTTACAGCTCAGAGTGATCTTACAAACAGGACAGCACTGAACACTCTGGTAGC
Organism: Bombycilla garrulus; assembly: GCA_013400315.1. Classification (NCBI taxonomy): domain Eukaryota; kingdom Metazoa; phylum Chordata; class Aves; order Passeriformes; family Bombycillidae; genus Bombycilla; species Bombycilla garrulus. The sequence goes on from VXBU01013374.1 coordinate 198,534, forward strand.
TGTAGGGAATAACTTGATGACCTCACTTTGTTTGCTGTCATTTCCCACCATGAAGATTGTCTGCATAAAATGCACTTTCTTGGCCTTTTGACAAGTGCTCAGGAAGTTTGTGCAGCAGTTGTTTGAGTAGGATCATTTGAATTCAACACCTTATAATCATCTCCATGCTTGTGCTATAGATTTTGATTCCTACATGATCTAAAGGTCATGAGGTTAAAAAGGATATTTTAAAATCAAGTCAGGCATGGTTTTACAGAAGCTGCTGGTGTTCTCTTTTGACCTAGTGGTGCATTTGTGATTTGAGGAACTTGGACAAGAACAACTGGGAGAGTAATGCCAAATTCTCTGTAATATTACAAGCAGCATGTGGAACTGGCTTCTTTCACTTTTACGCTTCTGCTCAGTAATAAATATAAAATACAAATCTTGACTGAAGATAAGGATATCAATTTTGCTTCTTCAGTTGTAAAGTGAGTAGTCATTGATCAAAATGACTGTGCATTATTTCCATGAAAATGCTTGTGCCATCAGACTCCACCACACCAGAATAAGCACAAAACATTTCTGTGGAAATCAGTAGTCAGTCAGGGTTTCTGGGAGTCAAGAGTTCATTACTTGATCCACATGTGTTAATAACATTATTTGGTGTTTTTATTATTGATTTCAGCACTGCTGAGAAAGTTTCTGGATGGTAAAATCTAAGCTGTCCATCTGCCAGTAAACCTTGGTCTTTCTGAGTTTGCAGCAGAAGGTGTTTCTGATTAGAAGCAGCTCTGTATGCAAACAGACAAATGTACCCTCTACACTCCAATTGCAGTAATCTGCTAAGTGAAATTCAAATGGCAGACTTTATTTTGTTTTTAGAACATCTTACTGACACTTCCCAAAAAACTGAAAGTACAACAAATTTTGAAATATAATTTTTGAAAAATATTAATTCTACAGTTGGATCTTGAATTGCAAATTGGTTGTGCATGAATTCTAACCATGACCATTATCTGATATCAGATAATTGTGCAGGTAGCATAACCAGCTGCAGAATTGAATCTCTTAAAAGCTGCAGAAATACTAATCTCTGAACAGCCCACCAAAAGGGTATTTCTGTGTTGTAGGCAGCTAAGAATTTTAAGTGAAGCAGTACGTTCAGTGTTATCCTTTATTTAGCTTTACCCAGATTATAAATAGCAGCATAAAACTGTCACTCAGTTACTGCTTCTAAAGAGTACATAATAATTTTGCATAGGATTTGATAAGTATTTTTTCATCTCATATGCTGCCACCATTATGATAGTGTTAGAAATGTGATGGGAAAAAGAGAAGAAATTGCTTTTATTACTGTAATCTATGTCTGAAAACCGTAGTGTTTGAATCACCAATTGTTAGCATGGTAATAAAATAACTGAACAGATTTTCTCTGTCCCAGCTGGTCAGACTTCTTTTCTTCTAGGGACTTTTTGCTGATCATAAACTTACAAGAGTGAGATATTTAACAGTGGGACACTGGAGGAGGATGGGTCTTGCTAGCAGGAAAATTTGGCTTCAGGGCTTGTGGCAGTAGTTTGGTAAAATAAAATTTTCCAAGGTCTATGCAGATTTGCTTGTGATTTTGTTGTCTATATTTTACTGTTTTTTCCAGCATATGAAATTAAATGTATCTTTATGAAATGAAATTAATTATTAAGATAATGTTTGCTCTACAGCTGTATCTATGTATCTATGTAATTTAATTTAGATATAAACCCATTATGTGACAGTGGATGCCGTTGTGTTCAGTAAATTTCAGGTGCATGGAACCTGTTAAGAAATTACTTTTTTTCTCCCGTTCAAGCAGAAAATCAACTGACATGAAAAGTACGTAGTGATTTTATTTTTCTATCATTTTTTGGTGAACCAGTTTTATATCCTAAACAGTATCAGGTAGAGCAGGTTACAAAGCCAGACTTCTTTTGCTTCACGTGCATAGACTTCCTCCTCAGACCTTTGTATTTTGTGCATGTGTTGTGCTCTTCACTGGAAATGCAGAAATGTTTGGAGAGTTAAATATATATATTTGGTGTTGTGCAATGAGCTGAATCATCCAGTCTTTCCTGCTCTTTTGCCTTGTAGTAAATCATTCTAATGTAGCTCTTGCAATGGACTTAGAGTAGACCACTGATAATATTTGTTGATAAAATAGAATTACAGCTTTGGGATATGTTTCTAGAAAAGTAATACTTTTTAAATTAAAGGGTTCAGAGGCAATTTTTTTTTTTCTGACTTCTAATGTGTAGGTATGTGAAAATGAATTGCAGAAGAACAAACTGTTTGGTTTCTCCAAAAGCAGGGTAGAATACAGCAAATTTAAAGAGCAATGAAAAGGTTTATTTTCCAGAAAAAAAACTGTGTAGGGTTATACTCTCCAAACATAAGTTTGTTAGATTGAGTAAATATTTGTTGTATAATGAATACTGTGTTAGAAAAACCATTGGCATTTATCTTTTAATTATCGACGCACGATCCCTGTTTCTAGTGCATCTTTGAAGGTGTGCGAGTGTCTGCTCTGTGGCTAAACTTGTTCTCATTGAATTAAATGGCCTTTTCTGAATTGAAATCAATGCTGTGGGGAATTAATGCACCCATTTTGGAATCTGCTCTTTACTGGAAAGAAAACCAGGACATTTGTTTACTTTGACTTGTCCTTGTTTTTTCTCTGTTTGGATGTGATAAACTCCAGCACAATCCTTGTGAGTGCTATCGGCTCCGATAGCTTCACTTTTTTTGTCTGTAAAAACAGGGCAGCTTCTCCAAATGGATTTCAGGGAATAGATTGAAATAATTAATGCACATCTGATGGCTAATTCTGTGGGATAACACTGTGCTTAACGGGATAAATTCCAGGCTTGCACATGCCAGAAACTCCGGGCGGCACAGATGAGGCCCCTGCAAAGCACCTCGAAGTAATCCCTGGCACCTTCCCTTTTCCCCTCTGTCCTTTTAGGAATACACACCCAGTCCAGATGTGAATGAGCCGTGGATTAATCACAACTGATCTCAGAAAAGCATTTGTTTTAAGAGAGGAGAGTGTTTTGTCCTGCACTAGCCCATGCATTGCCTGGCTTACCAGTTTTTTGTTACATATTTCAGGTCGTACAATACACAATAAAGGGCTCCGTGTCAAGAAAAACTTGTAATGGATAGAAGTAGAAGAAAGGTTTTTGTAGAGAATACAAAAAGTAAATTAAACACTAGGGATCCTTTTAGGAGAAAATTTCTTTTCTGTGGGCGTTTGATCACTTGGCAATTTTTCACCCCATCTAGCATTTCTGTGACTGCACTTTCCCAAACTGTGCTTTCCATAAAGCTGACCTAAGCTCCCAGTGCTATGAAAAATGGAGCTCATATAAATTTCCTTTGCATTCTAAATCCATCTCAGCTGCACAGAGAAAGCAAACAAGTACAGTTTCCACACAGCCTTTTTATTCTCTCTCCACATCCCAGAGGCTTCCCAATCTGGCTTTTTGTGGGAGAGAGAGGCTGTTTAAAGTAAACATAATTTCAAAATTTTCATCCATTTTAGAAGCAGCATTAAAGATCTTAAAAGGAACCTGTTTTATGAGACTGACATGCAATTAGATGAGTGCAGTGGCAGTACAAGTGCATGATTCTACACTTACAAAATTAGTTAGAATGAGAAAAATCAGAGACAACATAATATCCCATCTCAAGTGGCTTCTTCAGATAGGTGCTCTGAAACTTGAAGGTCTGAACAGAAATATTCTGTGAAATATATCTGGTAAGTGGCTGAGAGCTGCTTGTCTATGTTGAGATGGAAAGAAAAAAATACAAGGGATCTAAATCCTCTGAAACAGCTGTGCCATTCCTCCAGGAAAATCAAAACTGAACTAAATCAAGTCATAAGCAACAGAATAGGATTTCTCTTTGCTAAATTTCTGGAAAATCTGTTAATAAAAAAGCCTGAAGAAAAACCAGTAGGGTGAATTTAGTGCTGTGGATTAAAATAATTAAATTACTCGTGATAGCTCACCTTTCCCGATTTTCAATGCACTCCCAAGTAATTACTGGAATTAACTTGACAAATTTTAATATTAGTTGCACGTAGTGGGTAAATCATATGTACTTCATCTCAGTTGAAATACTGCCATAGAATGGTTTGAACTCATAGTGTAAATAAAAAGGAAATTTTCGTTGTGATGACAGATGGGGGTCCTTTGCCTTGGGTTTTTGGATCTTTTTTTTTCCTGCAAGTCTGTTTCCACGGAGAAGCAATAAAGAAGATATCGGCTTCCAGTGCCTGAGCTTTTGAGAACATTTCAGTATTTTTGATAGTTAATGTATTACTTTTATCTTATAGTTGGTGAAATAAAGGTGTTACTCAAAGTTCTTAATGATAAGGAAATTCTTTCCTCCTATTTCTCCCACCCCACATGGGAATGTATTGCTTTCTAATAGTCTTTCATTTGGTCAGACTTTATATATAAGCTCTTAATTTTTGCCGTTTCCTATGTAGGTGTGTTTCAAAACACAGCACTTTTTTCCCCCTTATCCTGCAATGCCATCTGAGATAAGGTTTTCTGAAGTTGGGTGTAGTCCCTCAGGTGGCTCTTAACAAAGTGCAGCAGTGGAGATGTACCAGCCACGGTTTTGTCACCTGATAGAGGAGCAGGTGCCTCAGCAGCTAACAGGGATAAATAAATCCATGCCCCACTTGCAGGTCCATAACAAAACCCTTTCTCTTCGGCAGTGCTTTGCTCTGCCATAACATTTTATCTGCATAGTTGCTACGTGCTGTGGGAATGTGAATGCTCCCAAATCAGAGGAAGGGCATTTCAGAGCTGGAAGAAGCAATTCCTTTTTTTTTTCCCAAGTGGAATGTGTGAGGGTCCAAGGAGTTAGGGTTTGTTCTGAGCCCCTTTGCTGAAGGACTCTGTCGAGGCCCCATGCAAAGTTTGTTGTGATATTTGCATTTTGTGAGAGTTCATCTATTGGCTCTTTTTTTTTTTATGAGGCCTGCGAAATGGTTCATGTGTTCTTTTCAGAGTGGAATATTCCCCAGTAGCCTTAATATTATTATTGCTAAGCTTTGTTGAGCAATACTGCAAGAAAAATATGCAGGGAATTAATATGAACCCAGATCCTTCATCACCCTTTCTCTCTCCTCTGTACATAACTTGCTGTTGCACAGGAGAGTTTTGGTTTTGTTGTGTGTGTGACCTCCGGCAGAGGCAGGACATGACAGCACACACCTCTCCACTAAGTGGGTCAGTGGCAGGGGACTGCTCTGAAACCTCTCCCTGCCGGTGTGTGCAGCTACTGCAGGGTTTAGAGCGCAGCCGTTGGCGCTGGTGTAACCTCCTTCCTGCCCCAGAGCACGAGCCACTGCATCTGCAGATGATTTAACCCTTTCCCTCCTTGACACCAAGCTTCACTAGGAATTTCTTCACCCTCAAAAGCCTCGTTGCAAGTGGATGTTGCAGTGAAAACATCTTGAGGCTTTGCTAACCTTTGAACAGTCTGCTCCTAGTTGTCCTGCTAAGGTAAATCCTGCCGCCTTCCCGCCACTTTTCTGCCTTGTGTGTCTACCTTCCCTACAATTCAGTCATTTTACCAGCTGAAAAACATTGTATGAGAAATGTGTTGAAAATCTTGAATAACAGCTACCTGGGTTTTGAAAAGTGTTGCTATGAACTTAACCTAAAGAAGTAAATGGCTTTCATTATTGAGGTTTGGCATCCATCCCTACTCTGGCTCTTTTGGCACCGGTTAGATCTGGTGCTGCTGGTGAGTTTTGGAGGAAATTGATGCCAGAAAAAGACACAACCCCCTGGTTTGATTCTGGTAGGATGAGCTGTGATCAGTGTCCAGGCACGGCTTTGACCATACATCAGGGATGGCTCCTGTAATTGTCCCAGCTGTGGTCCATGTCAGCTGCAGGGGCTGGAATTGCTCCTGGGCCGACTGTTCTCTGTCAATGCCTCGTAGCTGCAATTCTCCCTCCAGCACCTCCACCCTCAGCTTGTGTTCTTGTGAGGGATTCTCTTACTGCTCAGCTCGCAGCAAATCAAGGGAGTTGCAATCAAGCTCAGCTGAGACAACAGCCCTGGTGAGGCTCTTGCTGGGCCTGTGCATCTCTGCATTCACATCCCACCGTTTCCCACAGGCAGGGATAGCCCCATTAGCTCAAAGACTTTTGGAAGTTTGAAACTAGGATGAGAGGGAGTAGGAATGCCTTATAAATCTCCCGGTTGGGAATTGTTCTTCATGTTATCAGTAGATTTGATTACTGGAGTTAGCTGTGATAAGCTGGGAGCTAGCTGTAAAGTCTAACTTAAAAATGCTAATTTAAAGTACTTCGGGAAATGTCTGCCACTCTGTGAAGTGCTCGTGAACAGAGAAACACATCTGATTGTGATCAGCAGCATTTTGTGTCTGACTCGTGTCTGTGTCTCCTCTTCAGCCTTTGCAGCATGAAGTCTCTTTGGGATTCCCGGGGAGACAAGGAGGCTCAATTCTTTTATGTATTCCTCCACCATGTGCGCGGGGTTGTAGGAGCTGAACATGAAAAGGCCCCCTGATAGTAAATCAGTCTGGGCTGAGTTACTGCTCTGGGACAGAGCTGGTAGGGCAAGGGAAAGGCTAAGTGACACAGAAGCCTTTGAACAATAATTCTTGACTCCTTGTACACTTAACACCAGATTGAATTAGACACTGGAAAATTTATAGCGGGAACACCTTTTGCATTAACTGGATTAAACTTTTGCTGTGCCTGATGAAGATGGGTCCAGTAAAAGCACTTGTGCCTAATCCAAATGCCCTGCAAAGGCTGAAAGGGCTGCACAGCTTGCACCTGTCGGCCCAGCTGGCTGGATGTCCGTGGCCACAGCTGCCCTGTGCGTGGTTTGCTGTCTCCAGGAGGCAACATCAGGCTTGCTTCAGGAAAGCCCTTTGCACCCAGTCCTTGCTAAACTGAGAAGTGAAAGCAGTTGCTTTTTCTGAGAATGACTGACTGTTTTGATGAAGCAAGGAGTCCCCTTCCAGAGATGAGCAAGGCACTCCCCTCCTTTCTGTTTCTGAGGAGGCTCTGGAAGAATTTGGAGGGTGAAAGGCTGCCTTATTTAGTTATCTATTCAAAGTTAATCTTCACCTTCAGACTGAAAAGGTAGATAATTTATCATTTTCTGCACGTTTCCTCTTCCCACATATCAAACAGCTGTTGGAGATCTACTTGTTTTGCTCCTGGTACTGTACCCTGGACTTTTTTATTAGAGTCTTTATTCCATGATGTGCTAGAAAATCACAGAATCATAGAAAAGTTCGAGTTGGAAGGGACCCTAAAGATCATCTAGTCCCAAACCCCCTGCCATGGGCAGGAACACCAATGCCTAATCCTTTGTGGCATTATAATATTTTCCTTCTTTTGACTCTATTTCTTCCACATAAATCAGAGGAAAACTTGAATTATTTGATCTTTGTGTTAGCACCTCCCTGAAAGGGATCCTATAAGGAGTACAAAAGGGCTCACAAGAACCCTAAAGCACCTTACCTTGACTTTCCATAGGACTAACATTCCTTGGTGTAAAAAAGTGGAAGTTAATGGCCTAAAATACTTCCCTTTTTAAATGTAGTTATTTGGGCCGCCCAACATCTGGTCTTGTGACTTGAATCCTGATCGTATCAGCAGTTTCCTTCCACGACAACAACAACAACAACAACAACAAACTCTAATGCTGAACTTCAAGGGCACAAGCTTTGCTTTGGGCCATGCTGTGTTTCACAAATATGAGATGGAATATTGATGACAAATTAACTGAGCCTCTGCCTTCTGCAAGTGAAGGAGAATTCGGCCTCTGCTTCTTCAGCCCTGGAGGGTCACAGGTTTGTTTGTTGCTGATATCTATGAGTAAAACCCATAGAAATATATAAATATAAACAAACATCATGATAGATACATTCTTGATGAAGAGGATTATCTGTAATCATTTTAGCTGGCCGTCTTTTCAGCTGCAGGCCCATGTACGCTTGAAGTGAAGCACCGTGCAGGGTGCTCATCTCTCTGCTCATTCTGCCCTGAACCCAGGGAGCTCTCTTGGGCTCAGAATTTTGCCCTCAGACAGCAGCAGTGGGGCAAGACCCACCAGACCCAGCATCCCCCTGCTATCAGCCTCCAGAGAAGGAGGCTGGTGGGTGCCTGATGTGGCAGTGGCAGCTGCAGCTGTGGAATTCTGTCCCCAGGAGGGTCTGGAAACACAATCCTGCAGCAAGAGGCTCTTGGATGGTACAGGGTAGAAGTGAGGTAAATGCAACAAACCAGAGTCACAGGGATCACTGGTGGGAGATGGTGGTGTCTGAGAAGAGCTGCCTGCTTTGCCCCAGTGAGCAGCTGTGGCAGCTCTGGGCTGTTGGGAGAAGCCCTACAGGATCTGCCTTTAAACACCTTCGTATGTAACCCCATTGCATCAATAAATCTCTTGTGCTGGGACTGGTTTTCATGGGCTTCACTGAGAAACCAAGTTTCCAGAAAGATAAAACACCTCATTTACAGCTGTGTTACAGAATTTTGGTAACCCCTAAAAGTAAAACACTTAAATGAATCATTTAATAAGGGCCATGGGAGAGAAAAAATTATATGGTGGACAGATTTGATCTGATTTACAAGTAATTCAGCTTTTACGGTCTCTATTTCTCAAAACTATTAACAGGAATCATGGTCTACCTCAATCCAGATGCACACTAAAAAAAAATCAGAGGAGGAAAACCCTATTAAAAAGAAATGTTCTGGCATGTTTCAAGGGTCTGGGCCGTGTTCCAGCCATTTAGTTCAGCTGATGCCCATCGGCACTGCACTGGGCCAGCCCGTGGATTGGACCCCAGCCAGCTTTAGGGTGCAGCACCCCTCCCTCACGTCCCATCTGGGAGCAGAGCAACTGCGTCTGGCTGTGGGTTCTGGGACTCTGTCTCTCTCTGGGACTGGAGCACCCGCAGTGCAGCTGTCCTGAGCAGGAGAGCTGGTGCTGGGCCTGAAACGCTGCGAAACCACGCAGGGCTCTCGAGGCGGGCGCTCACACTGCAGCCTCCCTTGCCGGCCCCCAGGCTTCCTCTCCCCGGGCTCCTGGGGCTGCTCTGGGGCTCTCACTGCTGGTTTTTTTCTCACTTGCTTGTCCGCAGCTGTTCTGAATTGCCTTTTTTCCTTTTTTTTTTTTTTTTTTCTATTTTTTTACTTCGCCCATGGTTCAGAAAGTAAAAGGCCACAGGGGGTTGTTGCAGAGGTGCTGGCAGGCTGCTTTGGGGTGTGAGTGTGGAGCAGGATGAGGGAGATGCCAGCCTCGGCTCCAGATGTGGGAGTGCAGGGACCTGCAGCAGCAGGAGACAGCACCCAGGCACAGAGGAGAGCAGGGCTGCACTGCTGGGTGGGAGCAGAGAAAAGGTGAACAAAAGTCCAGACTTTGAAAGGAGGAGGTGCTGGGAAGAAACTTCTCAGGGGCAGAAGCACAGCTGCTAATAGAGTTCCAGGTGTAGGCAATTGAGACTGAGGAGGGCTGGAAACATGGGCAGTGCTCTGCTTGGTGACTGTCTCCTCTCAATTGAGGGGCAATGGGTTCAAGTCAATCTTTCTTTACATCTAATGCAGAATTGAGAAGCCCTCCCCATAAATGTTGTCCAAATAATATATTTTCTTACACATACTTGATGAAGAAAGCCTTAACCATGCCCAGTCATGAATCCCTGCGGGAGATGGTGCTGGGTTTTCCCAGGAAATAAACCTCCTGTGCTGGTTGGGGGAGTTTGCAAACACTTCTGTCCATGGAGATCCTCTCAGCTGGCTGACGTCCTGGACAGTCTGGTTTAACTACACCTGTTTAGAGAGAAGGCTGGACTTGCCATGGTCCTTTTTGACCAGATTAATCCTTATTTTCAGAATTCTTATATTCAGAATTCCATCTCCTTTGCAATGGGGCAGCGTTGCCCTCACACTGGCTATTATTTTTCCATGGAGTGCTATACAGCACTGCCACATTTATGCTGCCAAGCACCCAGTGACACAAATGACTTTGCTTGCTGATGTATGATATTTTTGTGCAGATGCTGCATCAGTTCTTGGCCTCACAGATCCCAGGCTCTGCTACGTGCTGGATGGATTCCTCTTCATTTATGCAGTGGTCATGACAGCCCTTTTTGTGAAGGCAAAGGTCAGTCTAACCCAACAAAGATGCCTTTGTATTTGGCGGTGTAAGAAAGTTGAGCTGGTCTGGAAAGTGGGAGGGGAGGGGAACCATCTCTAGAATGAGACCTTTCTGTTCTTCTGCTTTCTTTCTCTCTCTTTTTTTCCTTTTTCTCCCTCTGTTTCTGGTGTCCACTTGAGCAACCTGAAGCAGTTCTTTTCAAAGGTTCATGAACGGAGAGGGGAAGAGTATATGAGAATGTTTTGATGTTACACTAATGCATACATCACAGATTCTGGATTGTGTAGATGGGAAGTGACTGATCCACAGCAATGTGGATTTTTTCCTCCTGCTTTGTCATTGGAAAGAGAGGAGGGGATACACAGAACATACAGGGGAAATGACAAGCTTGTGGAGGATGTATTGAAATGTCTCAATAATTCAGATACCTTTGATGCTATGAGCGTGATGATGCAACATAACCCAAACAACCACAGGAGAGGACTTGTGTAATTGCTACAAGCAGGATTCTATGCCTAAATATAGACTGAGCTGGAAGATTACTTCTAATAAAGAGTTGAATGTGATAATAACAACTCAAGAAGGCTAAATCAATACAGAGTGTAGTTTGACAGGCTTTTTTTTAAAGACTACAACACAAAGTAGCTGCTCTCATTGACCCAAAACTGCCCCTTTTTACCAGAAATTTTGGCTTAGCAATTGATTGCTCCTATGTATTGTGAGCAGCTGAGCCAAAGAGCAGCTACAGAAGGGATAATCATTTACATCAATTAATTGTGGTGGCACCAGAGCCCTGCAAGGGCTGCTCCTGAGGGGCGCAGGGATTCCCTGCAGGAAGCCCAACAACTTTGCAGGCAGCTGGAGAACCGAAGTCCCAGGGAGGCACAAGATTATGACAGGAAGAGAATGGAGAGACAAAATCTGAGGAAGGCAGGAGTGTAAGGAACAAACTCAGATGTTTGTGAGCTGTTGTTATGTGAAATAAAATTACTTGGCTGCTGAGGGCAGGTGGGTGTGTGGGTGCAAGTGCTACTGCAGCAGGGGATTGCACTGCCTGTAGCTCCACAGGGAGCTTCTTGTGGGTCACCCTGATGGGCAAAACTAGTGGGAGAGAGGGAGTGAAAGGACTGAGGGGAGCCACTGTGTCTCTGCTCATGGAATGGTCTCTTGCAGCTCAGCCAGGCCTCTGAAGCACAGGTGCGACCGGGCCAGGATGACGTGTACAATGTGAGTAACTGCTGGGCTTGGTTTTCTAATCCACCATCGAGACAGACCTTTTGCGGCACCTAGAGACAGTGAATTGCCTGCTGGTCAGAAAAACTTTGGATGAGGCAGCTACTGAGTAGACTGTACCTGTATGCAGCCCGGCAGCTGTGAGGAGGAAAGGTGAAACCTCGCAGGGGCAGCTTCTGGTGGCACCGCTCTGGCCAGAGGTGGAGAGGTTTTGGGGTGCTGCTTCCTGATCTGGCACACTGAGCCCTAGGTTGGCAGGAGCCCAGGCTGTTTGTGGTGCTGCTCCGTGGAACAAACAGGCCTGTGGGAGCTCTGGGGGTGTGTGCAGCCAGTGCCCCTGTTGCTGCTGCTGTTTGATGTGGGCTGGGCAAAGGGCAAGTGCCACGGGATGCTGTGGAGCTGACTCGGGGCACCTGCAGGTCTTCTACTCTCACGTCTATGGAGCCAGAGCCACCACCGCCCCTGTGCCTCCCCTCCCAAGCTTTCCTGTTGCTGTGCAGCAAGCCCTGTTGTACCACATCATTCCAGAGATGTGCCTTGTCCCGTGCCCTCACCACAGGCAGCACCTTTAGGCTGTGAAACAGTGAAAAAGGACAGAGACAAGATCCTGCCTGGCCCTCCTCCTAAATTACTCGCTCATGGCAGTATTAAACTCTAGCTATTTTTGCTATGTCTAGTCAGTATTTTGGGCTTTTTCCCTCATGCTTATTGACCATAGCCACATCCTGTGATGAGTTCTGTTTAACTCTGTGATGCATGACCACTAACGCAATTTATTTTCAGTTTAAGTGTAGCCTGTCACCTTTCAATTACCACTCTGTCAGCTGTGTTATTCTGACCTGAAATCTCTCCTTTGTCCTTGACAAGGGAACCTTTCCCAGCTAAGAATTGTGTTGGGCATAATATTTCTGTAGCTCCTTGATGCAAATTCAGATGAGCAGCTCTGCAAGAAAAACGAAGCTCGTGGATCTCCGCTCTCCAGTGGGAGAGAAAGCATGAAAGTCAGAGTATAGCCCCCTCATGCTCTTTAGTTTTCAACTCATTTCCACATAAGAAAGGTTCTTGGTGCAACAGCTTGCAGTTCTGTGTCATTTCCATGGCTTAAATATAGACGTTTTTGTTGACAGTTGCATTAGGGAGTAGAAATAATTTCTAGTTCAGTTACAGTCCTTGTGAGCTGAGCTGGGTTCCCTTTCTTTTCTGTGTTAAGATCTGTTATTGTCTCACTATCACGGTGTCCATCCACGGCTGTTGCTTTCCCGTTTCAGAAACTCTCCCGCGGGCACAGAGACGATTACGACGTTCTGGGAGGAAAGCGAGGAGCAGACCCCGAGCTGGGCGGGAGACACCCGGTAAGCTCCCGGCACATGTGCACTCTGTCCTTTGATCCGGCGTCTCCCGCGCCGTGTCACCGCGCTGCTCGCACAGGCAGCCACCCGAGCGCCTTCCCGGGCAGGGAACGACGCGACCTGTGTCGTAACTCGGGGGGCGCGGGGGGACGGGAGCGAAGCTCCCCCTCCCTTTGATCTCTGCCCCCCTCGCTCGGCTGGGAGCTCGCAGCCGCCGGGGGTGAGAAGTGACACCCGGGCCCGGGGCGGATGCGGAGGAGGCCCGGCAGCGGTGGGTGTTTCACAGAGCTCGCTGCGTCTGATGCCATCAAACGAGCGCCCGCAAAGCAGAGCAGCGGCCAAAACAACTCTTTCTGCTGCACAGCCCATCACTTTCAAAGGAAAAGGGAGGGAAAACCTCCTGCGTCAGCAGCTGACAGCTGTAGGGAGTGAGCAGAGAAGAACGAAGTTTTGCCAATTGTTAAAATGAAATTAATCTTCCCCAGAACAAGTTGTCTGAACAGAGCCTTATGGGTGGAGGCAGGATGGACTGGAATGGGCAGGGGAAATCCACAGACCTATAGCTATGCATAAGCACATACAAGGTGGTGGAGGATGCTGGAAGTGCAGTGCATGGGCAACTTTTTTCTTCTGTTTTACAGCAGAGGAGAAAGAACCCTCAGGACACTGTCTACACGGTGAGTAGAGCACTCTGGAGGGAGCAGAGAGGGAGGGATGGCTGGGAACAGGAGATTCTGTTTCACAGGAGACTTCCCCCTCTACCCAATTTCAGTTTTGGTTCAAAACTCATCAGCTGCTTGTCAAGACTTCCCTTCCACCCAGCTCTTCCCCCCCCAGATCCTCTGTTTTTGCTAGAAAATTTCAGCTCACTTCTGAGCGACAGGAGAAAACCAGTGGGGAGATGTGGAAAAGAACTTGGATCAAGATAGCTGCTAATGCCCAGTGCTAGTGACTAACCAGCACCCAGCCCATGTGATTGCTGCTGCAGTATTTCCTGTGCACGGACTCCGGCCCCTGCGACCGCTCTCTGGCCAAGGCCGCATCTCAGATGCACTGGTGCACAGCTAAGAAGGGCTGCTTAGGAACTTCTTGACAGAGTTGGTTTGATTCTGGCTAAATGTGGTGGTCTGTGCTCCAAAGCACAGACACAGCAATGTTGGTTCTCATGTCTTAAGTTGGGTCTTGCTGGGTCTTTGGTGCTTGAGAAATGAGCTTGTTTCCAAAACCTTCGCTGCTTTTGAGTGAGACACGCTGAGATCAGCTGGTTTTAAATGTGGCTACCCAGGGGCTGGCTTGGCTTTTCTATCCTCACACTGACTCTTTCCTCCTCTCTGCCTGCAGTCACTGCAGAAGGACAAGATGGGTGAGGCATACAGCGAGATTGGAATGAAGGGAGAGGTGAGTTTTACTTTCCTTCCTGGTGAAAACACAGCAACAGAAAACATTTCAGCTTTTGGGCAGAAAACCCCTGATGGCTGCCCTGGCTGAGGGGGCAGAGGGCGTGAGATGGTGAGGAGCAGCTGAAGGAAGGGCTGGTATCAAGTGCTGCATGGCCCAGCAGCATTGCAAGATTTTGGGGCATGTTTCTCCAGAGCAGATCCGAGCTGCAGGTTTATGGTTTCCCCTCCATGGGCTGCTGAGGCTGGCTGGTGTTCCCAGGATCAGGAGAGCCAGTGCCAGCCCCTCCTTGTGCCTGACTTCAGACAAGGAACAGGGGAAACCTCCTCCTTCCCACAGCTCTGCTCTCAAATGTTTAAGAAGGCACATATCAGTCTCCAGCTACAGCAGAGGGACAGTTTTAGAGCGCGCAAACTGCTGGGGAGGGGGGCTTCTGTCAAAAACAAACCATCTGGGGACACGTGTTTATGGCAAAATGAAAAATTGCTCTGACCTACACAGGTTCTATTTTATGTCAAAGTGTCATATATATATATAACCTTTTATTTCCTTCTGACACATGAAAAAGGGGCTTTTTGAAACAAAGTTTAGTGTTGAGAAATGCTGAAGCAACACCAACATTTAATCTCATCCCCTTTTTTATTCTAACGCTGCTCTGCCAGAGTCCAGCTCTGTTATGACCTATGGGGCTATAAAGTTGCACCATGTTTTTTGAATGTTTCTGTTTCTGGGGGGACAGGAACACCAAAGCCCTTGTCTCATTCCAAATATAAGATCATTTAACAGGTTGCTGCAATTTTAACTGTAACAAGCACTACTCCTTGACACATTTGTGATACAACCTATTACTAAATTATCAGTGTCTACAGAAATGCTGCCAAATCTCTATACACACAGTGAATCAAAGAAATAGCAACATTCTAACAGTATGACAGGAAAATATGTCAGCAAACCGAACCAATTTTTTAGAATTTCCTATCCTCTGTATCTTCTCCTTAACAGCCCTTGCAGCATGTCTGGGCTGGTCCAGACTTACCAGGCGCTTTCCTGTGCAGAGCAGAGTCCAGGCCATGCACAGCTGGTACATCTGGTACACCCTCAGCAGAGCTTGGGGGAACTCAGGGGCTTTTCTTTTTGCATCATTGGGAAAGCACCCATTAATCAATCTATGCTTGTTTTGTTTTCCAAAGCAGCAGAGGCGGCGAGGCAAAGGGAACGACGGTCTCTACCAGGTAGGCACCACCTCCCACAGCTGCTCCCCTCCCCTGTGCTCCCGAGTGGCTGCACATCCAGTGGCACTGTCAGGGAGGTACAGAGTAGTGAAAGGCAGCTGGGAGCTTCCCGAGCAGGCACCGGTGTCTCACTAACTCCTCGCTCCTGGAAGGCCCAGCTACCCCTGCTCTGGTATCTGTAACACCTGGCACAGCTGCCTTACCCAAGCAGGCTGTCAGGGGAAGGACTGGGCATCACTGGAAGGGCTGTCAAGGGATGCTTCCCAGGATTCAAAACCACTTGAGGTCCCAGTGCCAACTTACTTACCCAGGGCTGCACCTGATTTCCCTTCCAAATCAAAGAGGAGAAGTCCAGAGAACAAAGTTCATTTGATATCTCTTCATTCAATTATCGATGCTCATTCCAGCATCAGTTAGCTCTTAACAACACATAAATAAAATGTACTCTAAAGATCTGCAGAACCAGTTAGGATGATTTGCTGTAGTCATATTTTCATAACAACTATTGAGGATGTGCCTTGCCTTCAGGTAAGTAATAGCTATTTGCACCACACAAAGACTAAAGAATCACTCAGGAGTAAAAATCTATGGGGAGTGAGGGGGAAAAAAAAAATCAGACTTCGCTCCTGCCTGAGCCCCTGCCATCCTGCTGCTGCCCGTCAGGCAGGAAGAGGTAAGCACTCACACTCATCCCTCACCTGCTGTCCTGGTTTTCTCCTTTGCAGGGGCTCAGTGCAGCAACCAAGGACACGTACGATGCCCTCCAAATGCAGCCTTTGCCTCCCCGCTAAGTGGGAGCCTCAGAGGGGATGGGCAAGAGTGAGAGATGCCCACCTGCTTTGGGGAGGAGAGGGGGGAAAGCCTTTTTTCATCCAGCACAAGCACTGTGTGTTTTCTGTGTGCACAGAATGTGGACTTGGCCTTTTCCTTCTCCCTCTCCTCCTGAATCATGTAACTGCTTCTGCCACCATAATGTACATATCTGTAAAGTTGTTTCCAATTACAGCGGGTATTAGGCTGATTTTTTTTTTGTAAGATTTGTATTGTGGGACCAGACCACACCTTCTAACAAACACAGCTATTTTCATAGCTTTTCCTTGTCTTCCAGATTATTAAGACATGAAATTAGGGCTTTATTGCATTACAATTTGCAAAGATAGGGCTGTATTTACTTCCTGTAGTATTTATCTTAAGACTGTTTCACCCTTTTTGCTTTAAACTTGCCTTTAAAAAACGGCTTCAGTGGAGGGCAACATTTTTTCTCTAATTATAAAGAGGGACATATTACAGTAGTGAAGCAGACAGACTGAATGCCAACTTCCCAGTAGGAAGAAAATGAGCACCAATATCCCAAAAAAGATCAAGCAGTGGTACTGCCACTCATCCATAAATATGAGCCAGGTAAGCTGAGTGAGAGACTTCTCTGAAGGCAGAAAAACAAAGAAAACAAGGAGATGGGTTCCCCCCTATTATGACTTCCATAGAACAAACTGTACAAAAGCCAATATAAATGCAGTTTCCAAAGCAGTCTCTCATGAGGCTGCCTCTGAAAGGTGCAGGTATCATTCCAAAGAGGTATCAGTTCAACGATGTCCCGTATTTTTGATGAATTAATAAAGCAGTGCCACAGTCCCGCGCGCAAGGAGCAGCAGTGGGGCTGGCACGAGCTCCTTACCTGAGGCATTCAGACCATCTGAACCAGCCTGCATCCAGCAGCACCATCTCGCAGGGAAGCTGAGGAGGACAGGATTCCAACAGGAGCTCCTACACACATCCCAGGAGGCGGGACGGGCTCTTGGGAAGACGCCCCAAACCCAGCTATCCAAGGGACACTCACCTCCTGCTGCTGCAGCCTCGCTTTTGCCCGCGCCCCGCATGGCTGCACAGCGAAGCCCGGAGGAATTCAGCAAGGACAAATCCAGCCCAGCAAAACCAGGGGTGCTTCACCTCGACTGAGGAACTGCCCACGCCATCTCACCAGTCCTCACGGAAGCAGAGCTAAAGCAAGGCTGTGGGAAGAAGAGCTGCTGTTCCAGGTGCTGCCCAGATGATGTTATGTCTTCTTTCCAAGGACTGGGTGGGTTAGCAGCACAAAAACTTGTTGAAATGGGTGCTGTGCAAGTTGCTAGGCGGTTTTACTTCTTTAGCAGTAAAACTGTACCTGTAGTAGGCGCTTGTAGCTTTTAAAGAATATTTGCAATAAATTAGAGCAAAAAAAAAAATAAACTGAGACATGGTAATGAACGTTTCTTGCAAAAAAAAAAAATCCTAGATCCTTTACTGTTCTGTAGTGACAAGAAAAATTGAGAGAAGTGGGTGAAAACTGAGACAGCTGAGCTGAAAATTACAGTAAAGTTATGCTGCAAAGCACTTGATGCAAGAACAAAGAGCGCTGAAAACAGCTTTCTCTTTTTAAATCACCGTAACTATATCTGCAAGATGTAGAAGTCACAAGATTTGGCAGCGTGAAACACCAACCACCAAACAATAGGAATTAAATTCTTTGGTGGGGGGAAAAAAAAAAAATCACCTTCACATTCTTTATATATCAATTGATACCTTGAAAAAAAAAAAAACCCGAAACCTT
>VXBU01013374.1:216793-227597 GCA_013400315.1 Bombycilla garrulus
CAGCCTCCCCCGTCACATTTAAAAACTACAAACAAATGCATACATGTTAAAACACTTGGAAAATGGTTTAATGATGTTTACAACAGAAATGAACTGTACAATTACAGTAAGTTTAATATATATAAAAAATTACAGCAGACAAACGCATCTACACAAAATCTACCTTTTCATTCTGATTTACTGTAATCTACACAATCTCTCAACGCCTACACCTATCTGTAGGCAACCACTGGGAAAATAATAATAATAATATAATAATAATAATAAAGGACATCTTTAAAGAGACAGCATTTCGCCTTCCTCCTCACCCTTAGTGTGATCAGCAAGGTTTTGAAATGTGCGGGACTCTCACATTTCCGTCTCAAAAAAAGCTCGGGTTGCGTTTGGGTAGGGTACTCCCAAAATGGCCCTTGATTTCAAGTGTTCTGACCTCAATTGTATAAATGCAGTGTATGAGGACGGGCAAGAGAAAAAGAAACCTCCCAGCCAGTGTGAGCAGGCAGCTGCACAGAGCAGTGAAACCGTTAGGACCAAAAACTTGTCTTATTTAGAAAAAAAAGCAAAAAGGGACTGCCCAGACACTACAGACATTCACAAATCCTCATTACTTTGAAAATTATTATTAGATTTAGAAGAAAGGGCTTGGTTTTCCACTCCCAATTCTTCATACAAAGGGGTAGTTTTCAAACAAACACGTTAAATAATTTTTCCAAACAAAATTTAAGCTACTCCCTCTTTGGCCCACCCCTTAAAAACAGTGAAACCCCCTTTGCACTGAGAAAGAACCTCAGGTCAGTGGGGAAAACAAAAGAACATGCTGTCTCTTTAAAAAGAAAGAAAGAAAGAATCCCAGTTGGGAGCGGCCATCAGTGAAAATGCAATCCAAATTGGCGGTCTGGTGGAAATTCCTCACGGAATATTATGTACAGTTTAAAAACCCTTTGTAGTTGGTTTTTCTTTTATTATTATTTATGAACACCTAGGCAGTGAAAACTGTTATGTTAATACATACATAGACACACCCAAAACATACAAAAATACTATTATTTCAAACTACTAAGAATAGGACAAGTTCAGTTTTCTCCATGCTATGACTTTAAGAGCATTACACTGAAACAAACAAGAATTTAAACGACAATTTTTTAATATCCCAGAAATATACCAAAATATACATCTAAGCTTTGGAATTACTGAGGTTAGACTAATGCAAGTGCTGGGTAATCGTACTTAATACACAAGTCTAAGGTTCTGCAGGAAAGAAATTATCTTTGGTATCTGCATCAGGCTAATAATATTAACATTTGGATTTTGCTTTGGGATAGAGCTTGTCTGACCCTAGAACCAAACACCCCCCAATCAACTGAGATTAAAAAGATCCATGTAAAAAGTTCCTCCATTTGCAATCCCCCCCAAAAGTTAAAAAGTCACAGGCATCTACCTAGCATAAAAGGTTGAGAAATACAATGCATAGTTGCACAGTGGTGCTGCAAAAATAAAAGAAATCTAGAAAAAAGGAACTAGAGGAGAAATGAAAAGCTGCTTCTTCTTCTTTCAGCGATTTCTCACGACAGGACAGCCTCTTCCAAGCAGTGAAGGGGGGGAAGCTCAGAAGTGCACCTCAGCGTGTATTAATCAACATCACCCAGCCCCCAGAGGGTTAAAGCACCCAGCAGAGCAGCCAATCCTGCACCCAAGTCTTCAGCTCCTCAACCCACCTGCGAAGCCCCGGCCTCCCCTCGCAGCGCCTGCGCCCCAGATCTCACCCTGGAGCCGGGAACGGATGCCCAGGGCATTCTGGAGCCCCGGGCTGGCGGCGACCCTCGCCCGGCCAGCCCAGGCCAGGCTGGCCTCACAGGTGGGCTTGGTGCTGAAGACGCCCTTTGTCTTTGGTTTGTTTGTTTGTTTTGAGTTTATACAATCATTAGGAAATCTTTGGTTTTGGCTGGAAATTTTAAAAGAACAAAACAAAACAAAGAAACCGCCCCCTCCCGACTTATAGCAGCCACCGTGACCTGACAAAGCTTCTCTTTCCCATGGGGGTAGGGGAACTACATTCAAATAAAGATGGACCGGGTTAAGGATGCAGCTTCTGGCCAGGTTGGGGAGTGGGGAAGGGATACAGGATTGTCAAATAATAAAGAAGAAAATTAAGTATTTGGAGATTTCTTNAGCATGTATGCAGCACGGGGCTGAGAGCACCTCCAGACCCAGGAGCTCAGCGTGGCTCCAGGGTAGGAAAAGGCAGCGTGGGTGGCCCTTTTCCATGGAGAGTGGAGGGGAGGGGGTGGATATTCACAGACTAATCAAGAGGACCCCTTGTAACCAAAGGAAATAAGATAAGATTGCAATTTGCCCTCACTTTGCAGTAGCTTTTAAGCAGCGACATTCAGAGGCGTTAGGGGGTCTCTCCCCTGGTTGCAGGTCACGGGGCGCTATAGGCCAGAGTTCAGTGTTAATCAAAGGAGGGAGGGCAGACTTGGCAACTCTGTGGGGTTTGGAGAAAGTTAAAGCAAGTTACTCAGTTACGAGTTAGAAATGAGGTATACGACAGCTCCTGTACCTGTGGCGGATAAACACCCCACACCTACTCACACCTAGCCTTAGATACTACCACAGAGGAAGGAAATGGAACAACGGCACTGGCGGGGACGAAGGAGCCCCTGCCCGGGCCCTCCTCAGGGCTGGCGCTCGGGGGCCGGGCTGCTCCAGCCCTCGCCGAGCCCCCTCGGGCGGCGCCGCCTTCCCTTCCCCGCACTGCGGGGAGGCGCGGCCGGGCCCCGGCAACTCGCGGGGAGCGGCCCCGAGCTCCAAGTCTCGCCCTTCGCGTTTTCCCCTCGGACTCGCTCGGGGTCACAGAGGCCGACACATGGAGAGCGAACGGGGGAACAACTAAAGGTTTTGTCTCAACTGCCTTGTTCTCAGGACACTGTCACGGGTGCTCTTGTTCCTAAATCGTTTCTCAAGGGGGTTGTGCGATCTCCACGAGTTGCCCCTTGGCACGCCATTCCCTAAGGTCTTAGGATTCCTACTGTTAAATAATTTCAGGGTTTTATAGCACCGCAACATGCCAGCTTGGAACGCAAAGTTACGACGTTCAGGGAACGGGGCTTCCGTAGCTGCTGCCACAGAATTCAGCAAAGGCAGTGTGAATCCTGAAGTGGGGCCTACAGCAGATAAGACAATTTTGGGAGGGAAGGGGAAGCTAACGCGATAAATTAAGTAACTTACGGTATCATGTAAAGCTCTGCCGGAGAACATTCCCCAGCAGACCGACACAGTTTTAAGACAGATCAGCATTTTGGTCTGAGCTACTTGACAATGTCCTGTTTGGTAGAGAGATGAAATAAGGCAGAGGGGGTATGTTCCGGTTCTGGGGCTGAGCCTCAGCAGCACTAAGGAACGCCAAAGGGTATCATCTTCCCTCGCCTCCCACAAGCTGTTTCATTTCCTTCCTCAGATTTGTTTTCCATAAAGCACACCTTGTTTTCCACTTCTTTTGTTCCAAGTGCTCTTTTCTTTGAGAAGTCATTTCTTCAATATCCCTATTACCTATCTATAAACCTAACTAGCTCTTTGAAAAGTCACACAATATTAATACCACTTTTACATAATGTCAGAACAACAATTCTATTAGTAAAGCTTTCAGTGAAGTTCTGCAACCCGATTGGTGTCCAGAGAAAGAGTAGCTGGACAACCTACTCTCCCCCCTTCCTCCCCTCCCTTTCTTCACAAGAGCTCACCAAGTTCACTGATAAAACAGCTCAGCCCAATAGCACGATACACGAACACGTACAAGGCTGCTTTGGGGAGCAAAGAAAGGAGTCTTCAAGGTCCCCTCCCTTAAGAGAAAGACCGTATGCAAAAGCTGTTGAACAGACTCTGACCTTGGACTACACTGCTTCCACATTTGAAGGAAAGAAACAGTTTTCCCTGACTGTATCCCAACATCAGCCTAAGACCTGCAGCACCGGGCAAACCCCAGACACCGTTTGTCTTCACAGAGCCAAAGCAACTCCATGCAGAAAAGGTGGGAGTACCCGCAAGAGATGAGGTCCTTAGAGGAAGGGACACTGACCCAAAGCTCAAGAAACCCCCACCCAGCTTTTCCTCTTACCCGCTCTGAGAACAGCAGAGCTGACAACTTATCAGTGCCTTTGGTTTCCTATGAGGCCACCGGGAATTGTCCCTCCCCAGTGGAGTGGAGCTCCTTCAGGAAGCCAGCTCCCGCTCCCCGCACGCAGCCGGCGCCGCTGGCGCTCACACGCACTCGCACACGCACCCATCCGTCCATGCGCACCCCGCCCTCCTCCCCCGCTCCAGCAGCCTCGGGGGAAACGGGAAGGGAGCCTTGGAGCCCACACGGAGCCGGCTGCAACACCCTCCCGAGGCAAGAACCACTCGCCCTTCTGCTACTCCCACCACGACACCGAGACGTCGGCCAGGAGAACGGCCTGCTCCCTCGCCAACAACACCTCAAAGCTCCTCTCCCACAACCGTCTCACAGTATTTCAACCCTTTCAGGCAGACCAGCCAGGTGTTAGGAGTAGGTTAGCTTTCACCTCTCTCAGTTTGGTTTTTTCTTTCATAGTTTTTGGTCTAGACAGGATTAGCATTGCTATTAGAAAAGGAAGTGTTTAAAAAGTTTTCCACCTATTATCAAGCACTACAAGCCCTACATTCAGTAACAAGACAAGGGGGATAAAAGGAACCTGTTTCACTTTTGCTCTCCCAGATAGATTAAGATGCGACAACCATTCTTGTCCCTCCCTGGGGTTAAACACAGCGGACCCAGTTCAGCTCTGGAGCAACTCAACTCAACTGGAATGGATTTACAGCCCCGAGGTCGATCCTAGCCATCTCTCCCCCGAGCCTCCCCGATATTTGCTGCCTCATCTTCAGACCCCAGCGAGGGGCAAGGAAAGGCCAAGAGGGAGGGAAGTGTGCGCACACTCGAAAGGACCCTGAACAGCAACCCCATCAGTAACCTGCATGCCACCACGTGCTGTGCTGCAGATTAGACCACAGATAAACCAACCAAACAACAATCCCAAACCCAGGAGCGACAAAATGTTTCCTTTGGCAAGACAGATACAAGGAAAAAAATTTATGAGCAAACATTTTCCTTCTAACACAGTCAAACCCCCTTCTCTGCCCCCAGAATCCACCCGCCCCCACCCGACCCTATAAAGTTGTAACCTATAAACAGGATCTCAAATACATACAGCATAATCATGTTTATCAGTCATAATAAACCATCAGTTCAACTAAACTCTACAGCTAGAATTATCTCCACTATTTATAAAGTTTGCTTTTCTCTTCTGATTTTTTCAGTTTAAAACCAGTTCTGCGACAATGCTAAGCTATGCTGAGGTATTTTATGAAGGTGCCAGAAGCCAGCTGCTACCCACAAGTATTGTTCTCAGAGCTGTATGGTGCTACCTTGCGCTGAGGGAAGAGGGGGAAGGAGCAAGGAGGGAAGGAGGCAGAGGGATGGAGACAGGGAGGGAGAAAAGGGGCCCAGATTATTCCAGTTATGGACGGTTCTTAGCAGGGCATCACTGACGGACCTAAAAGCAGGCCCAAGACAAAGCTCAGGAGCTGCTTCATGTTTAGGAATTTTGGTCATACGTTCTACATGCTGACCTCATTTGTCTACTTGAGTAAAAGATGTCTTTCCTCCAACAGTTAAGCTATTTGTAATTTCAGTGCAATCTCCCTAACGCCCTTCTAACAGCATCCCAAGGGGCAAGAATTCAGAGCATGTCCCCACCTGGTGTATCCTGGGAGAAGTGGCAGACAGATCAAGCTGAAAAAAATCAAGTTTTTTTCCATGCATTACTGTGTCCATGTGTGAAGATATGCAAATAGAGGAACTGCTTTTCATCGTTCCAAAAGCACTGAAACTACTTGCACTGACACAGAGGGAATCAGGTACCACTCACACTGTGGAGTAAAAGATATGAACATCTTAAGAAACTGTGAATTGTGAGCCAACAACTTTTTGACAAAATCTCCCCTGTCAAATATCTTTGAAGTATTTTAGGGGACTCTGCTCGGGAAAGAAGAGAGAAACTCACAAGCAGCAACAAGAAATTGAACGAGTGAGAAGGCCAGAACTTGTGCAAGGTAGGTATCTTGAATTCTATATTGCTATAGTACTCTGGGATAGAGGGCAGAGGTACTGGCTGTAAGTATAGAAAGGGATTTGAGTTGGCTGTGTGAGAAATGACAACCATAAATGCAGTGGGGGGCAGCAGGCCAGCTTATTCCTTTGGTAATATTCCACCCTAGGCAACATCCAACAGGGACAGACAGGCCCTTCTGGTGGTACAGGGTGTGGAGAAACAGCATTTAACCATATCAGGCAGAACAGTAATAGGGAATAGTGACTCTTCATAAAGCTGATGTGGCAATAAAAACATCTACATTTTAAACTTCCAATTTAAAACCAAGTGTCATTGAAAGTCTGGACTACGCATTATTTCATCAGTCCTAAAAACACTCTAATGACCATGAGAAGGTACCTGTCCCTTTAAGAAAATTTTGTATCTTTACATACTTCTTCAGCTAAGAAAATACGAATTGATATTTAAGGTAAATTAGACATTGCTTTGGTTTAGTATCTGTGGTATGGCTCCAGCTGCAATGGTTGTGCTGCTCCATTTGCAACAATAAGAAAAGAGGGAACTCCTATTTTAAGGAAGTTGCTTTGCAGGAATGTTCACAGAGTTAAGGAATTAACCCTCCCGTGTCCTTCACTAACCCAGCTGCAGAAATGTGTCAAAGCACCCCGTGTGAGGCTTACAGAGGTGGCATTTGAACATTAGGCCACAGTTCCAAGAGATGCCTATGTGCACATCCATACCACCTCACAGTGAACGATGCAAATGTTCTTGAACTAACGCACGTTGTACAGTAACTCAGAAACAAAATAAATGCTCTG
The DNA here is from genome assembly GCA_013400315.1 of Bombycilla garrulus. Lineage (NCBI taxonomy): Eukaryota > Metazoa > Chordata > Aves > Passeriformes > Bombycillidae > Bombycilla > Bombycilla garrulus. The sequence continues at coordinate 223,737 of VXBU01013374.1, forward strand.
TAGTAAATCTAAGAAGATGTGATGACTGTAAGCAGCCACGCCTGTGTGCACTTTCTTTGGGCTGTTCATGAATCCTTCCACGGTGACTGTGGAGAGTGGGTTCTAAGGAGACCGAGTCTGCTAAAGCCAAAGTGTGCTAAAGCAAAACATGCTTTGCTTAAGATCAGAAAAAAATGTCATCACCAAGCTCCAAGATCAACTCTTGAAGCCATTCTCTAAATTATTTTTGACCTTCCGGGCATATCTGTGTTTGTGTCCCTGGAAATCTCTTGCTTTTTGAACTATCCCTGTCTGCAGGGAGAGTTTTTCACCTTCTCTTTTCTTGCCTGGGTATTGTGACATGCTTGCAACTATGAAAAGCAACCCTCTCACCTTTAAATACAGACACATGGAACTTTGAAAAAGAGATGCTATTATCCTTTTCCAACACTCCATCAAACTTCTTGTGATCATATTTACTGGGTCTGCACACAATTGTTATCGTTTCTTTTCAGATGCATCAACTTTGCTGCCAGCACGATGATTTAAAAAACAAACTTCAGGTAAATACTGGTACATGATCTCACATTCTTTTCATTCTCTGAAGGAGCACATGTGCCATAACTTGGCAGATGTACACCCACTGCTGGTCTGATTTCTGTCCTTCACCTGAACACTGGAGGAAGCCAGCACCCATGAGGAAAAACACCGACAGGGACGCAAAGCAGGCTCCAGGAACAACAGTCAGTCGGTCACAGGGATGTTTTAGGGGACAGTGAATCAGAGCACACTGGCAATGGATGCCATGGGATATGTGCTGCTTGGGTATTATGTCAGCTTCTGCAAACAAAACCAAGCTTTTTTGGATATGTGACTACTCTGAGTTTCCAGTTCCTCTCAGAAAAAAAAAAACTCTAAGAAATTCCCTGGAATCTGGGCCCCAGACAGGGTGATGGGGTAGAGAAGAGAGAGGTAAAGGGGTATAAGGTGCTCACACCAAAGCCATGTGACCAATGCAAAGGTAGTCAGGAAAAAAAGCAGATTTTTATAATAAATAAACCATCCAAGCTGCATTAGTGTTCCAGATATGTACTCAACAAGACCCTCTCCCAACCACAAACCAGCAAGAATGGGACATGAAAACTCATTCAGACAGCTAATGGCACAGTCTCCTGGAACTGTGGAGAGAGGATTTTCCACTGATTTAAGGCCCACCTTTCTTTGTATTTCCTAGATATCCGCAAGGACCGTGCCCCCCATCCCACCACAAAACCCTTGGGGAGGAGGGGATCCATCAGACACAAGCCCGGTGGTCTCCCCCCTCTATCAAAAAAAGCTTCCTGATAAATTGTACTTTTGCACAGGCGTGAAAGTAAGCAGGAACTTTCAGAGTCAGGAACAAACGCTACAGCTGCGGTTTCCCCATCCTCTTACTTCACCCAAAACAAGTCCAAGGACTTGCATTCCTTTGGTAGAAACTGTAGACTGTGCTGTGGCCTCCAGACCAGCACAGTGGGTACTAGCATCTTCTCTTCTACTTTTCCCCTCCCTCCCTGAAGCTCACCCAGCTGCACCTGTTGCTGCTCTGAAGCTGAGGGCCATTTTACTGTGGGCCACTGCCATCTCTGCAGTATTACTCACAGCCCTAAAAGTCTCCTGCACAGCCTGAAGACGTAGAGATGCATCAAAAATACTGAGATTCATCCATACTGGGGGGATAAAGGTGGGACCTCTTGGATTAACAATCCTCTGACACTGCCATTCTATTTACACATCAAATAAAAGAAAACAAATTAAAATCAAGTTAAGAGTCTGCCCCAAGGATAACACAAATTACCAACCAAAAAAAAAAAAAGATTAAAAACAAGCAGCAACTTTTATATAAAATTAATAAACACAAAAGACAAATGAAAAAGAAATTGTCAGTAGCATCTATCGCCTCTCTGCATCTGAACTGCACTTACAACAAACTAGTCCATTAGTACAGCAGCTTGCTAGAAATTGACTTTGGTTCAAGCTTAGTTTTAAAAAAATAAAACATAAAAAAATCAAAAACACATAAGAAATGGTGGACGGACATTTGTTAGTTTCCCTGCTTGCAGTTCACTAGTTTTGAAGTTTTAGGGACAATTGGTTTAAATATCAGTAAAACAGGAAGGTGGAGAGTTAGAGATGAACAGAGCAAAACCATGGTGGTGGGGGGAAGAGATAAGGGGTTCTGCCACTTGAGTGCAAACACAAATCCCACATGCTCAGGCCACAAACCAAAGCATGTGCAGAGTTTAAAGTTGCTGCCTTCCGGATCTTGGATGAGAAGCTCCAGGATCCCCCTGAATCATCAATAAAATGAACACAGCTGCATCAGCTCACTATTTTAGGACACTCTGGTGACAAAAGAAAAGGCGGTGGGAGGGAAAGGGACTCTTCTAATACCCTCACTAGCTAAAAGTAATTTAGTTTTATACACATGGCAGAAACCTTTAAATCCATCAGGAATGGAAAGTCCAACGTGAACTGCATTGCAGTGATCCAGTCTTCTCTCTTTAAAAATCTTTTTTTTTTTGGTTCAGATACTAGATTGTATATTTAAGAATATATGGATCTAACTTCTGTACAGTTCATTATTCCTTCCTCATCCACAAAAAGATCCTTTGCTCCACGGATCAGAATCAACCTTAAAAAGTGAATTCCAGTGCCAGGCCAGCCCTGGACGCTGGCCAGAGGCGCCTATTGCCGCCCTCAGCCCCGAGCAGCCCTGCAGCTCAGAGAGCACACGAGATCAGCCTGGGGTGTGCAAAGCCCCAGAATGGCTCTGTTGTGTTGGCATTAACAATGGCACCTTCTGTTCTCATATTCCTGGCTTCTGTCTTTTGCAGCCAGAAGCATTTTTTTTTTTTACTAGGAAGCTCTTCTAAATAGTGTTGGAAGCATCAGAAAAGGAATATTGCTATGAATGGGGAAAATGTGACCTTCTGAAATCCGGTACCAACTCACCTAGAGGGTATCTAGGACTGTAAATGCTGATTTATGTGCTGCCAATTAGCCTGGGTCATGATGTTTCTCAAATATTTGTGTGTGCTCTTGCACAGCAAAATGAAATCACTGGAACAGAAGAGCCATCAGTATTGTCACACAATCCACACTCGGGAGATCACATCCCGCTCTCTGAAGGAAAAGGAACCAAGCACACGAAGCTAAGAGCAGAATTTGGCCATTTTGTCTAAACATTTGAGAGAAGGAGAACAGCAGTTCGGAGCTAATTCCTACCTCTGCTTAAAAAGCAGAGACCAGCCTGGAAGTTTGCACACAATGATCTCTGCTGCTGCACTGAGCGTCCTGCATAAACGATGAACATAAATTCTTCTGACCTCTACAAGCAGGCATTAGACAAATTCAAGGATGAGGAAACTGTTCAGAACATTTCCAGAAGATTAGGACAGAAAGTCTATTTGTGCTCCATTCTTCCTCTCCACCCCCCCGCCCTCCCCCCATGGTGTGGGAGCTCACTGAAAATAATCCAGGAGCAAAAGACAAACGCGTCCAAACTATATATATAAAAATAATAATAATAATAATCATAATAATAATAATAGAGATACACCAGTAATACAGGCCTGCCTAAATTGTACCAGTTAAGAAAGGAACCCCCAACATGATTGATACGATTATAAACACCTTGTATGACATAATGGCCTGTACAACAGACCTATAAAATGATAATTAAAAAAGAAAGATATTTAGACCAAAAAAACCAAGAAATCCCCTTCCTATGAACTGATAACCCACCTTAACTTGTCATTGTGACTGCTGGAAAAGATAAGTAGGCCTTTCACTTTTTTTGTGTTTTTGTGGTTTTTAGTTTTTTTGTGGTTTTTTTTTTTT
>VXBU01013374.1:230277-301412 GCA_013400315.1 Bombycilla garrulus
TTACTTCTTTGCACATCAAAGCAATTTTCTTTTCAATTATAAAAAGAAAAAGATTTTTCTAGATTACTAGTGCTTTTTTTTAGTTTTTTTTTGGTTTTTTTTTTTTTTTTTACATTTTTGGTTAGAAAGTTCTCCGATCCATGAAGCGATCCTGAAAAGACAGTGTTTATTATAAAATTAGGCAAATGTCTGTCCCAGCTTTAAATCCTTCCTGTTTTGCTTTTGGTTTTTTTTTTTCCTTCTTTTTTTTTTTTTTGTTTTCGTTTTTTTGTTTTTTTGGTTTTTTTAAATACTTTTCCTTCTCTCTCTTTGTTTCTCTCTCTCTCTCCCTTGTCCCCAGCAACACGGCGAGAGGATGCCCCTGGCATTTTCAGTCCATCGGCCGGGCTGGCAGCCGATGCGGGCGCGCAGTGCCCCGGGCTGCTGAGCACAGCCCAGCCCGGCTCACTGCGCCTTGGAGGCCGTGGTGGTGGTGGACGTGGCCCCGCTGGCAGAGGCCACCGTGAGGAGAGAGTTCTGGATGGACTCGGCTGAGGTGGTGGAGGTGGTGTGAAGGCTGGCGACTGGTCCAGAGGCCCCTGCGGAGGCTGCAGCTGCAGAGACCAAGCTAACCGGGTTGCTGGTGAGCAGAGAAAGGTTCTGAGGGTTCAGGAACAGAGGGGCAGTGACGATGTTAGGGGTACCTCCAGCATTGGCAAACACCAAGTTTCCAGTTGCATCCAGTGATGTTATTGGAAGAGAGCCACCGGATGCAAGAGCTAAAGAAAGGGAAAGTCGAGTAGGGAGGAGATAATATTAGCGGTAAGCAACAGTGCAACACGTGCCTAAAAGCAAGGGGTCTCTGCATTTGCCTTCCTCTGATATGTGTGCTCTCTAAATTGCTGAGGGCAGTTGTCTCATCAGAGGCTTTCATTTTTTTAAAAATAACCACCAGACAAGACCTTGCAGATACTAAAAAGCGTCTTTCATTTGCTGCTAAACTAACTCCAGTGTGCCTTTCTTTTCAGCTCTTTTAGCACAACGCTGGTCCATGTTTTCTGCCACAGAGAGCCTGTACATCCAGGCAACTTGCACTGGGAAAGGCTGAGATGAGAGTTCATGCGAAATGACAGCTATCACAAGACGGAGAAGGTCATGTAACCTTGAGTGTAACATTTTAAATGTTGACACATAACCAACCACTGTTACGACTTACTCTCACCGGTCTACAGCATTCAGTCTGCCTTAGATTAAGATCTCCTAAATCTATCTGTGACACTTTATGAAAGGGTTCTTTCTTGCAACCTAGAAACAAGATTTGTTCAGCTAGTTTAGAGGATATTTGAACACACAGGTTACCTAGCTCTTTAGACGCTTCTACCACCCAGTTTTTACAGGTGGCAAACTATCAACTCAGAACAAATCTTGCTAAAGCCAGTGATAACTTCTGGCTTTGTGCTACTTCCAAAACAAAAAAAATTTACTCTTCTGAATGTGGATTTACCTATTTCAAGTTCTACGTAAGGATTTTAGGAGGTGTGATGTTTGTTGTAGGTTCTTTTCAAGTACAAATGAAGACAAGAATTCAGGATCAAGACCTGCTCAGAAATGCCCTCTCAACAGACCTCAGAATGGTGCCAGTCTGCTCAAGCAGACTATAGAAGAGCTATGAAAAGCAAATCTCTAACCTGATAGAGATACAGGCCAATGAGGCAAGGACAACAAAATAAATTCCAGACTACATTTAGTATCTTAAATGCCTCCTTTAAATCACTCTAAGATCATACACAGTTCTGATTCCCTATCTGAAGTTGTACCTGCTCTTATCTCTGTGATCCACAAAATGTATTTGCACATTTAATTTTGTAAACCATTTACTCCTACACAATTTACGCCCAGTGCTGAGGAGTCTCTGCCAGACAGTGTTCTCTGGCAGACAAAACCAGAGCGCATCAACCAAAGCTGTGTGACAAGAGATGCATTAAAAGGAACACTACTGACCTTGAATAGTTGCCAGTGTACTGTTGCTCATCAGGGCCGGGCTGAGAGCACCACCTAATGTCCCTGGATTGAGACTGAGTAAGGCACCTCTGCAGCAAGCAAGATCATGGAAGAAGTGGAGAAGAGAAAGAGTGTTACTTTTAAGAAAAGGTTGTCACTGTTCAAAAGTACACCATCATATTGTTTAAAAAGGGGGTGAGGGGGCAAGGAGAGAGGAAAGACCAGAGATTAAGGGCTATTTCTGGATTATTTTACTTTTAACTCCATGAGGGGTTCACAGCACTCCCAAAGTACAAGCACTGTAAATACATGACTTGCATTGACTGTTAGTGTAATGTATTCTTGTAAAGTATATGGGAAAACTCTTAATTGTTTTGAGAACCATCATCCTCTCCCAAATGCAGATAAGAAATACGTAAATCAAGAGGAATTAAAGAAACATCTGTCTGAGCAATATTTCTAAAACAACAACTTCAACAATACAGCATCTTGCATCTTTGGGAACTTCTTGCTCACGATGGAGAAATAAATACAGAGGTATGAAGAGGCTATCTCTTCATTTTACAATTAATAGGACAGACTCTAGGATTCAGTGGTAAGTTGCAGTTTTTAAGTCAAGCTCTGCAGTGGGATGAACGATTTATCAAACAACAACAACACTGCAACACAGCTTTTTCACCTTTAAAATGAACACAGTATTTGTGTACTGTGATGGGAAGGTCAACTGCCATCTATGAGTAAACCTTCGGAATCTGAGAAAAATGACAGTGATACACAAAAGCAATTTATCCCAAGAATTCTCCTTCACTCTTCCGTCACCCCACCTAAGAGGGTGCGCCAAATCGATCCTTACCCAGCTGCAAACTGTGAGGATGCCATCAAGCCTGGGTTTAGTCCTGCTGCAGCAGCCATGGCAGCAAGACTTGCATTTGGAGGCAACTGTGCAGCTCCTTGTAACGCGGCCGCTGCCGCTGTTTGCAACCCTGACGCCGTTACCATCACCTGGCTGGTCCCGAGAGGGGAGGACAAGGGAGTGGAGGTTGTCTGTGTTGTGCTGGTCTCACTGGCACTGGATGCCTCTGAAGTGGAGGCTGAGGCAGAAGGGGAAGGACTCAGGGAGGGTGATGTCACTGCTGAAGAAGCTGGAGGTGCTGTTGAAATCACTGTTGCAGTGTTGTTGGAGGTGGTTTCTGTTGTGCCTGGAAGATTGGTTCTGGTCAGATCAGTACAAAACACAGACACCGGACAACAGAAACTCCTGCGCCCACCTGATCTCAACTGCGTGTCCAGCTGAAAGGGGCACTAATACACATTTCTGTTCAAATGGAAAAATGAAATCACACTTCCCAACGGGAGGCTGAGCAGCTCTAGAAGCCAGCAATCAAATACTGTATATTTTGCTTCAGCACAACCTGGAAAAGTCAACTCAGTGATCACAAAAACTGAACCTTCCTGGTGCGGCAACAAGGAACAACGCAAGAATGTCCTGGGATACCAGTGACCAATAGTGAATGACCCTTTTAATCATTCAAAAGGGCCAAACGGGAGGGGTTGATGTGGTGGCAGCAGAGATCAGCCCTCACCTGTGACTGACAGACTGGTGACAGCAGGACTGGCCAGGGGGAGCACGGGGTTGACAGTCAGGGTTGTAGCTGCACTGCTAGTCACAAGGCTTGGCGTGGTTGCCACCTGGAGGTCAAAAAAGAATAAAACTGCTCAGCTGCTCAAACACAGTTACACACTAGACCTGGATTTCTTTCTTGTCACCCTCAGGTGAGGAAGTTATCAGGGAAACATTGCATATAAACTATTTTTTCCTGTGATTTGGTTATTTTATCATTCAATGAAACAACCATAGCATTTTCTCTAATTACCAGCAATATCTTTATTCATAATAATTCAGTATTTGAAAGGAGATACACCCCTATCTCTATTGTCTCAAGACTGCAAGTTAGCCCTCGCTCTGCCACCCCACAAAGACAGCACCTTGTTTTAATAGAGACACTCTTATAGAAAGAGTTACAAAAGATGTTATTTCTACTTTTATTTTCCTTGTTTAAACATCTTTTCAGCTCTAAATCTTTTTCTCTGATTAAATTATGTAAATACCCCAGCATTAACAAAGGTATTTAGGGTGGTGTGTTTATACCCCTATGTGGAGAAGCAGAATAACATTTCACTTTTATTCAATGAAACTATAAACTTTACTTTGCAAAGTTTCCTTGTGCCAGAGGAAGGACCTCTGAATTTTAAAACATACAAATGTACTTTTCAATTGTGAATGGCTTATTACAAGAAAGCTACAATAAACTGAAGACATTACAGATAAACACCAAGGATTTAAGGCTGGAGAAACTAGCTTATGAGGAAAAATGAAATATAAGGAAAGGGCTCTTTATGGACAAGAAATGGTGTCTAACAGTAATATCTGAAGGCTGTTATACATCAATGAGAGAAATGAATCCTTTAGAATTGCCCAAGAGAACCTAGCCAAGGATATAGGCTAAAAATTCCTCCTTTCCACTCTCTTACCTTAAGTCTATTATCAGAGAAATACCTCTCGTGCTATACATCCTCTTAGAGGGAGTCAAATGCTTCACACATTTCAAACAAGACTGGGGCGACTGGGACAGATGTGAAAGCTTTTTGCCCATCTGCAGCAGCGTATGAATGAAGAGGAGCTGGATACACAGCACACCTCCCTCCCACTAACGCAGCCCAGCCACTGCATCTGTCATCTGTCCAGCAAGCAGTTAAGGCCAAGGTCACAATCCCCATTGCAGGGCAGAGAACGACCTGGAATTAACACAGCTCACCCCTGTGGTTACAGTGAGTGACTCCAGCCAATGCAAAAGGAGCCTTCCCCTCCAATCCCGCTGCAGAGCCCTCGCCCCCGCGCAGCCAGGCTGAAAGTCACGCTGCTTATCTAACCTCACTGAAAATTCATCATTGTTCCTCACATGGCTAATTTGCAGTCAAACTACTAAACTAAGCCCAAGCATCCTATGAACACAATCTCCAGAGCTGACACAAGGAATCAACAAAGCGCACAGTCAGTGAAGGCTGGGGGCAGCAGCGCTGGAACATCCATATGAGCAGCAGCACAGTCTCCAGAGAAGCTTAGAATGAGTGAAAACACTAGTGAAACTTCACTGATGAAAGGGAGACCGTGGTTAACATCTCCATTTCTTACATACAATGGCAGATTATAGCAGCAGGAAAATTTCTGTAGGAAAGCTCCTTCAAGTCACAGTCTGAGGGAACTTGCACAGTTACGAAAACACACTACCATAAATCTCACTGTATTCTGCTTTGGTAGCAAGGCATGCAACCTTGCTTTGCAACTGGGCAAATAACAAAATAAAACAAAACAACAATAATCATAAAAAAGACTAAGTACACTTAAAACAGCCCTTCCCCTGAAACAAAAGGTTGCATGCACACACCCTGAGACAAGGATGAGGGGAGAGAATAACACGTCACCAAAATTAATGGTTTAATGAAGTACTGTAAAGTATTAGCTACTACAGTGATGAGGGTGGAATAAATACTACAAAAGGACAGCTACAGGCTACATAAATTCCACCACATTCCTATTAGCATAGCTACTATGAAATCTAATAGCTACTGTTTCTATTTATGAAAACAGACCTCCATGGACATTGGTAGCAAAGGTGCTGAAGGAACCTTGATGCATGTGTTTTGTTACTCTTATTTTCATGAAGTTTGTGTTTACCTGAGGTAAATACAAGTGTGGGAAATTAATTACATGAGTATTAGCTAAACTGTTCTTTTGTTCCATGTCTTTTATATAAATAATTTCTGACTAGACGTAACAACACTGGTATCACTGGATTTCTGTGACCTAAGTCTCCAAATGATAAAAAATCAAAGGATGGGTAAGATTGGAAGGGACTGCAGTGGGTCCTTCAGTCCAACCTCCTCTGAGAGCACATGCACAGAATTGAGTCTAAATGGTTCCTGAGTATCTCCAGTAAGGGAGACTCCATGGCCTCTCCAGGCAACCTGTTACAGTGCATGATATATTTTACTGCTGCTCATTTACTGACCAGAGCTGCTAAAATAAGAGGGGAGGGGGAGAGCTATTAAGCACTTCAAAAAATTACTATTGTTTCATTAAAAAAAAAAAAAAAAAAAAAAGGTATATAAGAAGGAAAAGTCCAGATATGAACTGGAGGTCTTATCTGATGTAAGTTCAAAACAATAAAACAATAACCCCAAGTGGAAATTTGGCAGTCAGACTATCTGTTCATGTGAGCTAACTAAATAGAACACCTTCACTGAAGGCCTGACTAGTGCCTGATCTGTAAACATTCTCTCTCTTAGACAGTATCCAGGTGGAACACTCCAAATGCCAGTAAAATACAAATAGGTGAGAACAAGTCTGCTGTACAAAGAAGGTGCAGCACGTGTAGCTTCCACAGTGAGAACTACCTCCACCAGAGATCTTTGTCAACACAGCCCTTGACTCTTACCAGTGAGGTTGGACAAGGGAAAATTGCTTTGATGGGCGAGCTGCTGGTTCCACCACTGCTGGGTGGGTTGATCCTTTTCTCCTTCTGGCGCCGGTTACAGAACCAAACGCGGATCACCTCCTTCTCCATGTTTAGCTGGTCAGCTATCATGGCGATCTCATCCGAGGTAGGCTTTTGGTTCTGACAAAAGAAAACGGTATTTGACAAACTCTGAAATGACCTCCTGAAGTTTTGCATCACAGCTTCTTCTTCAGTAGGGGAAATCTGAATTGGTGATTTAGATCCAGAATCTGGTCAGTGGTACAGAGACAAACTACAGTAGATGATTCCGGCCTCCAGCTAAAAACCTCAAATTTTGTGTGCTTAAGACTATTGCCTTACTTATCCATCCTCATGAAGGGTAGTATTTAAACCTGTGTCTGAGTATAACTGAAGTGCAAAGTCACTACGTCAGTGAACTGCAAGAACCAATGAGTTTTTCTGAGGGGGTTTGTGTTTGTTTTTAAAGTGAAACAGATGTTTATGCATGTTTCTTACTACAGCTTTTGTATTCCCCGTGTTTAGTACTAGCACTTTCCTAAATAGCACAGTAGTGGGTTCACTCTAACACATACAATTGTTAAGTGAAGTTTCTCCATTTCTCCTGTGTAGCTGCACTCAGGCTGAGACAGCTTCCCAGGCTCGGCCTGGGGAGGGTTTGCAGAGGCCTGAGAAAGTGAGAAAGGCAACTTCTCCCAGACTGTGTTGTGTGGGAACTCTTCCAAAGGAATGTGAAACAATGTCAACAAAGATTTGCACCTGCAGTTGTATGTGATGTTTCTCTTTCAGAGAACTGTTTTCCTCCTCTCACCAATCAATTTCTGTATCTTCATGAACCAATTATGTTCATCTTAGCGATCCCCTCTATATAACATGACAACTCTTTCTTAATAAAGCTTTTCCTTGACACACAGGCCTGAATTATTGGAATCATAATTGTGTTGCTTGGAATCTGGGAGCAACAGCTGAGCACAGCACCAGGACCACTGACCTCCAGGAAACTCTTCTCTAAGGCCACACGTATGTTGGTCTCTATGCTGGTGCGTTTCTTCCTCCTACGGTTCAAGCCTTCGATCCCTTGCCCTGGAGAATTCAGGGCACTTGGGCTGGAGAGAGTTGAATCAGATGACAGGTTTTCTGAAAAAGAAGAAAGTAATACAAATCAGGAGATTTCATTTGAATGCACTGCAGTGTGACGCAAGTGTTCTTCACCCGTGCGAGGTATATTAAGACCTGCTCTGTATCTATTCCAAATACACAGAGGTTTATGAAGATCACATGTGTTAATCACTGTATTTACAAATTAAAACATATACCTAAAACTCAAAAGCTACAAGTAAGCCCAGAGGATGCCCTCTGCTCCTGTATGCTACCACAGTATCCCTTTTATAATACCTACACAGAGTTTGTCTCCCATCTCTCATTCCACTCCCCACTCACTCACTACATGCCCCAGTTTAAAGGGCAAAGCAGTACTTGATGTCCAATGAGCCATAGCTGAAAGTCACAGGCAGTTATGAAAAAATCTGAGCAGCCTGAAATTTCTTTTACCCACTCTACAAAACACTCGAGGAAGAGTTCACAGCTGGTTTCACAGTGTTCAGTCTCTTCTCTCTGGATATCTCAGCAGATACTCAGTACTACCAACCACCCTACACAGCCAGCAGCTTCCCCCCTCCTTAACTTCACCAGGGCTCTTAACCCCTAATCCTGTCTTTCTGGCTTCCCGGGGGTGCAAAGAGAGAATATTTAACCCTACTTACCAGCAGGAAGAGCAATCTAACCCAAAGACAGATTCAGCAGGGAATTTAAACGAAATGCATAATTGCGGCTGGAGTTCCCTCATTGCACTGGGGTTTGTGGGTGATAAGCAGGTGTCAAAGTTCACAATGCCCACCATTATTCTGACAGACTCAAATGGGCAAGTATTTTCTGGATTTTTTCAATAGTAATGGCACCTGTAAATATGTGGAAACTCTTCCTCAGCCTGAAAACTGCACTGAGAACCAGCTGAGTTCCATGGCAATAAATTCTGGAATCATCGCTATGCTTCTCCTGACTACTTTTATTTAAAAGTAGAACAGTAGCCTCTGAAGTTGCCTGAATCTTTCTTCCAAAGACTTTCACGAAACTGAGTCAGAGCCAAAGGCAATGGTTCCCCACTTGCAGGATGTGAAAAACCATGACACTGTTCACAGTCCTTAACTTAACTTTACAGAAACAAGTATTTCCTCAGGCTAGCAGGGGAAAAAAAAAAAAACTCTCACACTTCTTGCAGCACTGGATCCATCCAATGTTGCTGGAAGGTTTGGGGACCACTGTCCTGTGGGCTTGAGCACTCAGTGTGTATGTACTTATGATTTCTATCACAGACCTACACCTAATGATAACCCCTGTCAGCACAACAGAATGTCAGCACTTCCTTTTCTCAATGCAGGACAAATTTTCAATACCACATGAAATTACTTTCAAAATTTCAGAGAATGCTGTAGGCACCACCATAAAGATCTCTCCTTTTTGGTAAAAACAGGAAGGCACACACCATATCTATCTATCAGTTTTATATGATGTACAATTGCATACTTGGAAGAAAAAACTGGTTGACAGCACTCTCAAACACTTTGTATCCTAACACCTAGCACCACCACACAAGCTCCTTTTGCTGGGGGGAGAAAAAAAAAAAAAGAGAACACTACCAACACTGGCATAGTGAATAACTTGTATCCCAGAAAAAAAAATTAATATGGGAGGGAAAAAGCAAAACCTAATGCACAAAAAAACTCCTCCTCTCCCTCCTGGGAGGGAAAAAGATTATTTATTTGAACCCTTGGAGAGAGATAAAAGGAATGCACACAGGGGTATGGAAGGAGATGGATGCAATAAGCTCTGCCTACTGAAAAAACAAATCATGCAACCCTCTCTCTACTACATATCTGAAAAAGAAAGCTAGAAGAGGATTAGAAGTTACATGCATTAACATACATGAAGGAGGAAAACCACGAGACATATTGTACCTCATCTCATGCAATTGTTCAGCTGTCTAGAGAACACATTTCTGAAAGTTCATACTGGAACTATTTTGGATGTACATAGGCACACAGAAAGAGAATTACGGACCCTTATTTCTACACCCTCATTTGTCCCACGGACAGCTACAAGGGCTGGTAGCTTCATAAAACCATAAGGGCACAAAGGAAGCAGCTTTTCAGAATCCTACTGATTTTGGTAGGCTGGTGAAGAAATACACACATCATTCACCTGCATCATTGAGCCACTTTTCCAGAAGCGGCTTTAACTTGCACATGTTCTTAAAGCTGAGGTTCAAGGCTTCAAAGCGAGAGATGGTAGTTTGGCTGAAGTCATTTCCATAGAGTTTGCCCATAGCGAGCCCAACATCACCCTGGACAAAGAAAGAGAAAAAAGGGATTCACTGACACAGGCACTTCCAAAGCAAGGAACCCTGTCACATTCTGGTGTTCTCTTAGTGACTCCAGTGCTGCGTGGGATTTCAGTTTCACACAGGCTTCCTCAGCACTACCAAGATTCATGCTAAAGCAGTAATCACAAAGAAATGTAAGACCTCAGTCATTTTAACTGTGTAACTCTTTCCAGGAAATCCCTGATGCTTTGTCTTCTTAGCATTATCACTGAGCAGCACATTCCACTGACTATTAACTCGTATTTTTTTCTTCTTTACAATAAGTAAAGGCCAAGCTCTCTTTAGGAGCAGATTTAAGTTTTTCTGCATATTTCACAGCAAAAAAGGAAAGTTCAAATAAGCAGAAATGCAATGAATTCACATTCTCAATTTCCTAAAAATACTCTAGAAAAGATGTCTGCAAACATACATTTAAAGAGATGCAGAAATATTCTTATCTGAACTGTTCTTCTGAGGTTCAAACCAAATTTCTCCCCAATAGATAGAAATTTCAAAGCAGAGAAGAAGTTGAACCATTTCAAATAATGATTAACTGCAGTCTTGACTATCATTACCCATCGGCCAGAAAGCTATCCAGGAGATTTACAAGCATATCATCATCTCTTTACATCTGTTACTGCTTTTAAAACTCAGTTTTAGCTAGCTATTCTGCTAACAGACATTCTGCTTATCTTAATATTTATGTATACATTATATAGCTATGTAGTATACACTTGGAAAGTGGTGTTTAAAAAAAAATAATCAATCCATTCTTTATTGTGGCCATTAAAAACACCATAATATTTTCATGCTTTGTTTTAAAGCTGGAAGGTCTTGCTCTAAAAANTTATATTTCAAGTATACTATTTGGTCTAAAGTAGCTTGATTTAATTTTTTTTATTTTTTTAGCACAAAGTGAATTCTGAGAAGTCTGGACAAAGAGGCTGAAGAGCTGGAGCACAGTTAGTGGAGTTTAATTGCAAATGGGTTAGTTGGATTGGGAATAAAGCTTGCTTTTCTCTGAGGTCAGCTCCACAACCACAGCCGGGTATGAGTACACTGACAGCATGCAGAGTGGCCACACACAAGCCAGGAAGAAAACAACCTTCGGGAAGCTTAGTAAATTGTGCAGGTTGAGCAAAGAAAACAATTTCCTTCCTAGAAGAGGACCAGAACAATTGGTTTGTGTGCCCTTCAATCAGAGGAAACATGTGGGAACTCACATTTATGCCTCTACTCATATGCCAGGATTCTGTGCATTTTAAAACTCATAAATCATTCCAAGCGGAGTAACGCGGATGCTCTTCTGGGTTTATGAAGAAGAAAATCTGGCTTATTTTAGAAATAAGTTGATTTATGTCTTGGCAGGAAAGAGTTATGAAATTTGCTCCAGTCTCCCAACTAAATTTAATTCTGAATTTATGTTGTTCTTGCAAACATTTGCCATCTGATTTAAAATGAATAGTTAACCACTTCTTTGTCAATTCCAAAAGGTGGCAGGCAGCATTTCAGCTGTAGGCAAAGGTATTTACATATTGGGATGAGAATTCTATATATTGGGATGGCCCATGGATAGGATGGAAAAGAGTATAAAGGCACCGTATACACATCTGATCTACTCTGTAGGCTGACTGAAGCTCTGATGAACTGAAACTGATTACAAGGAACATCACTGCTGTGTGTACTGGTCTGTTAAGAAGCTCAGATGGTCTAGCACAGGCAATACCTCTCACAGAACAAAAATAACTTTGCCTAAAATGTCCACTCAGGTTGCTTGAATCTGTACTGAGTAATTAGTCCCAGGCCTGCAATGATGCTAAGGTGCAGTTGGCTCATTGTGTCCCTGTATGTCAAACATGGAGGTATTTTTAAGGAAAACAAACAAAGGGATTTAAATGCATCGCCCACATTTCAGGGTGGGAGAAGAGGCAGAACTGTTGAAATTCAAAACCTGTTTTATTGTTCACACAACAGAATGTAGTAAGTGATTAGTTTGCAATGCAAACTAAATCTTACAATTATTTTTGAAAGGCAGGGGTGGCGTGAGTCTGAAAAAGCTTACAGTATGGCTGGAAATAAATTTCTTTTATCCTCTGAAAGGCATTCTATTTGTCCAACTATAGGAAACCAAAGTAATCAGGGTCTCTAATTATCATCCAATTACGCAGTTAGGTTGAAGTTATTAAAACAGCCTAATTACACACATACAAACTCACAGAGTAGAATAGGAATGACCAAATGTAATTTTATCACATTCTCAAGATTCCCCTTTTTTAATGTGAAAAGCAAATACTGAAATGTAAGCCTGAGCAGTTGTGTTCATTTTTCCTCACCACAAAAATGCATAACAGGGTCAGTAAAGAAAGGTTAACACATAACTTAAAAAGTCCAGTTGAGCCTTTATAATCATCTCACAGCAGGGCAGATTAAACATAATAATGAGAGATCTACACGAACCTTCTCTGTCAGGCTATAGGGAAGCTATTGTATTTTACCCTATTCTGTGCTGCTCTATTCGAGCTTTTGTGTGTGTCCATCACTTGTATTTCTGTGCCTCCCTCTAGTGGAAAGAAGGGAGGAAAAGAGGCACACATGACAGTAAAAAGCACTTCATTTGACTAAGAACATTCTGTTCTTGACTTATAATTAAGATGCTGCAAGGAACTTTCATTATGAGCTTTGATTTTTCAATTTAGGACTTTGCCAGAAAAATAAATCTGATTTCAGCACATACTTTCAGCCACAGTAGATTTACTTATTCTATTCTATCGCATATGTTGGACTGACTGCTCTGAGCTCAGACTTCTAAATACTTTGATTTTTGCATGCTGTTTCTTCTACTAAAAACATGCTTATGCTTAACCACAGACTCCTGCCAAAACTAATTGGGGGACATTAGGGAGATATTTTAATTTTACAGGAGAAAAGAATAATTTTGATATTAATAAGAAAGGACTCTTGGAACCAAGTTCCTTTCAACAGAATAATGGAACATATAAATGCACTTTGTACTTTTAATTGTGGTCTTCATTTAACCACCTTCACTATGTTCAAGATTACTTTTCTTCTGCTCTACAGGTATTTCTGAGCTTTTAAACAAACCAAAACAAACCACAACTCCAGCTCACCCTTGTAAGGAGAAAATTTCAAAGGTGACAATCCTTTCAGGTTTTGTTTAGGAACCTTAGCAAAAGCATTAAATACAGAAATCATTGATGTTTAATAGGAAAATACGCTTGAGAGATAAAAACCCTTTAACATCCAAAAGCAACTGCACAGATGTGATACACTTTTTAAACACACCGAGCAGTTAATTGTACTGTATGATTTTTGGAACTTTGTACTTCTGAAGGCAGCTTTAAAGCGCTTTGTCCCATTCATGTCACATCCCACAGAATGAATAGTGCACATGCAATGACATCTGGAGCTGGTAAATGCACGTTTTCCCCTGCTGGGAAAATGGCTATGCTTTAAAACCAACAGGGAAGTAAGATGGATGTATGGCTTTTTCTGCTGTTTCTTAGAAATCCCCCACATAAAGGCCAGAGCATAACCCTATTTAAGCAGGTTCTCCTAGGAAATGATGGAATTGCAGTCTCCCCCCAGACTTGAAAGATGAGACCTCAGGTTCCACACTGGCAGGCACTGAGGTATGCAGTCTCACCTGAGTGAATCCAAGTTTGATCCGTCTTTGTTTGAAAGTCTTGGCAAACTGCTCAAGCTCCTCAAGGTCACTGGGCTCCTCCAAGCTGGGAGTGTCGATTCGCTTTGGTGTTGACTGGCTCTGTGGAAGTGTCTGAATGGGGGTCGCTGCTATTGTGCGTGTTGGGGTTGCTGGCTATTGAGACAGCAAGGAGAAGATGAAAACCAGACTTAAGAGGATAATCAACAGAAATTAAATTCCTAAAAGTGATGGTCTTGTGAGAGGGGTCAGTGAACTGGACGTTTCCTGCAATCTGGAAGTTCCTCCAATTCATTAACATTCCTCTCCAGAACAAGCAAACACAACCCAGAAAACTACAATAGTATGACAGGCTTTTAAAGGTTCTGCCATGACCAGTCAAAGAAAAGTAGAGACGTTCAGTGGTGACCAATAACTTTCACTTGCTGCAGAAGCAGCTCAAAGAAAGGCTGAACACGCTCTGCTTGATATACTTCTATTGCTTATAGACACCTCGGCATTCATCCCTTTTAAAAAAATTCAAAATTGAATCTACTGGTCTTGTGAGGTGGCAGATTTTCATCAGCCCAAAAGATACAAATCTCCTATCTAATACTGGAAAGTGAGCAGCTATAGATGCAGCAAACACGTAAGTTTCCTCCAATGCCATCTCTCTCAACTCTTGTCAAACCTTCCCGTCAGTAGTTGCAACAATAAAATGAACATACTGGTGAAACAAGCAATTAAGCAAAAGGCAATCTGCAGAAAATTATTCATTTTAGGTCACATTTTTCTCCCATATAAAAGGTAATTTTCTAGGAAGTCCAGGTTCACTATTCCTGAACATTGGCATACTAAAGCATTTAGTGATACAATAAATATCTGCAGAAAACTAGCATCTTGGAAAAGGTTCACAGGTGAACAAAGTATATTTAGATCTGATATTGCACAGTTCAGGCTTTATGTGCAACAATAACAATGGAAACATGTTTTGAGTGGATAGCTCTAGCTCCTTAACCGCCAGGATCAGCTGAGATGCAGAGACAAATCATTTACTCCAGTTAAATTCTAGACAGTTTAGCTGTCACTCCTCTGTAAAGGTGATTTTGTGCCCCTGCGTCCTACACCAGTTCTGAAACTCTGCACTCCTTCAGGGCAAATAAGAACAGCCTCAAGTCCAGGCAGCACAAGAGTATTCTGCAAAGTCTATGCAAAGGTTCAGAAAAGGCTCTTCTGAAAGAAATGGCCTACATATAGCTCAGTCTTTACGTAACTCCTTATGCTGTTTTCCTCCTGGGTTAGTGCAGTGTTTTGCAGGGCACAGCAGATGGTAGAGGGAGGTCAAGATCTGTAATTCCATTACTTGAGAAATAATGTAATCATACAATCTTTCTAGGATTGCAGATACATTTAGACTTTTTAATATTTTTCTTTTTAATTTACATTAGTCATAGTGGGTAATTATTGTAATATGTCTTCATTAATTTCACCGACTTTATATAATTTATTCTTAGTAGTTTTAATATATATTTTTTTTTTAATCCAAGAATAATCTTTAGTGGGGAATCATGCTGCTAGCTGAGGTATGAACTAGAGGCTCCATTTTCCACGTGGTGCATGAAAAATACTAGAGGTGGTATAATGGAAAAAGTAGTTTCCTAAGGCTCTGATAGACTCAGGCACCTTATTGCAGACTAGAAAATTCTTATATATAACCGAGGTGGCAGGAAGATACTGTGTGATATTACACGGTATTTGAGAAACAGCATGCAGCCATGAAACTAAACTGCACAGTCAAACCCAGAGCCAAGCACAACTAAATTTACACGCACATGCAAGCTTAAAATTGCTTTTCTTATAGTCTGAAAACTTAATCACAGAGCTCTAATATTTTAATATGCATCTATCAGAACATTCAAATATTTCATTTCTAACAATCTCTTCAGTTTCACAGACAGTAACTGGTGAGACTAGCAATGACTTAGCAGTGATTGCAAAATAACTACACTGAAATAAAGATAGATTACCACTGCAATCTTCAGAAAAAGACTTGTCAGCAATTCCCTTTTGGAGGTTTTGAGGGAGCTCACATCTTGCTCCTCTGAATTTCCAAGAAAACCTTGCAGGAAATCAAACCATGTTCTAGTGCCAATAACTCAAGGTATCAATCATGAAAATTCCCAGCTAAAAACACACTTTAGAACGTTAAAACCTGGAAAGAGGAACACCTGGGTGGGAGCTACAAGCCTGAGCTACCTAGAAAGACAAATTCACTATTACAGCTACAACATCTACTCAGGTAACTAATACAAAGGGTCTATTCACTTGCCATAGTTTAAATGCCCTCAAAGCAAGTCATGAAGTGTAGGAAAAAGCCTGACCTGCGAGGCAAGGGTGATGCTTGGCTGAGACTGCAGGAGGTTGGCTTGGCTTTGCTGAGGTAGTTGCGTTAAGAGATTCTGCGCTTGCAGGAGACCTGGAGAGAGAAAAGTTGTGTGTTTGCTTTGTCATTCAAAAACACTAAAACAAGAAATGAGGTAAAATAAGGCTCTTGCCAAATGACAGAAAGTTAAAAAAAAATAAAATTGAGATGTGAGCTTTCGTTTCATCCTTGTATAGATACCTTCAGACTTTGGAGTTTTCAGCCTAAAATCCCCCTACATTTCCCTGAGGTGGTGATGGAAGGGTAAGAGGGAGCAGTGTGTGTCGGTCTCCTCTGCAGAAAGAGTTGGTAATGATCTAGGTCACCCCAGCTCTGTGTGCAGCAATCATTCTCTGCCCCTTTCAGCATGCAGAGTTTGGAGACACCTCTTCTTGTAACCAAGAGCTGACCAAGAATTGCAGAGCCATATAAAAATGCTGAGCACTAATGAGATTAAACTCAACAACTGAATACTAAATACTAATCAAACCCACAAATTTGGCTTCTTGATCACCCTCCTTCCTCTCCAAATCACCAGCTGCCTAACAAGAAGGAAGCTTTCTGGCAGACTTAAGCAGACCACACCAGAAGACACAATAAGCCTAGATAACTCCCTCCTGGGTCAAATAAAGTAGGAATCTTTGGGAAAAGTAATTGGAATTAAAGTTGAGGTAAGATACTGAACACTGCTCAGTTTTAAAAAACACATCAAACACTACACTGACCATAGGAAAACAACATCAAAGAATAGATGTAACCAATAGAACCAATATATATAATATGCTGTCAATCTACAATAAATTCCCGCACAGTCCACTATTTGTACAATTTATTAAATCTCTGAGAAAATTGAGATACATGCCTGCATCTAAGTATTTTAACTAGAAGCTATCAATTTTCTTTTTCATTCCTAATGCAAAAATGCATCTATTTTTAAGGGACAGAATCTTGACAAAATTATACCTACAGTTAGTCAAATCCCTCGATTTTACTGTGAAAAATATTAATTGCTAATGTTTAGGTACCTCCTGGCTACAACTATCAAATTCCACTATAATAATTCAAGAACCTGGCTAATTAAACTTACACTTCAATATACCCAGCCCCTAAAACCAGGGGAGAACAACAGATGGATGGACTGCCATGCCACCGTCAACTATGGAACACTCTAAATTCAACATCACCAGCTGCCTGATCTACTTCTTAGCAGAACAAAGGCAGGGGAAACAGAATTTAGGACTTGATAAATACTGAGTGAGGAACTGGATGTTTATGTGAGGTCAAGGCCGTAAGAGACACGCAAAGAGGGATTACCATGGTTCAGAAGGAGAAACGTATCCTCAGTAAGGGATACACAAGCACAGAAGAGCTATCATCTAACAGTGATACTTGATTTTTGTTTAACAAAGAGCTGAATATGTATTTTAAACAGCATGTGTTGTTATCAAGATGCTCAGGACCTACAGAATACAGCCAGTTGCTTATGTAACATAATGGCACAGCACTGACAATGATGCAAATTTGCTTTGCACACATAACCAACCTGTTCCAGCTGTGTTTTTGAAAAGTCACAGTGAGGGAACAGAGCTACTCAAGGAACTTCCAAGACAGCCACCTACTACAGCTACACATTGCTTTTTACAATGCATATATTTGTTCACTCAGAAGATGATTTTAGCTGACCAAATCTAAATATTAAGTAGCAAACAGTCACCTCTAAGTGCAGAGTTTTTGACCTTAATTCAGTGATAGTGAATTTTAAACTGACAGTTTGACAGAGAAAGGGGCAAACCCATCACACCGTCACTACAGAGTGGCTGACCAACAATGAAATAAAACCCAGGCAGCTGACAGTGATGACATTTGAGTGCTAGTCCACTGGTAACACCATTGATTACAAGTTACTGACTTGTCTTATGACTGCAATCAGTGTAATTAGGACTGGCTTTTGTGACTTATTATCCCCAGAGAAATCCCAGAGGATGTTTCTCTGGCATTAACAATTTTGCTAAAGAGCACTAGTTGACTGCACACTTCCTAATTTTATTCTCACTCACATGGTCTGAAGTAATTGTCATGGAATTACCAGTATAAAATAACCTGAACATGTTTAATGTAGTCCGGTTTTACATCATTTTATCCTGCGTAAGAGATGCTGACACAAGGTGCCCCAGGCAGAAACTGGAGACAGAACAAGTCAGTTCAACCTGCAGCTGACTGAAGGAATGATCACGGGATGGGGAAAGCAGCTGGACAATTTTGGCAACATGTCTCTCCCCCTGATCACAACCTTTTCAGGCAGTTGCCATGCACACACCTTGGGCGCTCCTTGGCTCTCACAGGTGGGCAGCTGCAGTTGTGCTCTTCTAAGACACGACTTGAACCAGTCTAAGCTTCTCCTTCATTTCTTTTCTGAGAAGAAATCACGGAGGTCCAAAAAACCTTCAGTGACTTAACTTACAGAGCACGTAGCACCGCCTTTTCTAAGTAAACCCACATCTGCTGGGCACTTGAGATCCTGACATTTCATCCCTGCCGCTCCCTTAGAGACTCATACTGGCACCAGTTCTGCTTAACATCTTCATTACCAAGAAGGCTGATGGGACAAAACATATTCTCAGCAGGTCTGTGGACAATACCAAAGATGGGGAAATGGCCGGAAGCCAGGATCTCGACTACCTGGACAAATGAAACCTCATGAAGGTCGATGCAGGAAAATACAATGTTCTGCATGGGGGCTGGAATAACCCTGTGCAGCAATACAGGGTGGGCACTGGCTGGCTGGAATGCAGTCCCACAGGAATAAGTCCTGGGGGTCCTGGAGGACAATCTGATGAACACGAACTGGCAGTGTGCCCTTTCAACACAGCCAACCACATCCTGCGCTGTACTCGCAGGAGTGCAGCCAGCAGGTCAAGGGCTGAGCTTCTCCCCCTTCGCTGGGCACCTGCGACACCACAGCTGAGTCCTGCTGTCAGCCTTGGGTTTACCAGTACAAGGCACAAGGCTATCCTGGATTTCGTACATCCAAGGCCCGCCTGGGTGGCTTCCAGGCTGGAACAGCTAAGTGAGCTGCTTTTTTCAGCCTCATGAGAAGACTACGGTGAGACCCTACTGCTTTCTTCAAAGACAGAAATGGACTCTGTTCGAGGGTACACTGTAATGAGCTGCAATGGATATTGGAACATGGAAAACTCCAACTAGATATAGGAAAAAAAAAGTTTTTTTTTAACACGATAGCAGTCAACTCTTGGGGCAGGTACGTGAAAATGTTGAAAAAGAACCTCAATTCTTGGACATGTTCAATTCAACTGGCTGAGGTGCTGAACAGCTGCTGTAACTGGACCTGCTTTGAACAACCCTACCTGGTCTCCAGAGGTTCCCTTCCAACCCACATGATTTTTTTCAACCTCTAAAAGCTGCTAGTGCACTTGTATACTTTACAGAAGTCATATTCCTAACCCTTTGCCCTGGGTTTTCAGAGCCCAGTGGTATTACTGCATTAAATACGGCACGCAAATCACCTACGTGGCACTCTAAAAGAATGACTGCGTGGAGGCAGATAAGGATCTATGCAGCAGTATGACAGTTTAGCAGCATTTAATTTTTTTAATACTTATAGTAAGTATATCTATCATCATTCAGGACTTTTGCTGCAATGTCCAAGAGTAGTATGAATAATGGCCCAAGCCAAAAAACTCTTCCTGCCAGCCAAGAGTCCCCTAAGACTGATCTGGGGTTCAGTTCTATCTAAAATTAAACAAAAGATAAAACAAACATTCAAGCACAGACTTTGTCAGCATAATTTTAAAAAAGTTGGCCCAGAAGCATAATACATAATTCATCCCAAACTGATCTCCCAAAAGAGTGAATTTTTACATGTAAGAACTTGACTGCTTTATCTCTGCCAAAGCTGTTCATCCTCTCACTGAAAGTTAGCTTGGAAGATGAAGCCATTACAAGGACTTCCACATGAGTGAGGTCTCAAAATCTGTATAACATGTATGAAAGAAGGAAACAGGATTTGGCCCAGTCAACTTTACAATAATAAAAAAAATCATAAAGATAGTCTTTAATAATAAATAGCAATAACTGAGACCAGCTTCCAGTGTTTATAGCTAATTAGTAGCTTGTCTTCCACATTTGCCTTTCTGGATATTTTCTTTGTAAGTGCCATTTCTAAATCTCATTGTGATACAGCCTTTGCTTAGATCTTAACAACTCCTGTTTGCAAGATCAATTTACATTAACGCAGCTCCATTTCCCCCTCCATTCAGATTTTTACTGATACAACTTCTATTAGCAATATCTCAGGAGTAGAAAGGTGAACAGTCA
Organism: Bombycilla garrulus; assembly: GCA_013400315.1. NCBI lineage: Eukaryota > Metazoa > Chordata > Aves > Passeriformes > Bombycillidae > Bombycilla > Bombycilla garrulus. The sequence goes on from VXBU01013374.1 coordinate 250,629, forward strand.
CCTGATGAGGGTAATATTTTTAAGAAGCAGATCTAATTGTAGTAAGGTGAGTTAAATTGATAATTTTAGAGACAGCTCTATTAGATACAAGATGTATAAACACATTACAAGGTGCTACATTCCTGCTGACTTGAACACTATCATGAACAACAGTCCCACTGAGTAAGAAAACGTTCCAAATTTCTATTTCCATTCCATCTTCTGCATATCTTCTGAGGCTTGAAACAATTCTTTCAGTTATGAAGTTATCAATTACCAGTCACGAAAAATGAGAACTTTAAAATTTGTTTTATATAAGCCCTTAAATAGCCAGAAATTGTGTGGAAAAGGAAGATGACTACAATAGCTATATGGCAGTGGATTTATGGGGAAAATTTCTTATCTGCTGCTGGGAGCTATAATGTGTGTGTAGAAGAAAGATAGTAGAATAACTTCCTGATTATTGATTAATATTTCAGGTATTCAATTTCGTACATTTTTTCAAAATTTGGATCTCAGCTCATGATGTTCAACCTCTTCAAGAACTTAAACACAATTGCTGATGACTGCATTTCTCTGTACTCCTTTGCCTCTGCAAGTAAAACATTTTTCTTCACCAAACGTTTTTATCTTCTACAACCTTGTTTAGATACACTATTCTTCACTTACTTCCCTCAAAACACTTCTAGTTTAAAAACAGTGTTTCTCATTTACATGACTATCTGGCATACACAGAATAAGTAACATAGGCTGTAAAGCAAGAAATTCCTTCCAGAATACATAATCTATACACAAATCTGAATTTTTATGTTCATTATTAAAAGTGTACATATAGAAAGCTCCATGCAGTACCAATGAAGTATCAAAAAAAATTATGAATGCCATTGGTTCCAAAGAATACTTATTATTTCAGAATATTTATTACTTTAGGAAGTTGACTAATGGAGCAATAGGACAAGAACAACATGGAAAAGTCAGCTGCTACAGCAAGTAACAAAATAAAACTACACACTTTCTCAATCTTTCTTATAAATAATAATGTACTGTTTGAGATCTTCTAACAATAACCATGAAATACTGCAAAAAAACCATATCAAAAAGTGACATAAGGGGTATTATGACATACATGTTGCTTTATCATTGAGTGCTCATGAAGAAAACGAGATCTATTCAAGCATTTCAGTTTGGAAGGTTGTCACACACTAATGGCCTACGGTCAGAATTCAGCATATAAATCTTTGTACATTTTTGGGCTATTCAGTTGTCCAGGCTGCACATTACCAGTAAAACATGATGTCTCTACCTACACTGCGTCACTGATGACAGCAATATGCAGGTCTTAAATTGTAGTGAAGAAATAGTTTTGCAGAGATGGCCTCTGGAAAAGCTACTACGAAAATCTCATCTAGTACTTATTCTACTTCAGGAGATTTTAAACAAAAAAAGGAAAAGCCTTGCTTTCGTTCTATAATGCAAACAGCTAATTTTGGGGGATGAATACAATTTGCTTTTCTATTAGTTTTCCTTTTTGTAAAGCATCTTCAGAGGTATTTTAGAAAACCAGCAGAGTTTAGCAGAAAAATGTAGGCAGACATCAATACCAATGAGTTTTTTAAAACAAGGCTTTTGTGCTTGCTGTTTTGTTAAAAGAATTTATTAAAAAATACCCAAGCACCTATTTTGAAGAATGCTTGAACTAAATTTTACTGGTTTGATTTCTTCTAGTATGGTACATCAAGTTTACAAGTTCTGCTTCATTTTAAGAAAGCACTACATCACTAAATTCTTCCATGAATAGCCTTTCAGCCATTTTCTACCAGTGCCAGTATAAAATCTCTCCTAAATCAAGTCCTATTAAAAGGAAGGTAATTCTGACTAACTCTTTATTCAAATTTGAGAGCATTCAGACAGTAAGAGCCCCTCAGCGTAATGGAAAGCCAGTTCTATCCAAGTCATAGGATGTAAGAAGGAATGATGCATGAAAAAACTGAAAGGAACAGAAGAAAATGAGGTGCAAAGAGCTGCTTTATAGGACAGCCAGGCTCCGCAGGACTCTTCAAGCATAACAGGATTTGCCTTCTGAGCAAGAATCTTTGGATTACCAGACCAGAACAACTGAGTAGAGTTCATGTAGAAGAGAAAGGGGGGAAAAAGGCCATGGGAGTATATCAGCATAAGAAGCCATGGCTAAATGCAGTTTTCTGTGGGCATCAACAAATGGGGTGCGATCAGCACCACGATGCAGTGCAGCCTGAACGCATCAGTCCTCAGAACAAAGCTCTGTACAACAACTTAACTGCTCTGACACAGCACCACCTACCACTGCCTTGTCTGTCTTTAGCATGCAAGTCAAACCCAGTGCATTGCCAAAACACTATTAGAAGAGCTGTTACACAAATCCAGCCTTCTTAGCTCTTTTCCTAAAGTGTTAACTATTATTACAGTTAATGACAAAATTCACTGTACCCTCCTTAGGCTTAAGTACTTTTCCAGAGTCCCAAAAGGACTTTTGATTTTGTAATCTTTTTCCAGTCTGTCCTGCTTTTGACTGTGATAGAGTCAATTTTCCTCTTAATAACTGGTACAGTGCTGAGATTTGGATTTTGGATGAGAACAACGTTGATAACACACTGATGTTTTAGTTATTGCCAAGCAGTATTTAAAGAGTTGTCAGCTTCTCACACATGTCACCAGCAAGCAGGCTGGGTGGCATGGGAAGCTGGGGGGGACAGAGCCATGACAGCTGACCCAAACTGGGGCCAAAGGGATATTTCACACCATGTGGTCTCATACTCAGGACATAAACTTAGGGGGGAAAGCTGACTGGGAGCCACTGCCTGGGAGAAGGCTGGGCATTGGTATGAACCACCCGAGTTCCACTTCCACCCCTAAAAAACGCTGTGTACGATCTGCTTTTGTGGCAAGGAGCACTTACCCTGCTGCCCCTGTGGCGTTTGTGAGATGATGAACTGTGCTGGCTGCAAGTTGGTTGTTGGATGCACCAACACAAACTGTTGCAGGTTGAGATTCTGCTGCTGAAGCTGCTGCAAGTGCTGCAAATCCTTAAGGAAACGGGAAGAGGAAAAAAAAAAAAAAAAACAAAAAAAAAAAAAAACAAAAAAAAAAAAAAAAAAAAAAAAAAAAAAAAAAAAAAAAAAAAAAAAAAAAAAAAAAAAAAAAAAAAAAAAAAAAAAAAAAAAAAGAAAAAAATAGAAAAAAGAAAAGAAAAAGAAAAAAGATAAAAGAAAAAAGACAAAAGAGAAGAAAGAGCTATGTGTTAGACATTTAAGTCAGCAATGATTCCCAATATAAGATTTCCTATCAGCCAGCTACACTCTAACATTTAGAGATAAAAGTGGATGTCAAACACAGCAGAAGTCCTGCTACTGAATATACTTTAGAATGGCAATCTGAATTTCACTCTTGTTCATAAAACCACAGTTATTTACTAAATAACCCAGCAAAGTATATCCAGACCTGTTCTGCTTTAAAATCAAAATAAACAAACAAATCAATGTCCCTTCCACCCAAATTAAGGAGTTTTCAAATACATTAGACTTACCAGCACAAAGATCTCTCAAACTTATTTTTTGTGGATGGAACTCTGCCACAAATCAAGCATATTAGCTAGGAGCTATTATTTTTTTCTAACAACAGTCTGCAATTACCATTTGAATCAACAACAGGAAAGCAAAATATTACAGATTCCTTTTTTGCACTCCGGTTGTTCAGTTCAAATTTCAGCAAGTAGCTAACTCAATTAGTAAATATATTTGATTTGTTCTGAAACAAATTACCATAAGCTTAATAGATATGACGATAATGAAAGGTTAAAAGGAATAATCCAAACCACTCAATTATTGTAGAACCCTACTTTTATCTATTTAAACCAATCAGGACTATTAATTTTCTATAATTAAATGACAGGTCTCAATGTAAAATGTTAATCTTTGAGAAACTGAGTTTTCAAGAAAAACGCTTCAACTTGACATTTAGCCGGAGAATGAAAACATAGGGAACAGCTTAAAAATACTGTTCCCCCTAATCAGCCTTTTTCTTTTCATCCCCAAACAGGACAATTACAAGAGCAACTGAAATTTAAAAAACACACTGTGAAGTCAGTCAACATAACACTGGTAATCCATGAAAACTATCTAAACACACTTATTAGATTTTTCCATCTTTCCAGGAAGAATCTGTTTCAAAATACTCACCAAGCAGGTGGAAAAAAGCCTGAATGAAATACCTCCCACACTTGCAACCTCCCATTACACAAACCAAACCAAGCAGACAAGAGGCCTCCCCCAAGGCTCTGTTTCAGGGAAGTTATTCAGGTCCCTGTGCCCAGTGTGGGTGCTTGGAGCTGCTCATCTTCACACAGCCCCAAACACACTTGAGTTCAAGTGAACCACACTAACAAAGAGCTGCTCCTCAAGCTGCTCCTTGGATTGATGCAGGTTACTGAGCACTCCCACAGCCTGCTCAGCCAGAGGATGGGACAGGTCATTCACTGCCAGCAGTAGATTTGGGGATGAGAAGTCAAGACAGACTGACAAGGAGAACTTCTTTCTTACACAATGCTCTTATCTGTGACCTTACATTATTTTTAATCTGTTAAAACTGTAATTTGAAAGCTGCAATTATTTCCTTCTGGAGATGAGGGGCAGGGAATGTCAGAAAGGAAAACTAGGGAGGGGAAAAAATAGGGAGTCCACTGATTAATGAGACCATAGACAGACATTATAAGAAAACGGCTGCTTAACCTGCATTACACAGACACCGGCCATCACTCACTTGGGCCACTTAGCCCGGTTCAGTCAACAGCATGGAGTGCAATAATATGACAGACAGACACCAAATGGATTGATCAAGCAATGCTCTTTAAGAAATGGAAATTTCCATTTTATAAGAGAATGGTGAGATTTTTAAAAGTGCCCATGAGCAAAAAAGTGGTTTTAAAGTCAGTAGTATTGTCTGCTTCCAGAAAATTGCAGAAATAATGCAACCATTCCTATGAAATCAAGGCAAATTTCCTTCTTGAAAGAGCGAAGTATCTGCTCCAGTTCTATCCTGAAACTTCACGTTTCTTATGACTTCATACCCTAATATCACATTGGTCAGAACTGCTACCAAAACCTCTTACATCTTGAGCTCAACACAACATGGATCTCCACTCCAATTCATTCACTGATTTTCAGTGTTCAGCTGGTTACCTCTGATGATTGTGCTGACCCGCCAGCTCACAGGGGGCTAATACTGGAATGGATGTGAGGACTGGATGGAGAGTTGAAAACAGAAATGGAAAGAGCTGGGCAAGCTGACTCAGGTGGTGAACACTGGGCAGAAGAAAAGGAAATAGAGGCTGCAGGATGAAAATAGAGGTAGATAAGAGAAAAAAACAGAAACACAAAAAAAGGAGTTGGGAAGACAAGGTAGAAGAAAGAAGTATCAATGGAAAAACAGATAGGTTAAGAACCTCTTCCAATCAAAAGCAAACAAATGAAATCACCCCAGATGACCAAGCAGATCTCAGATAATTTGAAGCATCCCCACAGGAGATGGAGTTACATGCAAGAAAGAAAACAAAGAAACCGTTGCAACGTATCTGTAAGATCAAAGGAGGAGAGCTTTTTGTTTAAGACTATAGTGTTCATAACACTGGCTACCCAGCTCTTATCATCGGGCTCTTACACTTTAATATGAGAAAACTGTTTTTAAATTGAGGCCTCAGGGATAACTGATATAAGCAATCTTATTCTGTGCATCTGCCTTGGTAAATGGTATGTTGGCTAAGTCTTGTTTAAATACAGAAATATAATTCTGCAACGCAAAATGAAAATGATACCTCCAAGGCTAATCACTCCTAAATAGCCCTACCAGCCCCTCAGATGCATTTCAAATCCAACTGTATTTCCACTTTGGGAAAGTTTTATTATTTAGTTAACTATACCATTACAATAAATCTCCCAATAGCAACCACACAAACAAACCTGACACAGTTTTCCTATACTGATTTTTTTCCTCCATGTTTAAATCCAGCACAAGCACATAGAAAGAGATGGAAAGACTTTCAGAGAGACATGCATGTCTTCCGGTGTTGCTTAGAAATTTAGGGAGATCAAAACAATTCAAATTCTACCTCATCAGAATAATCTGTCAAGTGCTATGTCTTGCTGTGACTTCCTTGCTGTGAGGAAAACTTTTCATTTAAAATAAAGAAATCATCTAAATTTCTAAATTCAGCGCCATTATCTCCAATTACAGCTTCACCACAAACTTAAGCATCTGTGTCATTTTGAGATTTACATCACATAAACAGAGGGCACAGATCCTGAAAACAAGGAGGTTCATAAAGAACCCCAAAAGTTGATACACAAGTGTTTAGTGTCAATCCAGGAGAAGCAGGAGCTCCTCACCAGGCTGCTGCAGCAGATACCTTACGTGAACTGCAGTGCACATTAAAGAAGTCATGCTTTTGCAATTAGTTAATTGAAATAAATATGGTAATCCCCCTGCTGCAGAGACCTGTCAGTTAATAAATTATTCAAAAATCATCAATTCAAACAAACATTCAGCTATTTGTATAATCAGCTATATGTTTACTATAGCAACACAAACAAAGCTGAGCACTGCTTACAAGTCCTTGCCAAGATGGATCAAAAATCACGGTGCTATCTACCTGTGAACCTACACGATAGATGTTTTCCATAAGTACCTCAAATTATATCCAACACCTGCACAATTTATGCCCTGCACTTTCGTCACAAGGAGCAGTTAACAAGATTCAACCAAGCTCATTTATGTATCAAAATAACCTATCCTAAAAGGCACTAATTGTAAAGTCAAACATTTAAGCAATTACAAACAGAAACTTGCGAGAAAACAAGTACAACTTTAATTTGTTCTGCACATGGCAACTACATGATCACATCCTATTTTTCAGACAGCCTTTAGCTCACTCATGTGCACAATTAAGACGGTGCTCCCTTCAGAAACTGTTATTTGACAGCACACACGTGATCTTTTCAACTCCTCTCAAACACTTCCCTGAAGATTTTAGAAGTTGTGGAGAAAAAGCCAGTACAAAAATAATAATTGCAAATGTTTCAAGCGTTTTCAGAGCTTTGCACTGAGGTGGGAGAGCAGAGATTAGAAACATCTCACACCCACATCACATTGGTATCCACTGCTTTGGTGGCCTATTTATCAAACCTAAGGCCAGACACTTCAAGGCACACATTTTGTTAATAGAAAATTTTAGGCCACCACACTTCAGTGAAGCAGACCTCACCATCTTAAGCTGCACACCTGGAAGAGGAGAGGCACACACCTGTGGATTGCTTGCATATATGTTTGAAGACTCACATCCCACCCAATGGAAACTCTGTGACAGGTGCATGGAAAGCTGGCAGAAGCTATAACCAACAACTTCCTCGACAATGACACTCCCCATTCTCTTCTTGAAATCTGTCTGTATTATTGCCCCTAGACAGTCTTAACAAAAGTAAGATACAACCTTGAGAATTACAAGCTACCTTGAATGCTACATCCTTCAGTCATCTCCCCATCATGCCAGTGACGTGGAATCCTTTGCTAAAAAATGTGTTATTTGGTGACGTGACCTCTCACAGTGCAACAAGAGCTTCAGTGGGAGCAATCTCATCAACACAGTAACATCAGCACTGGCCTTCCCAAAACAGGATGGCACCACTCCGGCCTCTCTAAGGACAGCCAGAGAGGTCAGAACTTCGAGACCAACCAAGTGAAGTTTGTCACTTCAGCTAGTGAAAACCTGATTGCGCAGCTAGGCTGTTATTCAGCTAGTGGACCAGCACAGTAAAGGATTGAACCTTTCACCACTGGACTTCACAGACAACTGCAACATTTCCATTCTTGTCCTTAATCAGGCCTCACGTTCACTTTTTAGACGCTTCATCCTGACTGAATGCAAGAGAACATCATCTGAACAGAAAGCATCAGGCAGTCTTAAAGAATTTGCTCACTCTACGAAGCAGCAACTTTGAAGATTATATACCCCACATGCTTTGCTCAGCCAGACCAATAAAACTGGTATTATGTACCAAAAACTTTGATCGATGTAAAGATGGACCTCAGCATGAGCAAGACAATCACCTACTCGTAGTATTCAAGATGTCTAAGCTGCACATTTGATCATCCTTGCTCAAAGCCTAAGGATTTTCCACACTACATACACTAAGCACAGAGCGAGTGCCACTGCAATCTCCACATTGAATTGAGCCAGTCTTGGAAGACCCAGGAGGTTCCTTCCTGCTCCTAGAAAGCAGAACATCCACAGCAAGTGGTTCTTCAGAATTGACAAGCCTTTAGTACCAGACCATGAGACTGGACAGATTCCAACACCAGACTCATTCTCCAAGATTTTCTCCAGACAGACAGGAGCGCCCATTCTTTCTCACTGAACTCGCAGCATTATACACCAAGCCAAAAGAGCACACAAATGGGTCAAGTCAAACTGCTGCTCTTCAGCTCCTTCATTTTGCTTCTAACAAGCACTGTGTGGGCCTGACAAGCATGCTTTTTGATACACAGGCATCACTTCCCATCCATATAGGTCTCAACTATTTCTGTGGGCATCTTTCCATACCTTTTTTCTCCTTTCTCACGCTAACTAGGAGGAAAATTCAGAAAACACCGCATCTACTCAGATTCGGGTACAAACTCAAAAGCCCAGTGAAACTGAGGAGCAGCTGGCACGCATTTCCTTGCTAAGACTACCAAATTCAACCTCATCATCCAAAGATGCACGAGGAAAGACTAACAATTCTCGAGGACTCTAGAAACTCACTGCGCGAGGAACAACAGATTTCATTCGAATGGTGCAATCAGTCAAAAACCTCTTTTGTTCTCCACCCTCTCAAGCCTCAAGGCTCACCTGTGCAATCTGTATTGGCTGAGATAGAGGGATCTGCGTCATCGGCGTCGCAGCAGAGGCCGAGATGGTGGCACCAGCAGCGCTGTGCTGCTGACTGGCTGAGTGCTGCACTGCAGCCGCCAGCAACTGGGCCTGCGCCTGTTGGAGCAATAACTGTTGCTGGGCTGGCGTCAACGTGAGCTATAAACAATTAGAAAACACAGCCATTAATAATGGGAAGAGCCACTTCAGCTACAAAGTCATTAGATAGCTCAGTACTAGTTGTGTTAACCAGGCAATCCTAGGGCTAGCTCGCTAACTGGCCAAGGGCTCTGGCCTTAAGGAAGGACAGCTGGCTACTCAACACGGTGTGGGAACCAACCTACCACAGGCCTGACACGAGCCAAACTGCACCACCACCACCGTTTGCACGTACTGGAACCTACAGAACCTAATTCTGCTCCTAAGTTTTCCTCACAACTCTACCAGGAGTTTCGGGGAAAAAGCAATTAAGTAGCAAGCAAAAGAATCAGTATTGCCAGGATTTGAAAAGAAATTTACACCCAGCAGAACAGCAAGTGATTAGCCAGATGAATGTGAAGCAGGAATGCTGGCTATGGCTACTGAACAAACTGATAACACCCCAGCTGCTTCACATTAGCATGAATCCCTGCCATATTCCATCATTTCCATTATGCCCTAAGATATAAGTAAAGAACATGAGCTCCATTTGTTTCTCTCCAAGTCTCCCCATCTGCCTTTTTTTTTTTAATAGAATAGAGTTGGCAACTTTACATCCCTACCCTTTCCCAAACACGCATTATCTCTGTGGAACAGGTGGCAGCAGTCTCTCCTTTACATGTAAATGAATCTTGATGCCCGTATTTACTACAACCCATGTCTGCATAGGCCTAGAGTTTTGAATGTTTCACTGCAGCAGACAATCATGAATTAAAACAAGCCAGTATTTTCTGAGAATACAAAAAATAATAAAATATGCCAGGTTTTAACAACACATCAAAACGGTCTCACTTTTACAACTTTCGATGCTTAACTGAAAACTAAATAGGATGTTTATTTACATACTGACATATGAGAAGATTTAACAACTGAGCCTGAGATTAAGAAGTCATTTCGTGCAAGTGTAGGGATGATCTAACCCAACACTTCAAATCATAAATATACTGTTGGAGCAACTGCGCTAAGCTTATTAACACACAAACTCTTATACTTCAAAGCTGATTATGTGGAAGCAAATTCTTTAACCACCCCATTCACAAAACTTGCTTTTTCTTGAAATGACTGAAAGCCTTTACAACAATTCAGAAACACCAGAAAGTCTAAAACAACAATTATTCCATATATACTCCCAAAGCTTTGTAATTAAAAATGCCTCAAAATGAGTAGGATAAAACAAAAAGGGTTCTACAGGCTTAAGTACTAATAGAGTTACTTAAAAAGAAATGAGTTTAAGAAGAGGAAAAAATAACAATTCCTGTAACTTTTCTTCTTCACCCAGCTATAAAATTCAGTCTTGCTCTCCTATGCCTCATTTTAATCTTCAAAACAAAATAAAAATTCCTCTTTATGACATCAGTGACTGTCTCACTTGTAACTGCTGTAAAACAGCAGGTTTTTAATTTCATTGCAGAGCCAAAGGGGATACCGAGAAAAGAGACAAAGAATTCTTTATTGTTCTTGTTTGGAATACAATATACTTAGTGACAAACCCCAAATAGTAGAGTCTACTTATTTTTGTAGGACAATATTTTGTGTTGCCACTTGGCCTGAAGCTGCTGCCTAGGTTAAAGGAAGATGCAGTGCCCCTGAGTGACAGCTGCGCGGGACTGCAGCACCCCTGGGGAACTCTTACCCCGGTGATCTGTCCTCCGGCCAGCATGAGCTGGGTCTGGGGCATGGCTGCCTGCACTGAAGGCTGCTGGGAAGGCTGGCTTGGCTGCTGAGAGTCCCCAGATTCTTCATTAGATTTAGACTAGTCAAAAAGAAATACAACTCTTTATAGTGTAAAACAGATGTTAATGTATAACGCTGCTATCTCAACACCGCACAATAAAATCTTTCATCTGCATACAAAAAGCCCTTGGGTTTATTTTAAGACTGTGTTTAAGCAATGCCTCTGTGTGCCCACCTCTCAGTCTGTAGGTAATGCAGCTTAAACAAAACAAAGAGACTCTCTGGTCTCCTGTAACTCTGACATTATTTTCAGGTCTCACTTCATTTTATGCCACGCAACTGAAGCTAAAGCTACCTTTCACCATGAAGAAAGAGTAGGCTGTTAAAATTATTCATTGCCCAAAATCCTGAGGAAAAGGAGATAGAGAAAATGGAAACACAATCTCCATCCTGTGCCTCCACATCATCATACTGCTGGCTCATACAGAACCTTCTTGAAAAATCCTCACAGGTTTCTCTACCTACAGCCAAATATATGATATATACAGTGCTTTTAAATACTCAAAGCATTTATCTAATTGAATACTGCTTTATTTTAAAAGATTCAAGTTTATTTAGATTTATTTTTGTGTTTTGGTTGTTTGTTTCTTTAAACAGAAGAAATTGTGAAGACATGAGGGAGGAAATGCAAGTGCATGAAGAGGGGGAGAGAGTTCTATGATAATTAAAACCGGTTATGCAGAACATTACAATTCTGCATAGATTTGCATATTTTCCACCACCTGTTTTGGGGACTGCAGAGCGGGCTAATTAACATAAAGGCTCTGATTAATTCTGCCAGCCATTGAGCGATAATTACAGCGCAGGACTGTAAACATTCTGCACTGGAGATACAGCCTGTTTGCCAACATCTCTCTCAGGGATGGAAGTTTACCATGGCAACCAAGGCAATTTTCTGCCTCCTTCCTCTTAGAAAGGAAGGTCACTATACCTCCTCTTCTTTCCAAATTGTTATTATGTATAAGTGGGTCCACATTCTATTGCATTTCATGCAATGCACTACCTACATTCTTTAATAACAAGCAATACTGAAAGCAGTTTTCAATAAAACTGCATCCCTTGCCCCTTAATATAGTACAGAGAGGAAGTAGAATGTTAAAAGATAAACTGAAGTGTTCAGCATCATAGGGAAGTTTGAAAGCTTTGCTGTCTCACGTACATTACTAAACAACAATTACTCTGACTTTGAAAACATTGTGTGTTATTTCCACAAGCAGTCGTAACTAGCCACATTACACAGTTAATGCTACATTATATTCCTATATTCAGTTACCAGCAGCAAGGACAAATTGCAGAGTAATACTACATGTTTAAAGCAAGTTAATAAACAGAAGCACATGAAATATTCCTGGAGTTTTAGGGTTTTCATGACACCACACCTGACTAAAATTCAGCATTAAGTTATGGTCACTCCATGTTTTAAACAACTTCAGAGCCTGACTGCTTGCAAACCCTGAACCTGATTCACAGCTGTAGAAGTGTTATTCCTTCATACCTATCACTTGCAAAAGCAGTCAGACTGAAAAAACTGAGTAATGTATCATAGGTTAAGAACTATCTCTACTGATGCTGTTTGGGATGAGAGAAGGATGAGCAGCAGAAGGTAACTGTCTTTACCTGTACATTTAAGGACTGAGCAGCAGCCTGTAAACTTGTTCCAGCGAGCTGGACCTACAACAGTGCAAAAATGGACATGAAATAACGTAGAATCCACAGAAAACTAATAATGTAAAAAGAACAATCTTCCCACCCGCATCCCAACAAAAACTCCCCCAAGAACAGTGCACGCCCCTCTAACACCTGAATTAGTGGAACTGGAGGTGAAACAGATCCGTAAGACTCTTTGACAATGTTGTTTATCTACCTCTTAGTGAAGGTATCCCTGCCTAAGGATGTAGATACTACTATGGAGAGAGTTGAACCAGAGCATATTGGGGTGGACAGGCCATCTGGTCCTATTCCTGTTGGAAAAGTCCAGGCTTCAGGGCAGGGCATTAAAGTCCACTCATCATCACCCTACTCCCATTTCAGAACGGGTCTTACCCCAGCACTGCACCCACCAGCTTTCTGAGACGAGCAAGCACGTGCACAGCACAGAACCCAGAGCATAGCCACTCTCCCTCACATTAACCCATTGCAGTATTTGCAGCCCTCAGCCACTGAAAAGAAGATCTCAACACAGAGCACCGAAGACACTTCACAAAGGCTATATTGATTCAGGTATACTTAAAACTTGAATTCAATGTTTGTAATTAACAGGCCCAAAGAAGTCTTGTGGGTGAGCAGCAAGGAAAAAGGGATGCTTCAGAAAGTGAGATTTTTGGAGTGCTTTTTTATCTCCAATAAGAATTTCCTCTGAACAAAAAATGCTATATTCTCATTTACTGAAACCCATTTGAATCAGTCTCGGTTTGTCTCTACCAGCACCATTAGTAATAAAGAAGGAATGCTCTGTAATTAATTACCAACACTTTCAAAGGTCAGAGTAACAGACAGCCTGTAGTGAATCCCATCTCCAGCCATGTTAGAAAACCACTGTTCATTTGAAAACCAGGTGACATATAAGGATACAATAAAGCAAAGCAAAATGTAGCACTCTTGCCTCTAGATGGAGGACCTCTATGGTCCCCATATAAAAAGTCCACATATTTTCAAGCACAAGAAAAAACGCAGTACATGAAATTAATAACTCAATGTTTTGAACAGGCAACCTTGGAAGAGTCACCTTGGAAATATTTCTTTAGATGAAGATATTAGACATACTAAGCATGATCTACATCTAAGCAACCACCCCCAGAAAAATCCCTCCTCATCAGAAACAAAATACAGCTTGACATAGTTGATGTAATCTGTGCTTTTACCATAGATTAACAGCAGAGACTAGCCTTAATAACACCATCCTGCCATCCAAACTATGTACTCAAAATAATACAGTAATACAATTGTAATAAAATTACACAAACACCACATAAAAAACTGCAAATATATATTGCTTAGGTACAGCCAGCACATTGCTGAAAATCTCTTGTGAATTGAATTTGGACATCCCTTTCACCACACAGCCAACATTCCCAAATTAGAAATTAAACTGTACCTGAATGCTGCCTAGAGCCCAGTATTTTGCATTAGGCTAGAGGAAAGCGCTGTGTGTTAAGGTTGAATAACACCCCACTAACAGCAGCCTCACTAGCAGAGGACAGTTTGACAATAGACTCCCACACACCTGCGGGTGAATAAAAGAATACCTGAGATTCTCCTTTGAACCAGTTTCAATAAATGAATCACACTTTATCAAACATGAAGTTATAAAGATCCTGACAACTGTTTAAGTAAATTAATTTCCAAAGCAGGATAAACTGCGCAAAACCCAATTACTGTCCTGGGTCAATCCATCTAACAAAACGAATACTAAAACAAACACACAGAACTCTGCAGAACAGCTGTATCTGTCTCCATGTTAAACACACACTGGCAAACCACAAAAACTAGCCAGTTTCTCTCCACATAAAGGCAGCCTGCAACAGCCTATTGGTTCAGCAAATTCAAACAGTGGCACTCCCTAGGTCCTATATAAACCAATCTGCTAGGAAAATTGCAATTATGTGACAAGACGTGTGGAATGTTCCATACAATAAAACGACAGTTCAGAGCTCTTAAAAGAGGGCATAAAAGCTTCAATACTTCAATTATACCACAATAACTGTGCAACCTCAGACCTCAAACATTCAAGGTCATCCAATTAGGTACAGTATTTTAAAGTTTAACTTGGTGCAGAGGAAGGGAAAGAAATTAGGACATTTGTTTTCATACATCAAGTGCGAACAGATAAAAAAACTACAAAAAAATGCCCCTTATACTTCTCTTCACCTAGGAATGCCCCATTTTGCTTCAGCCTGCATCTGAAGTTCAGCTTTGATTCACTAAACACAGCAGCAGCAGAACAGAGGGACAGTATTAGAAAGTCTGAATATTATCTGACAAACAGGTCACTGAAATAACTATTTTGTAAAAAAAAGAAAACCTCACAAGCCATAGACTGCTTAGTAAGTACAATCAACTTTCTAGTTAATCTGTAAGAGTGAAGTTGTTTTAACCAGATAGTGACAGTTTTGGAACCTTGGCAGCCGTTGGGCCAATACAACTCTTTCCTAAAAAATTTCAATTTTGTCTTGCCTTTCAATGTGGTATCTCTATTAAGGTTAAAACAATAATAAAACAAATAGACAAAAAAAACCACTCAAAACCACACCACAACACTTAGGCATACTCAAGTCCCCAAAAATGATCGGTACTTCTCCCAAAGAGGTCGCACCCTATCTTGACATGTTCTGCAGCTGAATGCAATGGAGTGCTGCAATTAGGACTTTTTCCCATCCACGCTCTTTAACCAGGTGGTGTACCCATATTTATGTTCTAATAAGTGTCTCCCCATCATTCACAGAAAGAGAGAACGTGGAACACACCAGGACAGCTGCGTTCACAGCTGCCTGAGTCTCCTCTGTTTGCAATGTCTCTTCTCTTACCTGATGAAGGTGCCCAAGGAAGGCCTGGGCCTGGGCTGTAGAGATTGCTCCTCCGACAGGCACAGGCTGCTTTTGAAAGTCCAGGCCGTTTGTTTGCGTGCCTGGAGAAAGAGAGATATTGAAAACTATTAATTACTACTTTTAGTAAGTGCAATAAGAATTAACTCTCCAACTTTGCTGCTATTCTTTCAACATTATATTGTAAAAAAAATTACTCTGAGAGTAACAAGAATTGCATTTTTTTAGCAAATGTGGGGTGGGAAACAGAGTTGAGACCTCGGTAATAGAGCATTTGTCAAGTGAACAAAATCAACATTATATTTTCTTTAACTTCCATCATCTATTCTGTGTACTCTGAAGATATTTAAAAGATGTGCAGATGTGGCACTTAGGAACACGGTTTAATTGGGGACTTGGTAGCATTAACAGTTGGGCTTGATGATCTTAAAGGTCTCCTCCAACCTAAACATTTCTATGACGTGTGTTTCTATGTACACTACTATCCCATCACCCTCTACACGGTTTGAGAACCAAATGGCTGCATGCTGCTATGATTAAACTGTGTTTCCATTCTCCATGCACCCTCTACCCAGTAGCTGAAGACTAGCTTCAAGTTCAGAAAGTGCCAACAGCAAGGTTCATATGAAAGCCACCTTTCCTAAAAGACAGGTAAAATAACACTTGATAAAAACAGAAGTCCTATGTATACACGGCAGTTATAGGCCACAGTTTTACTCCTTCCAGAAATGACTCCTCTCCATTTCTGTTAAAGTTTCTTCAGAAGTCTCATTAGATAAGATAACTGTCTGGGCTTGCTTCTGTTTTCACTTGCTCCCATACAACTAAAACCTGGTTATTTTCCTACATTTTTGCAGTCTTTTCCTAAACCGCTCGGAAGACATGAAACCCCTCCCAATTATCACAAAATAATATGGCTGTAAGAAGAAAAAGGAAAAGAAATGAAGAAAACAAGTTGTTTTGGTTTTCTTTTCTTTTTGTTACTGCCTAGAGTGGCTAATAACAGGAAGGGAGACTCCAAGGATGTTGGGCTGCAAGGAATTTCTAGAACAGGCGATGCAATCTTTAAAACTGCATGACTGAAATGAAGCAAATCCAGCTTTAGACTTGCATGTTTACTCATTATGACAATCAAGATTTTGTTCAGTGCCTATGGGCAGGTGTGCATAGTAACTCCTACTTGAAAATTCCTTCCATCACCTACATTCTTTGCCATAAAAACCTAGGCTATCTACTGAGAAAAAGAGTCACAGTTGTTGAACAACAACAGGTGGTTGCTCTGCCTTGGAAACATCTGCAAAAGCAAGCAGGCATAAAAAATGTGATTGGTAAAATAGACTGTCCAATATCTTACATTGCTATTTTGACCTACAAACAGCTCACACAGGTAACATTTCCAAGGACTCAGCCACTGATTAATGGAATACAGAAATAATATCAAGCTTACTACCATCTAAAGTATACCATGTAAAGTACACCTAAGGTGGCCCTTTGATGCATCTTTGGTGGGGGTTCTGTGTGGGAAGATTTGGTCGATTCCCAAGTTTTCCATTCTTTGCTTTGGGTCAAGGTTTACAAACTTAAGAAACATACATCTAGCCTAAGATGTGTTAAAAATATTCCAATTCTAAACTGCATCAAATTATTTTGCTTAATTAGTCTAAAATTCCAATTCAAAGGGAATTAGGGGCTCTCACTGGTCTGCTCTTGAAGGAATGCAACTTGGTTGCCTTTCTCCAAAGAATGGCATATAAGAAGGTCTGCTGGAAAGAACCAGAAGTATCTCATCTATCTTCATTCTTTCCAGTAAACTTCAGAATTCTCTCCATGCACAAATACAAAGGAAATGAAAAAGTAGTTGGGTACATATATAAAAGTAATTCCTGATAAATAGCTACCATAAGTCAAAGGAAACAACCTACCACCTCCTCCTCATTTAAGCAAAGGTTTTGAAATAGGTTTCAATGGCCAGAGAATGAAAAAACACAGATAAGAAAACCATCCCCCGGCAAGCTATGGGATGAAATTTCACCCTTACAGTAGAGGTCCAGTGTAACCCAAGCATGCTTAAATTCTGGCATAAATTCAGCCATGTGCTCAGCTACTTCATGGAGTTGCTTTGGATGAAGACTAACACAGTGCTACTCCAGGGAAAGGAACAGAACAGCAGATACTGAACATGGATCATTTTGTGGCATTTTGCAATTGTACCTGCAGAGGGTAAAGGCATGACAAAGCAGAGCAGGCAAGGTAACACTGCACCTGAAGTCAGGAGAACAACTTTCTCTCAACATTCCAGATTATAATCATCAGACTTCAGCCTGAGTTTGCAAACTGCATTAGAAAGGAAGAGGAGTGAGGAAATCCAGATCAGGGAGATGTGGAGTAAAGTGCAAGAAATAACTCAGGAAGGGAAGGCAGTCAAGGAGGAGTTCAAAACCAGCTGCGAGTGGGTATCTGCACTGTGCTCTCAGAGATATTTCCCAGCACCACTACCATATTTTCCCAGGTCGCTCTCTCTCTCTCCTCCTCTGCTGAAAACCAGAAATACCCTGAATACTCAGAAATTGTTTTTTCCCTGTCCACATTTCCAAATAACAAGTTCAGCATTGATAATTGCCCATCTTAGCAGCTGAAGAATAGCTCATGGTCTCTCTCCTACAGGCCTCCTTCTTATGGAAACTAGAAAATCAGTCTTTGGAAATGAAGCAATGCAAACAAGTATCCTTAGAATCCCTCCAAATACTACACTTACAATAACTACTTTGCTGCTATATCAACAAATGTCATAATAGTACAGCTTCCATAATCATTATAACCTTGGCTTTCACAGTTCTGCATTCACACAGCTTTTACAAAAGATGGTGCATTAAACAAATAAAAAGGTTGAGATGTTTTGGAAAATTTTATGCTGCCTATAAAAAGGAGATCAAAAGGGCTATCCATTTACTGTAAGATATTTTTCTTCTCCTTTCTCCAGCAGGTACTAGGTAGACTGTCTGCCCACAACTGAAGATCAGAAAAGATTTCTTTAACTCTGCAATACTGATGACCACTTCTGATGACAGATGTTCTCAAGAAAACAGCCATCCAGCAGCTCCTGTACTCATATGTTTTGGTTGTTGTTTTCAATTAGTCTGAAATATGGGTTTGTTTTTCAGATGCTTAAAAGGGAAGTCCAGTTAGCACAAAAAAATTCAAGTCCTAAGACATTTCAGTCACTCTATTGTGACCAATATATTTAGGGGACTTTACGATCCTTCCTAAATAGTCAGAGCTCAAAATAAAAAGCCCAAGTTTGTTAACTTCCTTGAAACTTAGCTGATAGCTCAGAGAACTACTGATGTTGTCATCTTTAACCAGTGCTAACTGCTGTTTTTTTCCTGAGAACACCAGCTCTGCCAAATGTAAATTCACGTTCCAGAGTAATTTCTCTTAACATTTTCAAGCCACATTATCTCACTACAGTTTAAAACAGGAATGACCCAAACAAGCATGCACTGAAGTTTAAAAGATATACTATTAGTGTTTACACTGCAGACTCAAGTGATTTACAAATGTCAATGGAAAGCAGACAGTCAGAGAAAGTCACAAAAATAAGAACTCTGAGTGTTTATAAAAATCATCATCACGCATTATCTGGAGAGCATAGGCACTGACAGAAAATCAATGGCACTTCCAGTTCCTCAGCATCCAAGCTGAAAGCTGACTTCTTTTCACTCAAGTATGCACTGAGCCCAGAACCATAATCTAAGTACCCCGATCAGAAGCCTAAAATTACATTCTGTGAGTATTCCTTTCAGAGCCTAACATCTGCCAAGTTGACTAATAGAACTGATGCTTGAGCTCCCAAAGAACATCACAAATGCCATCAATCACCACCTCCAGTGGTTTAGGAGCACTGCATTTTAAAACAAAGCAATGACTGCAGAACAGAGAGTCCTCAAAAATTCTAGATTACTTTACTTTATTTAATTTAGAAATCAGGATACAAAACTGGAAGGAAAGACTGGAAACATTTAAATCAAATAAGCATTATTCCAAAAGTTTTAAACACCAGTCAGAGTCAAACTTCTGTAATACCTAACTTTAATGGTAAAGTATAAAAAAATACAGTCACTGTATCCCCTTTTAAAATGAAAGGGCCTACATGTAGCTTTACAATCCATCCATTTTGTCTTGGCCCTCACCTTCACAATAATGAAATATTTGCCTAAGAGAGCCAAGCTCTGCTGAAGCAGATGCAATGCTCCTGTGATAATTGACTGATTACCTTTGAATAAAACAAATCCTCCTCCTTACCAGCTCAGCTGAGGTGAAACTGCTAAAGTTGCACTGAGAGAAGTATGTTGGGAATGCACTCTGGAGAAAGCACATGCAGGGAAATGTGGTCACATCGAGGAGGAAATCTGAATTTTCTCAGAAGTTTACACACATCCTCCAGCTACAAGGATTCTACAGGGATATTTAAAACCATTGTTCCCTTGATGCTATTTAAGATCATGAAATATTTACAGCCCATATGTTTTTGAAATAATGTTTTATATAATCTTAAACCATTAAATACAGAATAAAACACTTCTGCACAGAAAAGGAATTGATACCTCTCCCATTAAAAATACAATGACAATTATAAAACCTGAGATGCCAGCAACAAAATACACATTAATAAGAAGGCATAATTCCTTCTGACTGAAACCATATATTGGCAGAAGAAATCCAGCCTCTCCGATAAAGAGAATTAAATAGTGTTAATTTCATCACAACTCCAGAGCTTAAAATAAAACTCTTATTATCAAATCATGAAGAGAGCTTGTTTTCCTCATACAAGGTAACCAGACTTCCCTCAAAGCAACAAGTTCCCTCTCATCAGAATCTTCTCTTCCCAAACACTATTCTGAGGTGAGGAAAGATTTTGAGCTAGGTTAAACTACTCACTTTCCATTCAGAACTGTAATTTTTCTTGCTTCCAGAATTAGCATTATACTACCTCCAGAAAGGAATTAAAGCATGAGATAGCATGATGAAGTTATAGTGGCTCAACAAGCTTCTTCAATGGCACAGAATTTGGTCACGTCTTAAGGGTGTGACCCAAAATCTGTTCTTCCCGACCAAATTTCAAGGTTCTGTTCAAATGCACTAAGAAATTACAGAAAAGCCGCCTAACATTTTTTAAAATTTTGATATATTATGCTTTCTCCATTTGACTTGTTCTTGAGAACTGTTGTGACAGCTTGAATGAAATCTAAAACGGAAACAAGATCAGGCAGTGGCCCACATCTGCCAGAGAAAATTTCAGCCCAAAAATAAATGGCAAAGTTAGAAGTGCCAAAGGTATGCTCTGCCAGGAAAAAAATGAGACTATTTAGGGAGAGCTAGTGCCACCAGAGCTTCAGTAGAAGCAGAAACCTTACAGACAGAAAAAATGGAGAAGGGAAATCTTACATGAAAGTGTAGATGGTGCTCCAATAAAGTAGGTATGAATAATGCCCTGTATGTAGTAGGGTTAATGACAGAAGTACTCCCAGGTCTCTAAAATCAAAGGGTGTAGGTTTTTATTTGTTTGGTTTTGTGGGTTTTTAAAATCCCACTAAATGGGTAAAGAGCTGTTGCTTTTAATATCCATTCAATTCCAGCAGAAAATGTCTGTGTGCCAACTGATCATCTCTTACCTGTGTTCCCGTCCCCACTCTCCATCGATGGTTTACTGGTTTCTGACGGATTGTTCATTCTCGAGTCTGCGTTAGAACAGAAAGAAAGATAAAACAATACACTAAAATATCCCCAAATCTATTCATACCTTTCTGTTCAAGGAAAATGCAGAACAGCAGACATTTGCTATGTACTTCACCCTAATTCAGATTATAACACACACAAAAAAAAAAACAACAGCCAAACCCAGAACACAATACTGAATCTTCCAGATAAATATCATTTCAAAATTCTCTATGACATTATTCCCATATGTGAAAACATGGTATTAAGGGAATAAGAGACAGCATGCTGGAGGGCAATGATAGGTAGGAACTTAATTTTCAATACAATGAAAGTCATAGAAGAAAAAAAAGGAGGGGGGAAGAAGGAACTATGATTACACCAAGATTTAAAAACATTAAGTCTGACCATCGAGGCCTACATTATTCTTGTGTTTGTTCCCCCCTGCCCCACCCCAACAAAAGAAAGGAAATTCAGCCATTATAGTTAAATGGATGCCATTTTCCTCATACTGCATTTTTATTTTACTGGAATGTCACTGGTATTAGATTACTTTATATTTCCTATATATTCATGCAAAACCATACAAATATAAAATAATTCCTCTTCTTTCTCCCTCTGGATGAATGTATTGAAAAGTCTGTTCCTGGTTTCCAAGCCTGTCAGCTGAATACAGTGCAATGCAGAGGCCTCTCCAGATGGCAGACAGAGAATATAGTTTTCCTTATATAGGAATCTATACAGATGTTCTGTGTACAGCATCAGCTTTCCAGCTTATTACCTCCTCATTCCTTGCCACCGACCCCAGTGTGACACATTATCACAAACCAAAATTACAAAAAGAATCTCAAGACCGAACAGCTCATAAAAAGAAGTGTAAGCAAATCCTTGAGCACATTCTTCCATTGCCATAATGAGCTAAGAGCAAGTTCAGTGAGCTTAAAATGAACCCGTTACTCCAGGATATTCTCTTGCTAGGTGCTTAAAAGGTTACCTCTGTCATGTACTCTCATCAAAGCAGAGCCTTCCAAAATACCAGTAGGCTGAAGAAGAATACAGGAGCAGCATTAACTGTGCTGCATCTTTCCCCCAGAGAGTTCCTAGAATGCCCAGACACTTGAGTGCCTGGCAGTCCATGAAAGCAGGAAAGGAGAAGATGGACTACGGCCATGTACCGTCACCTGCTGCCTGCCACCAGTGCACAGCAAAGACAGGGGCCTGTGGGAGCGAGTTCAGAGGCCATGGAGATGATCAGAGGGCTGCAGCACCGCAGCCATGGAGAAAGGCTGATGGAGTTGGGGTTGCAGAGCCTGGAGAAGGCTCCGTGAAGGCTTTACAGCAGCCTGCCAGGACCAAAAGAAGCCTGCAAGAGAGCTGGAGAGGGATTTTTTAGAAGGGCGTGTAGTGATAGGGGAGAATGGCTTTGAAGTGAAAGAGGACAAGTTTGGACCAGATATTAGAAAGAAATTCTTACTGTGAGGGTGGTGAGACACTGGAACAGGTTGCCCAGAGATGTGGTGTATGCCCCATCCTGAAACTTTCTAAGGCCAGTTTGGATGGGGTTCTGAGCAACACGGTCTAGAGCAAAGTGTCCCTCCCCATGGCAGGGGGTTGGAGGGTTGAAACTGGATAAACTTTAAGGTCTCTTTCAAACCAAATCATTCTATGATTCTGTGATCAATATTTTTAAACTAGTATAATCTTCCACATGAGTAACTGTGGCTGTTGAACCCAACAGAGCCTTGAAAATCCAGAGGACTGTAACGACCACAAAATTTCCCCTGACAAGTTAACATAACCTCTCCAGAGCCTCAACTCTTCTCAGAAAGTTGCTATGCCTATTCCTATGCCTTCCCTTTTACGGACACGTGTAATAGAGATCTGGACTATCAGTGTTACCCTAGGTACAAAGACAGACACGATGAACTGCTTTTTGAAAGGGGGAGGGAATGAGGACAAACTTTGCAGCTGAGTGCTGTTGGCCCACACTTCAGCCAGTTTTGCTCCGTTTCTCACAACCTCTGCTTAGCACATTCAAGCTACAAACTCACAGTCTTAAAAAACAGAGTTCTGCTAAGGCTGCAGGTACAGAACCTATTGCTTCCAGGTTCCTTATTTTGTCATTTTCCACATTTGGACAGCATCATTAACACTCTAGAAACGAAACGTGGGTTCCACGGACAATACAGAAATGTCTGCTCTTGATTTGGTCCTCTCTGTTGAGAGATCTGTGTTGCTATCTAGACATTGCATATGTCTTGAATTGAGATTATTGTTGTGGCAACAGCACACTTGTTTAGGGTGATTATAGGCAACATGCATTTGATAAGCAGCATTAGTTCATTCCTTTACACACAGCTGGCTCTGAAATTTCACTTTAGAGAGCACCGGATGGGAGTCCTTTGCTTGGGACACAAATATGAAGAGTACTCATCCAACAGAAAAATGAGCAAAGAGTTCTTACTAGCAAATACACTCTGTTGTGGAAACCAGGCTGACTCATGAGGTACTGGACACAGGATGTAATTTTTAAGCCCAGAGCAGAAGGACAGCTTTAACTCCAGATACAACTGACCTCAAAAGGGAAGAGCACAGGTTGAGAATGTTGTCTCTCAGAAATATGCAATCCATTTGCTGGAGCACTTCAGAAAACTCATGCTGTAAAAACAACAGAGGGCTTCCGGTTGCTAGTTTGTTGCAGGAATTGAAGTATTAGAGCCAAGGTACAGGATAGTAATGATAGAATAAGCCAAGCAAACTAAACCCGGAGGGGGGACGCAGGTGTCCTGTGCACAGAACTCAAGCAAGCTAGTCACTGTTCCAGCCTATGAGGAAGCTCTCACAAGAAGCCTTCCTGCATGGTGAGCAAGCTTGCTCAGTCACACAAAGTTATAACTGTACAGACCTCTTTCCTAAAAGCAAGCCAGGACACATTTTTCTGTCAGGCTATGCTGCAAAATAAATCTTTCTAGAATAGGTTTTTAGTACAAGACATACACAGAGTTTACTTAACTACCAAAAGCTTGTCTAAATGAAGAATATTTTATTGTAAAGATCCATCCTTAACAAAGACCTTAAACATTGCTATTGAAAAAGGCAGCAAGTTGGAAGAAGAAACATCTTTCTGGCAGTACTCAGGTTCAAGTGAAGGATAGCATCCATTATTTCACCAGCTGACTACTTCTTGTTCAATCTGTGGGCCTTCTGCATGTAAAGCACCAAGAACAATGCCGCTATTTCCATTGCAAATGGTATGACATCCATCTGAAGCACAAAACTGCTACCAGCAAAACAGGCTCATATCCGCGGGATACTCAGCCTACCCACTCATTCCATGTCAAATAAAAAGGCTACTTGGTTTATATGTGCTCGTACAATTTCTGCTTCAAACTTAAAAGAATAAACAAATGAAGTGGGCTAAAAAACCCAAACCTTAATGCCTTCACCTTTTTTTCTTTCTTTAGATCTTCTTTGGGTTTTAAATAAAGGCCCTGGGCTACAACTTCTGCCAACATTATCTAAAAACAAACTCTCCAAAAGGAAGGACTGAAAGCAGCAGGTGCATGATTGAAATCAAACTCTCAGGAGTGAATACATTCCATGCTGCTACTCTGCTAGCAGGGCTGAGGTGTCGCCAGGCAGGGCTGTGCCAGCCTTTCACACACCCCCAGGAACATTTCCAAAGGCACCCAGGAGAAAGAAGCAGTGCACACCAGACCAACCTGGAGTGTTATAAGGACTGCACACAGCTGGCAAAGCAAAGAAAATCTTAACATGGTATATACCATTAACTGTTTCCTTTCACCCATGAATGTGGAACTGCCTAACACGCCATTCGCACCAGCAAAAAGGATTCATTTACGTGCATGGAAAAAACAAAGTTTAATGTGAGTGAAAACATGACAAGAATTACTTAGAAATTAATTTTCAAAAACCACATCATATTCAGAAACAAACATACTCAAACATCTGCTTTAAAATTTACCATCCAAAAATATATTCTTTTACTTAGAGATCTAAGTTCTTACGTGAACTATATGATGGAATGAAAAGAATAATTATATATATATATATACACACACACACGCACACACATTGAGCTTCAGGGGGAAAAGCCTCGAAAATAAATAAAACCTATTGTAAAGTTGAGATGATCCATTACTATAAATAACTTTCAAAGACATGAAGAAGGAATTATGGCATGTCTGTTCTGCAGTCCTGATGGAATCTCAGCGCAGGAAATACATTATCCCAGTAACCTTAAGCACAGCTTGCGACGGTATCAATGGCAACCACTGTGCACTCCCCCTTATTTTCTATTACATACGAAGAACCTTTCTATATTAAAAATACACCGACATAACATACATTCTGTAGTGGAATGGCTCAATACAGTTACTAAATTCCTTCAACACTTGGGCTCCCTCCCATTCATTTCAATGCTTTAAAATATGTAACACCCACATATGCAAGTCAAGTCCAGTGTTTGTTAGAAGGAAAAGGCTTCTCAGACTGAAAACCTAAAAGCAAATGGTCTGTATAAATATCACCCAAGTCTGTGCAGAGGAAACAAATTCTCCTGGAGCGAGGGAAAAGAGGAAAACAAACAAGCAAACCAAAGCATGTATTTCCCTGGTACAGATCGAGCTACCCATTTAGCAGGCAGATACCTGCTGCCAATTCAGCGGCGAGCATCAGCCCCACAAATACCTCCTGCATATGTGATGAAGGCACTATGCATAGTCAATCTCCCAGCCTCGCTGTCCGTAAGAAAGAGCTGAGCTGGTACCCACCTAGAACGTAGTCGCTGCAGTCCAGCATTGCTGTGCTATCCTCCACAGGTTCAGATAGTCCAAGGAACGGGAGAATGGCAATTTCTATCAAATCTACACTACTGCTCTGACTGAACATGAAAGGGAGTGGGGAGGTGGGGGGAGAAATACAACTTCAGTTACACCATAGCAATCTTCAACTGAACAGGGAAACTTCAGTTGCTGTGTGGAGTTTTAGTCTCTCCTACTAGCTGTGTCTGACATTGTCAAGGCGACTGAAGCGTGAAAAGTTCCCCTTTTTGTAATAAAATAGAAACAAAGATTGCAGCTGGCAGTTTCCATAATGAAGCTTAATCAGTATGCGCCTGATTAGGGCCTTATGCAAATCTCCTCTCGTTAGCACAGCAGCCAGCACTTTGAAGTCCATGAACAATTCATTTGCAGAGTACACTGAAAGCGCTCCCTGCATAATTTAAATCACGGTATAAATATTTATCAGCTCATTTGCATATTAATTGGCAGTGCATGAAGGGAAAAATTATCTCCCGAGTGCCAGCATAATAATTAGGGAACAAAATGAATTTTCTTCCAATAGCTTGGCTTCTCAGCCCTAACTCAAGCACAGTACCACAGGGGATCAGGGAGGGGAAGAGACAGAGTTCTGTTCAAATGCCACTGAAATGACACGTACAAATTAGAAACAACTCTACAGACTTAAGCACTTTTAATCTTATTCCTGCTGGCAACAATAACATCGGTAATAAAGGGGATTTGGAAAAAGCTTTCTACACAATCCAAATAATCTCACAAAAACAATTAGCAAGGTAGAAGCTGAACACAAAGCTGTCAAACCGGTGCTTGCACCCCTGCGTGGGGTTTTCCACATGTGAACTCGCACTGTCTCGGGAAGGTCCCGGGCATGGAAGAGAGTCCTACCAGGACGAGGAAGTGGCACGATTCCCTTTAAACGGCTAAAAAGCTTGGTGATTCATTATCGGGTAATCCCTTTGCCACGGCCAACTTAACAGCAGTGGATATGTCAAGTATTGTGTAACATTTGACACCCATTAATCTATCCTGAGTGAAATCAAAATAGATTTAGTCTTTTGCTTGCCAATGACTTCCAAGGAAAAAAACCAAAAATCTATTACTAATCCCTTCACGCATGTACACAATATGGCTAAAGAAAGCTTATTGCAGAGCTATGGTTTTTGAAAGGCGCATGTCACACCCACGTCGCATCTTTGAATCATCAGTGATAACCAGAACGCGCTTGCTGCTGTGACCACGAAGTACACTGGAGCACTGGAGCACTGAGAACCGCACTTGGTCTATGGAGAAATCAATCTTCTTTTCCAAAAGTGCTCCACAGAAGGAAGGGGACTAACTATGAGGCTTTATTAAACCACTTCAAATGGTTTGTTTGCCACTCAAACACGTGTCCTAAACATCAAGGACATTTTATATAAAAACTCAAGCATGATGTGGACATCACAAAATTTATTACTCCATATTTTGATCAGGAAAAAGTAATATGATGATGCAGATGATTACAGGGTTGAGCCACCCACTTCCAGGTGCTCGTGCGAGTTTAAAGAGCAAGTTGGTTTTTCTCCTTTAAAAATACCCTAGCTGTACTTTTCTTCTCCTCATTTCTGAAGTGAATTCAAGCACCACCTCTACAAACAAGAGGGAGTGAGAGAAAAGGGACTTCTCAATCATCCAGTACTGACTGGAATTTATTTCCACGCTTGACCGCTTCTTCTGTTCAGGTTCATATCTCTACTTAACACAAGATGTTCCCAGCTATATATTTAACATGAGTGATCTACACTTGAAAAAGATTGCAAGAGAGGGAGAAGGTGCTCCCTACTACAGGGAAACAACTGCATGTGCTGAACAGGTTTTCCTAATACCTTGTTTCCAACTTGGTTCTCTGCTCATTCACATGTCCCAGTGAGACCTCTGAGACACATCTTCATGGTTCAGAGATCTTCAGCAAACTTCACTCCCGCACACATGCTTTTGGAGCGCGCTGGGAGATAATCCGTTTGCTTTATTGAAGAGCCTGGACCCCAGCGGTGTAACAAACCACGCAGTTCCCAAAGCAAGAGGCTGAGCTGAGGCAGCAGCAGGGCAGGGCAGCAGGGCAGGACAGCAGTGCTCCCCTGACAGCAGAGTGCGTTGGGCTGGCGGAACACAGGTGCAGCCCCGGGAGGGCAGGAAGTGACCGTTGGAACCGGGCACGCCTGTGCCCATGGCTGATCTGCGGCACAAACACCAACCACCCCCACACCAGTCCTCACTGGAGCTGTGACGTCCACTAACGGCCTAAGCGAAATTAAAAATTATCTCTTGACCTGTCAGACTAACAACTGGCCAAAAAAAGAAGACAAATAAACAAAAAAGCATCCCAAACCAACCAGCCAGCCAAAACCAAACACCATAAAAAACCCAAACCAAATGGTTCTTTCAGGGACCACTTCATTCTTTGACCATTTTATTATCTTACCTTTTATCTAAGCTCACAGAATCATAGAATGGTTTGGATTGGAAGGGATGTTAATGATCATGCAGCTCCAACCCCCTGCCCTGGGCAGGGACATCTTTCACCAGACCTGGTTGCTCAAAGCCCCATGCAGCCTGGCCATGAACGCTTCTGCTTTTTGCCCCACGTGGGGCATCCATTTTTTGTTTTGCTCTGGGGTTTTTTTTTTGGTTTGCTTGTTTAAATTTACTATTGACAGTCTTTTCATCTCCGCTGTAGTAGAGAAGGAAAATGTCTGCCGAGGAACAGTGCCTATCACTCTGCTCCAAAACCAGTGGTGGAATACATTAGTTTAATGTTCTCTTTAGGTTGTGCCACAACACTGCCCATTCTTTTATTTATGGCTACTTATTAAAAGTTACTTAACATCCTGAACCAAGGACATACTTCTGGTACCCAGGTTTAAGCAAAACAGTACTCTGGGCTTTGCTCCCAGTTTCCCTTTTCCTCCAAAGGCATCTCTCAGAAGTCAAAATGCTGCACTGTGTGAGAAATAAAAAGGACTCTCCACATCCCATGAAACTACAGATATCTCCAAAAATGTGCCTCTCCTCTTCAGCCAATTCTACAGCTTTTACATTAATGATTTCCTCCCCCCATAAGCCTATTCAAACTCTTCCTTAAAACCAAAGGAACTAACATAGAGTCAGGTATGACAAAGGCAGATTTTCTTCAGCCAGACATTTCGGAACCTGCAGATAACATTTCAGGAGACTCTTTCTACCCCACTCATTTCTTTCTGTCACTTTCTATGTATTTTCCACACCATACCATTTCAAACGAATGTTTTCCTTTTGCAGTCTGCCCCAAGAATATGTCACTTTCTTTCTTCAGTTATAACGACAGTACTTGATTCCTTAATAACTCCATTTTCGGAAAGTGAACATCACTTCTACCTGTAGACTATGCAACTCTTGTTTGTTTTGTTTCTTTTTAATGAATGTATTTCCATATATTACCAAAACGTCATTTACTACATGTCCTCCAAGACAGGTAAGAAATTTCTGCCCCTATCCAGCTCAGTGCCAAGCGTGACCTTTGCAAAATTTCAGGGCTGCACCTTCTGATGAGATTACCCAATAAGCCAACTCATTATTTCCCTTTTAAACAGTGTTCTTGGAGGGGAGTGCAAAGAATACATACAAACGGAATACAAAATACAGGGAAGTGAAATACAGTGTTAACTGCAACATTAGCAGGCTGCTTTCATTAGTGTATCAATGGCTAGGACATTTTACCTTGAAGGTTACATTTTAACTCTAGATATTTTCAACTCTCCATCCCACAAGCCAAATGAAACCTAACAAAAATTTCAACAAACAGAATTCCAATGTGCTATTAAAAAATTGTAAACATCACAGACTTCAACAAAATAAACTGTTATTAAAGTTGGCACAATCCTCTTAGAGTAATTACGGACAGACAGCAGTCCGTTCATAGCTAGGGCTGCAAGCTCACTCCAATTTTAGCCACTACCTTGGACTGTGGCTAACAAAATTGATTTTATCTGAAAATTGCTAAGTTTGCTCTGAAATCCAAAGAGCAGTTGTCTGGAAAAGTCAAGTAAAATTGGCCTGGTTTTGAATTACTGGTCATTTGGCAATTGTTGTGAATTAGAATTTTAGTCTACATTTAATTTTACTTCTTGTAAACTCAAATCATAACTATCCTTTAAAACTTTCAACCACACAAAATGAGTTGCAAAATTCCTTTGTGTACATTTTTGAAGGAAATAAAGCA
The DNA here is from genome assembly GCA_013400315.1 of Bombycilla garrulus. Taxonomy (NCBI): domain Eukaryota; kingdom Metazoa; phylum Chordata; class Aves; order Passeriformes; family Bombycillidae; genus Bombycilla; species Bombycilla garrulus. Next base: position 280,791 of record VXBU01013374.1, read on the forward strand.
TGTGGAGAGCTAAGCAGGAATGCTAATTTATCTTATCAGTGCAGGACAGTGGATACTTGTAAGCACCTGATACATTAATATAAAAAGGTTTGTTTGTGGGTTTGGTTTTTTTATGCCTCAACTTATTTTGTTCACAGAAGGCAGCAACTACCATAGATTAAGTATTTTTTCATAGAAAGAAAACTGTGTTCATGACAAATGTACAATACCACCACACGAGGAGGGAAGAAAAAATAGGGGCAGTGATATGGTGAGAGAAAATAAAATAAATACCCTTATTCAAAAAATACAGAATTATAACTTCCACAAGCAAGCAGCCTTATTTGAAACTCATAGCTCATTCTGTCATTCAGGTGCATCATCTGAACACTTGTGCCTTATCCTTACTGCCTACAAGCCATGGCACATAAGAAAGCATCCATATTACATTCACATAAAAAATGTTTTCTTTTCAATAGCAAAGGATACAAATTCAGTGCAGTCAACCATTGTTATCTAAGTAAATGTTACTGCCATAACATTTACTTAGAAATGATGGAATATTTTGAAGAGCAGCAAATGTTAGGTGTTTATATCTCCTGAATTAAACTCTTATGTTCCACTCATTATGTTTCCACGGTTTTCATGACTAGTTCATAATGACTTGAGACTTTCCCTCTTTGGTGTTGTTTTGAGTGTTTATTGTTTATTTACATGCATCATAAGCACTGACTCCAGGAACTTAATTCAAAAACCAACCCAAAGTGTGTTGCTTAACTACCATTTTCCACCTGCCACAGAGCTGTTGCACATTAGTACATTTTATTGTCTTCAGGGCATTCACCTCCTTCCAATTTAACTTGAAGTTGGCATAGAAAATGAACAAGTCATGCTGATTCTACCACACTTCAGGTATGGTTCAATACCACTACATATTCACTGTACTACTAAACTGGTATATGAAAAGTAATATGGAAACTTAAGCAGGATTTTTTTTTTTTTTAAAAACACACACAACTTCTTAAAATGTGACTACTGTATGGGAAACACCTGTTTTGCATTTTTGTCCACTTATGTGGGTCTCATTCTCCTTTAAATTTATTGGTTTGTCAAATTTAAAATACTTCACATTGACAAGTACTGAACACCTTGGGCAGATGTATATTGCCTATTAGTTAACACCTCCTGTATTTTATTACTTTTACAGGATTTGCATGCCTCACATTGCTGTTTTTCAAAAATAAAGTCTGAAAAGGCTGATGTGAAGTTACATGAACAAAACACAAGGGAGGGCTGGAGAACAAGATCAGAACTTCAACATTTATCAGAATTAGGAAAAAAGGGACAATTTGAGGATGCAGGTCTATATTACAGTCGCACTGAGGGGAAAAAAAAGAAAAGGCTATATTACTTTCCCCTCCTCCCCAACTCCTTCCTCCCCCAAAGAAACAAATAAAACCCCAAAACAACCTCATGAAAAGCCTGCAAGCTTTTATGGATGCTGCATCTTGGGGCAGCTGCAGAACCTGGAGCACTATCAGGCACCAGTCCCATGAGGAATGGCGTGACCCCAACATTCCCCCGGCAGGGAACACCAGCCAATCCTCATGTACCCCCTGCACCTAAAGTGGAGTCACTTCTCCCCACAAATGGCATTTATGGGAACGTGTCTTCCCCACATGCTACTGAAGTTGTGCACACATTTGAACGGGAAAGGTAAATGCAGTTCATACTACCGAAACACTAAGCAACGAAGGTGGCATAAACACTGGGAGTTCCAAATTGTTAATGCAATGCGCACTAAAAATGCCAAATATTTCACAAAAATAAACATTATCTAATATGCAAATCACAGCACAATTGACTTGCCTTGACATATGAAGAGTACTTATGCCAAGGTCAAATACTGAACAGAAATATTTGTTTTAATAGCTGTATGTGCATTACAAAAGCATTGATTTTGTCTCCCTCGCGTCCACTCGCATAACAAGGACAGGCCCTCAAAGCTTGAAAACGTTATTCTGAAACTCACCTGTAAATCAAAACACAATGCCTTATGCCAACACACAGTCTCCCTTTTCTCCACTTTGCCAAAGTAGCAATTACTAGTCTAGCTTGATGAAGAGGGGCTTTACAAAGAAGAGACTAATTCAGTGTATGACTTAACCACACAGCACTGCTGAAATCCCAGAGCCTCCACACCACTTGTCATTAACTACACTACAGGTCACCCTCAAAACACATAAATCAAAGTCACGGGTTTAACCTTACAATGAGTCCTGCTGGAGCCAACTTGCTTCATCAATATCAACAGTCCTAATAGTATTTAGCTCTAGTTAGCTAATTAGAGTGTTTGACAAACAAATTAATAGCAAGAAGAGCATGCAGAATCTCTGCAGCTCATCATATGAATCAAAGTCGTGCGGCTGTTGTACCCATGCCTTGCAGGAACTGATTTTGCTCTCTCTTCCTTAATAACTATCTCAAATCCGAGGAAGGATATTGCTTTAATGCCCTCAGCACACTGATCCAGACACTATTAACACCTGTAGGAACCACAAGACATGTCATGAGAATGCTTCTCTCTGAAGCTTAAATTATTTGATCTCAAAAGAGGAAAAGGCCAAATTCCAGACAAGCTGCTTTGTATGTTACAAATTGAACAAAAAATTGCCAGATGCCAGATCTGAAGGAAGAAACAGAGTTATTCACACTGCAGACACCGATTCCATCCATCAGCACACGTATCCAAGTATCTATCATTTTGGCTGCTCAGAGCTAACCTAAGACTGTATTTGCTATCAGTCAAGAAAAAAAAATAATATGCAGTGCTTGGGCACCTGTGTCTTTAATTTACAATAATTTAAGAACAGAAGAAAGCGAAAACCACAGCATAAGCACATATACAAAGTACGATCTATGTGAGCTTTTCCAGGAAATGTTCACAAGCCCAGTTTGGCCTGTTTTAGCACCTCTGCTGTGCTAAAGCAGAAAAGGCATTGATCAGCTTTTCCAGGAAATAACCACAATAAGGTGTTTACTAGAAGCAGTGCTGAAGGGCAGGCAGCATGACTGACACCTGTGGCTGTGTTTGCAGAGGATTTGCTGGGAAGACACACACATTTTATTTGCAGGCCCGTGGACACACTGAAGACAGGAATGTCTTGTTTATTCCTCCAGCAAATCAGAGAAAAGGTAAACTTTTCTGCACTGCCTCATTTTTTGTAACTTATTTTGATTTGAACTGTTAGCTTGACAGGTGCAGAATCCTCTTAAAAAAACCCAACCAATTAATGATCTACTTGAAAATTACAGAGTAAAAGAAGACAATTGAAAAAAATAGGTCAAAAGGTCTAACTAAAAATCTTCAAAAGTAATGCCCAGAATACTTAAATTCTTAGTTGCACATTGATCAATAAAACACAAGTCTCATATATGCATATCTCTGTTTTTTTTCCACAGAGAAACAAATATTAAAGCCAGGACACTGCATTTAGGGCCAAGTCAGTACTGCAACCGTGGGCCATGAACGCTGAGGCTGCAGAAAGCAGCATTGCTGCCCTGCTGCCTCTTACACAGCTACACAAGAGAATTGGTCTGTCTTAAAACTACTCCAACTCAAGGAGAAATACTAACACAAATCTGGTTTTTAATCCAAGAGGAGAAATGCTTATCCTGGTGAAACCCAAAGGCAGCAAGGATGCAGAAACAAACAAACGGGAAAGGAGGTTCCAGCAGAAATATTGCCTTAAAACTTTCACTGTCTAGAGCTTCAGTCCACTCCTATGTTACACATTCATCTTATGAACTCTGTCATGCAAATTGTGTGACAAACAGAAGGAATTAAAATCTCACAACTATTTATTTCCTCTTTGGGACGCTGACTCAGCCCTAAGGCTGAGTTTCTTTAACAACTTGTATCAATTAAGTACTCTTAGATATGCACACCACCCCTCCAACGCCACTCTGCAGGATACTCTGACTTCTGGTCTCAGGCCATCCCCATGCTCAAAAATGGAAATGTGATTCCTACACAGTAAAATGTAACCACAGAGTCATTTATTTCCATCAGATGCATTGAAGAAGGCATTAGAATTGCAAGGTTTTGAAAGTAAAGAAAATGGGGAGTTTTTGCCTGACAGAAGCAGCAACAGAGTGACAAACACAAATACGCTAGTGAAGAGTTTAGCAAAGACCCAGCTTAGAACACTAAACCCCAAATTCAAGGAACTGCTCACATAAGAATTTAAAAATAACTATTAATTACCCCAAGATGTCACAGTACACTGGTCTACAGAAATTAAACAAGTCCACCTCATAAATGTCTGAGACCTCTGTATAAAATCCCTGTAGGCTGATCTAGAGCATCAAGCCAGGCTGAAAAGCAGAATTCTCAAGGGACACCACAGCTCTGGTGACATTAACAATAGAACAGAACTGAAGCTGTTTACAAGCAACCACACATTAACCCTCAGAATTTTTCATATATATATATATATACACACACAGACAGCAAGAGAGAATTGATATATAAACATAAACACCTTTTTATTTACGCATATTTATGCTTTATATAAAACATGCATACTATATTATATACAGTGTATATATATGTTTTTTATTATTTTTTTTAAATAATAAATCACTACCTAAAAAAATAGGTAGTGACATCAGATTTCCCAAAGCTTCTAAGCCTACTATTCTGAAAACAGTTTACATGTTCTGTTTTCCTGCAGAAAGGTACCACGACAGTGCCAACCCAGTGGAAGAAAGAGCATAAAGAGCAGGTCAGCACACAGTGCTGGTTTAATCACTTTTGTCCAATCTTGATGAAAAGGCAAGTTGCTGTAGCGAGAATGAACAAGCAAGTGAAGTCCTCAAGTGCCAGGATACCATCATCCCCAAAAATCCAGCCACCAACAGCCCAAGAGCTGCCAAGTGACCACTGCTGATGACTTGAATGAAAATCATTCCCCAGCCTTCTCAGGAAGTCAGTCACCATTGAAAGAAGAGCAATTCAGTATTCAGAAAAAAACCCTCAAGCTAAGCTTTCCAGCAACTCTCAATACTGCACTGACATTTTAATACTGCGCCGAGTTGATCTAACATGCCATTTTAAAAGAAGGACCTGTATTCCACATAGCTTTCACAATCCCTCACCATCACAGAGAGATTACACATTAAAAATGCAGAGAAAGTTAGCAAATTCTATGGGATTTAACTAAGTCAGAGGCAATTAAAATAAAAAAATCCTCTGTGACATTCCATCTCCAACAAGCCTCACAACACTGGTGAAATGCATGTAAAAAGGCTACAAAATTCAGAACCCTGCATGAGCTTGCAAGAAGTGTGAATACGAGCATCTTTTCCATCCAGTGTCACAGTCTCAAAATGACAAGCCCTTTTTTGCCTGCCTACCGGCGAGTCTACACTCCTCTTTTCTTCTTTTGAATTTTCCCCAACTTAAATTGAATGCAAATAAGCCAGGTGTGGTCCCCAGAGCAGTAATCTGCAGATAGTCCCCACCGAGTTCCCATAGCAACTTGCACAGCTGGCCAGGAGAAAGAGGTTGTATCTGCTTCATATTGGCTACAGAGTTTAAACACTCAGCAAGTGAAACACCAATTACCGCATCTTATAAAGGAAACATCTACTTAAAAAGCACATCCATTTTTCCTTGATTAACACAGGAAAATAAACCTCTGGATGTGCCCCTAGCCCAGCAATTGTTCAGCATGTCAAGTGAATATCTGTTATTTAGAAGAGGCGATGCCTGTGAAGGAAATGGCTTCTCTTTTCTGCTGCAAGGAACTGAAGTTTAAGAAATACTACAGCATTTGGAAAATGCCTGTCATTCTGTACCTTGATGTCAAGAAAAAACACAGCTGGAAGAGAAAAGTCAGAAACTCCAATCTTTCTGGACAAGTTTTAAGACTTGTACAAGACAGTACCTCTCTGACAAGTGCTCTGTAATATTTCAAATTTTCACTGTATTCTTTGTGTATCAGCTTTCTAAGTCTCAGTGTAAAAGTCCAAAGCTACTCTGCGACTGACAAACAGCTGTTCACTCCATACAAAACCTGCCCTTTGTCCCTTACCTACAAACGCGGATCCCCCTTCTATTAATTCCACTCCTTTCTGCATCCTGCACGCACAGCTCACCAGCTTTGCCTGCAGCTCTTCTCCCCAGCCTTCTCACCGTGTCCAGTCCACATCAGCTGGCTAAACAACCAGGGAGAAGGCACTGGGGCTGGCCTGGAACCTCGGGAGGACTGACTGGCCACAGATACGGACTGGATGGTCAAGCCCCCAGAAAAGCCACAGAGATAAGGACCAGGATTCCTCTGCTTTTCCTCTGGCACAGCCATGAGCAGCAATCTCTGCTCTCCTCAGACTGCACTTTCAGTAAGAACAGCCCCTACAGGCTCAGGGGAAAGGATGGGCCCAAGTATCCCTGCTAACATCCTAGGCTCCTGGGAAGCACAACACGGATGGTACCTAAGACACTGCCCACCGTCTCCCACCCCCAATTACAAGCCAAAGACTTTTTGGGGCAGAGGATGTTGCTAAACTTGAAGTAACCTCAACAGAATTTTCTCTGCCAAGAATTTGCACTAACATCCCATTGAAGCCCTGCAAACTCTGAGGAACCAGCCTGCACCAAGGAGTCCTACAGTCTAACATACAATACAGAACATTCTTTTCTATTTTGCTTTGAACCTATCTTCTTCTGTAGCACTACTTCAATGTCCCCTACTTTTTGCACAAGTAGAATCCATAAACTGTAGACTTCTATTCTTTCTCCATGACACTTCACTGACTTCTGCCATACCATTCCCCTTAGCTCTATTGTCTTGGATTATAACCTCACGGCTACACAGTTGTCCATTGAAAGGGTAAATGGATTCCATAAAATAATTCCTAATGCTGCTTTTCTACATATCTTTTTTTAATGTCTGAGAAGAGCTGCACAGAGAAAGAAGCACTAATGGATTGTGGCACAATGCTATTTTTTGTTACATTGCTTTGCACTCTGATCTTCTCTTGATAAGTCCTAGCATTTGATTCACTTTCTGGCTACTTGTTGAGCATGAAAATATAGCAGTTATCTCCATGAAAAATTGTAACATGAAAGATCTCATACCTGAAGCATTAGGAATCCCTGTATTAATTGCTCATAAACTCAGAATCTTACCTCTTATTCATCAGGAACTTAATATCATTGAAACATAATAATCTATTCAATTTGGTTAAAAGAAGAGTGTAAAGGAAAAGTCAGAAAAACATAACACATACCTCTCTTTCCTTTGGAAACTTGGTTAAGTAAAAATAACATCATGCTTATCAGTCTCCAAAAGAGCAGGAGGTTGATAAGAAACGGCCTCAGTATCAGTCACTCATGTTTGTGCTGACTTCACAAAATGTCTGTCCTTGTACCTGGCACAGCCATCTCTCAGTGATCCCTATTCCTCAAGGAAGGCACAGCAAGCTTACCCAGGAACATGGAGCCCGTAACCCCACAAGAGCCCACCCTTATGCCAGTTGACTCCTATGAGAATGTGAATTTATCTAGGAAAGGGGAAATACAGACAAACAGGAGCAGCTCAATGTACATACTGGACATCAACTATAAACTTTACTCCTCCATAACATAGATAACACACTGTACACCCGTGAGCTCTTCCCACTATCCCACCTGTGGGAACTAGCCTTAATCCAAAGCTGCTCGTTTGCTTAAGTACTTTTGGTTTTCTTCTCTACCCTTTCTTTCATTTTTCTAATCAGCAGCACTTCAAAGAAACAGCTGAGCTGGTGGCATTAAAATGACCAGGGAAACACACAAAGCTTTAGCAGGGCACAACCACTGAGCAAGAGAAACATGCCATTTAGTGTTTAAAATGATGACTGTAAGCCCACTCAACTGGGGGGAAAAAGGAAAAAAAGCACAATTCATTAGAAGGAAGAAAAAAAATAGTATTCCCCTATACACCTGGCATAATTTGCAGTTTAAAAATAACACCATATGAACATTGACAGAATACTGCATCGTAATAAAAGCCAAAGACTTAAAACCTGAAGGCACTCAGTCTGTATTACAAGCCAAATAAATTTGCACATTTTACTGGAAGAAAAGGGGCATACAACTGGCAGAGCCTGGAACCTGAGAGGATGAAAAATGAAGAGATTTTACACCAGAAGTGAACATGCAATTTTGAAAGAATTAGTAATGATATCAGCTAATACTGGTATAAGAAATAAATATTTAATGTCAGGTGTTAAGGAGGAGACACTCTAAATGCAAATTTACTCATGCACGCACACACACGCTCACTGCTCTCACTCCTATGGATCCCTTACAGCAACAAAGAGGTGAGTTTCATATATCTCAAAAATATAGAAGATTTAAGTACATATTGATTCTGTCCTCTACAGCTCTTATCTCTGCTGTGGTTCCTTTCTTGATATTTGCTGCATGCTGAGGACAAACTTGCACTGAAATTGCCCATATGCAATTCAAATGTCATTTGACCAGCTCTAACCCTATACATGCTACTTGCTTATGAGCAGCTAAATAGGGGATGGAGGGGAAAAGAGAAGGTCATGGGGAGGAGGAAAGATTTTGCCTTCTGATGAGACCTGGAGACAAACACAACATTTTTGTAATAAAAGAAGGCCATTGAGCACCTCCTGCATAACTTCTGCCTCAACTTCCAGGTGATGGATTAGACTAAGAACAGTCTCATTAACACAATCTAACAGACAGAGCTATAAACCATTTTCTTAGCTTCAGCTGTCAACTGGCAGTTCATTTTTCACAAGGCATGCCTTAAGACTGAAATCATCAGCAGCAGTTTCCAGCAACTGGATCTTACTGTGCACCTTGGGCTGGTTAAAGAGGCTCCCTTAACCATAAGACCTCTTAGTGAGCAAGTTACTGTTCACTGAGTCAAACTTGATATAACCAAAGACTCTGAATTTGAAATTCAGTTTGACAGGCCTCTCACGTTCTGAATCCATCGCATCTCTGGCTTCTCCTGATGTTACAAATTTCTTAGCAGCACCATAAGGTCGGACTCAACCATATTTGTGACTCAAGGATTGTGTTATCATAGGTATCGCCTCACTCCAAAAGCCATTTCCTGACTGCAATTCATCACAATTCAACTCATTTTTAGAGTGTACGTGTTTCAGAGCACAAGCTCCTCTACCAAAAGTGAAACCTTTTTTTGTGGGGTGTTTATCAGACACTATTTAGCTGAATTAAAATACATAGGTAAGTTCCTAGGAAAAAAAATAGGTGTCTTAGAACCCTTTGCAGTAATGTACCAGATAGAAGCAACTCCACCAATATTTGCATCCAATGAAAACTTCACCACAGAAGCTTCCATATGTCTTCCTGATCACTGCCAGATACAGCAAGCACTTGCTGTAGAAAAAGACACAGCCAGTAGGTTTTGACTTTCCATTAACAACTGTATTGAGATTTTTCAGTTATCCTGTCCTTAATCCTTTTAGTATGTGTTACTATTGATTTTGTATCACTTTAATTTGGTAATCAATGAAGTAAGTCATTCTAAATCAGATACATTATAAAAGAGTGCATTTTATCAATACAATTACAAAACAGAGCTTTAATCTTAACAAGAACTGAAAAGGCTTACAGCAAATTCATCTGAAAAGACTTTCTCTCCTACCACAGACAATTGTATGAATTGACATTAGATTATTTTTATTGACCAAAAATTGTCTATCAGCAAATAAAATTATCTAGTTACTCAAGCGAGTGCAACTGACCTTCAGCTTTTAAAATAAAACTGCCCTATTTTTTGACATTATTGACTCACTTATTTTTCCACCCCTCCTCTGCAGCTTCCTTGGTCAATTAAGATTTACTGACACCAACAAATACATAAAATCAACAAATTAGAGAGGCATCCTTCCAGTCAATCTAAATTACTAAATGCGAGCTGCCTTGCCTCACAGATTTTAGAAATCCAACTCATACAGTCTCTCAAGCATTCCTCTTCCTCCCCACTCCCATTTATTTTGAGAATGGCATTTTCTCCCCATTTTTAGCAAACCCTTTAGGCCACTCAAAAGCAGGCAAGCAGGTGACGATCTGTGGAAGAACAGAGGTCCTCACTCTGCCACACATTCCAGCGAGTGCCCAGCGATACAACTCCACAGGCTGGTCAGTCAAGCTAACAACTGTCTCTCACCAAAGAGGGGAGTGGAAATTCCATCATTTCCCCCATTCTGGGGGCTTGGTATGGCATTCTGGCACTACTTTACCAGGCCAGAGGGGTGTCTAACTAGTGCAGAAGCAGATAAACGGGGAACGGGGGGAGAGGTGCTGCTGTGGTGGCTCACTTGGGCTCATGAAGTCCTACCTGCAGAGACGTTCATCCTCCATCATGCAATCATAACAACGGCTGTATGCAAATTTGGAAACAAAGGCATTCACTGGTATTACTTGAGCTGTATCAGCTTGCTAAACACCATCAATAAAAATAGATCAGGGTATTCCAAACAATTCCTTGTGTGTTTGTATTTCATTAGCTTGAGAAAGGTAATTCCACATGACTACACAAGACAGTGCTTCCCAAGCTATGCCACTGCCTCTCCACCTTTTTGCTAACCGGGACATGACCACTGTGGAGAGGAAAAAACAGAGACTGCTATTTCAGAAGAAGAGTACAGAGAGCAAACTGACAAAGCTGGAGTGGGAATCCTCCTAAGCCAGCAGAAAGACATTGAAGTCCAGACCTCCATTTGGACTCCTCTTTGCTTCACCAGGAGGGGGGAAACCATATAAGGTATTTATTATGTTTATTCTTCAAGAAATTTATTTTTTTTTAAAGAATATAAAAAGTTATAGCATCCTTCTAAATAGCAGAGTATAGACAGCTACTTGTCTGTCAAGCAGCTTTTGCTGATGGGTAGTAGCTACCCATTAGCAGAGGTACCATTTTAAATAAGTCATCTGAGTTTATTCCTTCATTTCCCTCATTTTTATATTAAAGTATCAGCCATCAATACTTGTGCATTCACCATGAGCTGTTCTCTCAGAGATTATTTGGCTGCAAGAGTAAGAGTCAACAGGTAGATTACAACATCAGGAAGTCTCTTCAAACAGTGTTCCTCACAATTCCTCTTTCAAATTTTACTGCACTATGCAAGGTGAAGATCCTACAGTTGACAGCTAATCTACCCTATGTGTGCAATGAATCATTACTTTGCCTATTAAATTAACAATCAAATTAATGATTAATTTATTAGGGGTTTTGTCCTGCTAATTACACAAACATATGTATCATACTATAAAGGCCCTTTTTACTGCTGCTGAGATCACCTTATTTGGTTTTAACACCAATTTTTACTAGTAAGTGTTTTATTATTATCACACTTGAAATCAGACATACGTTCAGTTCTCAATCACGTGCCCGCTATTTTAGCTGAATTTTTAAACCTCCCCAGCACCAATTTGATGTTCCACATGCTCCTCACAAGTTTCCCCACACACCCCTACCGCAAACAATCACCCTTGCTATTTCTTTGTCAGGTTTCTGGTTACACTTTGGTGGTGGCAGACCCTGGCCTTTCTCCAGAGGCTCTCTCTCCTGGAAAGAGATCTCGTGCACAACTAAATTTAAACTTTGCTTCCCTAAGCAGTCTTTTCAGCTACACATTTCTATTTGAATCAACAGATAGCATCTGTTTAAATGGTCATAAGAATTGCTGCAAAGAGATGAACTGCTGAACTAAAACCTGCCTGACTATGATTAATATGAGGCACAGGAAACCTCGCAGTGGACACCCATGGAATAGCCCACTTACCAGAGAAGTTTCTTCCTAATCCCCTTTGGTTAGCACTTTATTTGTTCCCTGTTGTATAGTGGTTTTTCAATTCTTTACAAAGGCTTTACAAAGCTTTCATTTAACCTAGCATAATGTACTGTAAATGAATAATCCCTTTTCTTTCCTGATCCTGTTAATCTTTTGGCCTCTGTCACATCCCATAGCAGTGAGATGCAAATGTTAATTATGCAAGAAGTATAAGATCTGTATTTTGATTTCCATCTGTCCAATACAAGTCCAGCACAAGACGCAGATAACTGAATGCTTTCCTATCACCATGGGAACATGATTGCCTGGAACATTCCAAGAAGATCTCATATTGACTTCCAGAAGCCCCAGTCAAATATCTTCTATCCATCAGAGCCTCCTTCGTCTCCTTTGTTGATTCACATTTTTCACAAACCCCTGATATAACCCCCACTATAACTCAATCTTTCTCAGGGCTGCAGAAACATTGTCCTACATAACATCTCCATCTTGTTAGCATCATGTATGTCAATTATCTACATCTACATATGTTTTGCAGATGAGAAGTAGCTGAAATATCTTATTAATGTGATAGTGAAAACAACCAAAGCTGACAAAGTTGTAGGGCAATCCTCTTTTCTGCTGGCATCCCTCCCACGGGGTCACACCAGCATTCAACTCACCCCATGGCTGGCATGATTAGCCCATAGAACCTGGCATCAGAAAATTAACCCTTCTGAAAAACAATTCTGGCAGCTCAGCTCCCAACCTGGATGCCTGCAAAACCAGACAAGTCCATCAGAGCAAATGCCACCGAGGGTGAGACCAAGCAGAATTAATCTAGTTTGGTTTGATTTGTTTAAATCGCAGCCTCACGATACTTTGAGATTTTATAACAAAGCAAATACCATAAACACATTTATTTTGGATGGAGCTAGTATCTGATGTGTAATATTCTAATAGAGGAAGTTCACAGAAAAAAAAGCTGGCATAGCACTGCTCAATTTCAGTTTTCATTAATAGCTCTATCTATTTAGCCACTACCTCCTTTCTCAGAACAGAAACTTCCAAGAAAACATGGTGAATTGACACTGTTTTCATAGTTTGGTTAAAAGTTAGCCAAAACTTTTTCTCCTCTTGAAGCAACACAATATATGTTATCAGAACACAGACAGTGGCAATGTAAGTCACTGGGCATTGAAACTACTAGAGGTTCTTTCTAGAATTGTTTGCATCTTGCAATTGTTATATTTTGGAGATTTTTGAACCAGATTATGATTAAAGCAAGAGTTTGCCCCTTTTTTTAGGTACATCAGAGACTCAACCTACAAAAACCTGCACAGTCTGCAGCTCAGCCTACAAAAAGTTCTGCACAGTCATTTCCAGAAGAGCTAAGCTAAAAATCTGTATCACCTCAGAACAAGAATTCCAGCGAATCCACCTTTTTGGCAAGTACTTCTTTTGGCAATCATGCCCTCTGAACCCAATTCTGTGTCTGCACTGTTCCAGCCCTACTCTACACCCTCAGTTTCACCAGTACGATGACTGCTACAGTGTCCCACAAACAGTCAAAGAATTAGATAGAGAGACATTAAAAGATAGACATTAAAGTAACTGTACAGTTCACCATACAAAAGACTTGACTACCTTAGTGGCATTTATTTATTCACACATATATATAGGATAGATGAAGGATGAGTTTCTCTGATTTACTGAACTTCTGCAATAAGCATGTTTATCAAGGTCTCTGCTCTGCAATCACTTTCCAACAACTGATGCGCCTCATGCTCCTACTGAATCCTTTCATGTGAATGGCAGCAGTTTCCTCTACCTGCCCATTTACTGGGGAATCCCTAAGAAACCAGTCTTCCATGCCCCTGAAAAACCAATTGGACAGTGGGTGCAAATAAAAATGACAAGAAATGGAATTAACAGTCAGCATAACCTATTAATCTCAATGTTCTTTGAAAACGGGATTAAACATCCCTCTGCCCAAAAACTCCAGCCACCCTTTGGGGTTCAGTAAAGCTCAGAGACTTTTTGTATAAAAATCTAATTTAGAGCTTATAAACAGGTTAACAAACAACAAAAATATATTACCAAAGAAAGTACGCCCTTTTGTCAGTAGATCATCTTTTCCCCTGCCACCTACAAGTACGTAAAGGCGTATTTAATCTCCTCTTACATATCCCTTTCTGTTCTCTCCCATTCTGTAGCACGCTGTGTGTTTATTTCCTAGCCTCTCACCCTTAACTTGAGGGACAGACTATTCTCTTAAATCCACCTTATTAGCTTCACAAATGCACAGTACACCAAGGTCAAGGTATAAGGCAAAAAATCCGAGGGCTCAAAGCAGGTACAAAGAGTGGAAATGCTTGGAAATAAGGACTGAAACAGTACATGCTCTAGGAGGGCATGCCTCAAAGAGCCAGATTCACACAAAGGGGAAAAGAAAATGTTGCGCTCCAATTTAATCAAAATCCACTGGACACAACAGCTGACTCTGCAGCCCTGGTGACCTGAAGAGTAATTTTATTAGTTATACGGAAATATCCATTTTCAAGTTCCAACTGCTGCTCGTCTCTGCCTCCCCACCTTGCCCATGAAGAGGAGAAAATTCACACAAGCAGCATTTTTACAAGTTCCTCCTCAAGGAACACTGAAATAGAATAAGAGGGTTCCCTCCCTTTATTTGGAGCTACGCTCTTTGAAGATAGCATATACTGAAATGCAAAAGACTTATTTTAACTTTAAAGCAGCACTGGCACTGGGAACTTCTATGTGCATAAGCTCAAAACATCTGAAAAAACAATACTGGAAACTTCAGCACACATATTTTCCTAAAATCCAGATTTTGGTACAGTTTACATAAATTTACAGCAGGCGTAGAGTAGGCAAAGCTGTCCCAGTAATGCTTTAAGTATCTGCTGAACAACAATATAGTTGTGTTCCATTTTCACCATAAAAAATACAGTTGTTATCTCCGAGAGCAGACGTTACACCACATATTTTATGCACCGATAAACGTCAAAAACATTTCTGTTATTTTAATAACATTTTGCCATTTCCATGCTTTTGTGTCTTTAGGTGTTAAACAAGAAAGCAGCATCATGTTCATGTTCTTGTTTTTCTTCCTAGGGAAGCCACAACTAAAGAGGTTCTGCTACCTGCAAGTCCTACTAACTTTACTCAGCCACTGACCAGTAAAGCTGTTGAGCAGCAAAGGCACCTCACTTTTCTGGACTGTAGCCAAAGCAATACAAACACTGAATATCATACATTTGGTTTGTATTTGGAAAATTGTTTGCCATTACACAAATTTGGTTCCTATATTACAAAGAACTTCAGTTTTACAGCTATGAATGGCACAAATCACTATGCCAGCCAAAAAGCCCTTGATTTCTTAAAAATTAAACATATTTTAAAAAGTGAACATTTAAAGCTCCCCCTTCTTGATGAAAGAAAACAATTTAATAACTCCTACAGCAAAAACACAGCCACATTTTCTCCATGAAACAAAAGAGAACTGAGTACCCCAGCCTTCACTAGATTAATTATTTCTCTACACTTGCCTTGTGCAAACTCCTGCTTGCTTTGAACCCAAGACCTTTATGGCTCAAGTCCCGGGAGATGCTGAGAAGATGTTCTCAGTGGAGCAAACTTTTCCAGAGAAATCACATTCTGATTCAAGAGAATTCATTTCTTTTGGCCTTTGGGGGAACACTGCAGGTCCCATGTATTTGTTCAAGTCTTTACCTAGAGAGAGCAGAATCCCTTCTAGGCTTTGTCAGGTTCATGCTGATCTTGCAACACCTGGCTGTGTACAGCCACACTATTCACATATTTTTATTCTGTACAAGTAATTTTAACCCAATCTTTTAAAAAACACCGTTTTCCAGATCTTTAAAACAGGCATTTAGGAGAAACCTACTAGTAATACTGCGTCAATAACACACAGTTAAAACATAGTACGTTGAACAACAAAGAAACAGTTGATTAAACAAGCATTTACAACTAGGAAGTTACAGTAAGATAAAGCTTAGGAGATGGGAGTGAAATTCTACGTAGGCATATAAACCACTTCTAGTATTCAGAATAAAATCACAGGATAGGAAAGGCATTCTAAGTGGCACAAACCCAACTTTTATACATATGAAATAGGAAATATTATTTTTCAGGATTTTTTTAAAAGAATATAGTAAAACCAACCCAAAAAAGACGACAACAAAAAAATTAATTTAAGAGCAGCTCTTCCATTCTGAACAGTCACAAACATTTCCAGCATCTACACTGTAACTGCTCACATAATTAATTCAGCGTGGCAGTCAGAAACAGCGGTGCTGAGACAGCCACAGCTCAGCAGCCCACACTTGGCTGTAAGGAAATTTTTCCTGAAGACAGATGCCACCCGGAGGAACCAAACCAGAAAAACAATCGGCTGCCTGACCAGAGGCAAGGCGAGGAGAGATTACAACTGCGAGTCTCTGTCCTCCCGAGACTCCCAGCCTGTGTCCGCAGAACAAACCCGCACAGCCAACAGCAGCAGCAATTTTCCTGAGGAAGACAAAGCAAGCTGGACTCTGGCTACGAGGCAAGCCAAAGGAAAAGCAGGCTGGCCTCAGAAAGGGCTTCTGTGCTTCTCCTAATGCCAAGCACAACCAAGGACACCACCCTTCAGCTGCTGAGGATCACGCAAGTGTTCAGCGTGCACTCCCAAAACAGACTCAACAGCTGATAAGCAGCCACACACACGACAGCTTCATTTCCTTTCTTTCTTAAACTCCATGTTCATTTGCACTGGGACATGTAGATCTATCTGGAACAGTAATTAGTTCTGTTAATTAAGCTCTCCAAGTAAGGATATGGAAGACATCCATGAGACTTCAAAGTAAAATTGAGTATTGCAGGGCTGCTCTCCTCCAGTGTGGGTACTCTGCCCAGAAAGAGAATCTGGAATCAGAGCGCTTAACCCTAGATGGCGAATTTCATACAACAGATCAGAAGTGAAAAAGCCATTTACACAGCTCTCTAGACCTCACCAAGAATACTGATGATTGTTTATACACAATATTACACTATATGCTCATATAAATTTGTAGTTAGCTCAGAAAAAAATCAGGGAGGTGATCCCTAAATCTAAACGACAGAGAATGGCTAAGTGCAGATAGCTCACATCTCTCTAGGTGACCTCTCAGGGCTACATTTTATTAAGTCCTCCATCCCTAAAATCTTCACCTGCAAGTGGTGAAGAAGTCAAACACTACATACAGACCCAAAAATGACTTGTTAGATAAAAATGGTATGCAAAAAAAAGAGGCCAGATCTCCAGCACCACAAGTCACAGTGTGTCAGTAACCTGGTGCTGTGTGCTTGCAGCTACACAAAATAATTCAGAATAATTTAGATTAGCTTTGCCCTTAATAAAAGCAGACTGTAGTCAAAAAGGTGTTGACTTTTCCATCCATGGACAGTACCTGTACGTCCTTCAGAGCACATGGTTACCACAAGGTCACGTGTTGTATGTAAATTCCTGTCTCCTCTTTCCTAATGGCCAGTCAGGGTAGGCCACACCATCATGGCAACACAGGTCATCATTTCCTAAACCACTACAGCCTGGAAAATTCACCCACCAGAGAAAACTCTTTACTCAACGTGGTTGAATGGATTTTGCTACACCAATTTCCAATTTATGTAATATTTTGTTTAGCCCTTAGAAAATAAGACATCAAGTGTCAGTATGCAAAATCTCCTCTTGCAGAGGAATGGTAATAAACTCTGGAAGTTTTACTCAGTGTTCAAAATGCAACATGATCTTTTTTGCACAGGTTTCCATTTTATGTTGCAGCCTGAAAAAAATGCTAAA
Source organism: Bombycilla garrulus (assembly GCA_013400315.1). Taxonomy (NCBI): domain Eukaryota; kingdom Metazoa; phylum Chordata; class Aves; order Passeriformes; family Bombycillidae; genus Bombycilla; species Bombycilla garrulus. Next base: position 298,459 of record VXBU01013374.1, read on the forward strand.
TACAAGAAACAAGCAAGGTAAACATAAAAAGAATAATCTCTGTATTATAACCTAAAGCAAGCTAGTAAAAAAGAGCACATTCCAGTGGCAGAGAACTCAGAATGCAAGCTACAACCTCAAGTACAAGGAGTCTTCATTACTGTTGTCTGCAAATGAAAGAATAAAAGAGCAGAAAATTTTATTTACCTCAAGAGATTCTACATTTTGTGTGAAGATGAGAGTAGTTATACAGCTTCAAGGCTCTACTAAGAATCTAATAAGAAGTATTAGCCCTTTGGGAAGAAACAGATGATGTACTGAACCCCTTATCCTGGACTGACACTGTGAATATGACTATTCAATACCTACAATAACCAACCTCACATTTCAGAGCTCTGCTAAGCCTTTCTTCAATGTCTAAGAGTTCAAAATTAAGACAAACCTGAGAAAATTCCAGCAGCATCAGTGCCAAAGAAATAAAATCATTCTGAAGACATCATAATTTCTTTAAAATGTTCAGCTTATTTCAAGAGCAGCAATCCAAGTGTTTTTCATTGTGCAGTGTTTCCAAGGCACTAGGTACTACTCTTACAAATTTGCAGTTCCTATGTAAAGGAAGGAACAGTTTTGAATAATTAAAACTAAACCTCTTGCTAACACATTCTTTCATTACTTATTTTAACAGGTCTTCAGTGGAAGCCACCAAATCTTCATGTCTACTATGCTGCTCATCTTTATACAGAAATTGTCAAGTAAAACTCAAAATTCAGGCTGCGAGTCTGTTTTGCGCAAACATACAAATGAAAACTCCCAGTGTCCTCTTTCAGGTGTATATTACTCATTCTTAACAAAACAGTATAAGGAAGAATAATCTGATGGAATCCCAAAAAAGTTATCTACAGGACATGCCTGGGAAAATCATTTTACTATTGCTGAAAGGAATACTCAGAAGCTGACACTCATTATTGTGTTGGTAAAGTGGATTTAAATTTTAGTTCCTATTCGTCCTCACAGAAATTCCAAGGAGTATTAAAATCATCTTACTTAATCGCATGGCATCGTTCTCTTCTCCCAGAAAACCAGTGACTGGACTAGGGGACACAGCCTTGAGCTGCACCAGGGGGAGCTCAGGATGGACCGAAGGAAGAAGTTCCTCACAGGAAAAGGGTCTGGCGTTGGAATGGGCTGCCCAGGGAGGTGTTGGAGTCACCATTCCTGGAGGTACTTCAGAAAACACCTGATGTGGCAGAAAACACCTATGGTGTTAGGCCATAAGGGACAGCCAGCGATCTCCAAGGTTTTTCCAACCTTGCGAATTCTGTGACTCTGCGTGACCTGCCTCAGCGGGCCTTCCTCTTCCTGTGTCCAGCACGGAGCCTCCGAACGCAGCGGTTCCCAGAGCGGTGCAGCTCCCCACAGCAGCATTCCGGCGCTCGGGGTGGCCAGGTGAGGCAGACCGAGCGACGCTGGCAGAGCTGCGGGTGGAGCAGCTGCGCCTCCCCTCCCTCGCTCCACCGCCAGCCGCGACCACCGTGTGGGGACACGCGCTGCTCGGGACCGCGGCGAGCGGCCCTCCGAGCTGAGCACAGCCATCCCGCAGGCACGGGGAACGGCAGGGCGGCACACACCCGTGAGCCTGGCCTCCACGGAGCAAGGGGACAGCTTCAACGACGGCAGGAGAGCCTCCATGACAAATGGGGCATGGCAAGAGGCAGGGGGAAGGCAGAACAAGGTTCAATTCCACACTCGGGCAGCTGTAGCCGCTGCCATTAATCACGGCGTCCACATCCTCCGGAGCAGATGCACCACTGTTACCTACGGGGTGTAACGCCGGAACACCTGAAGGGGCAGATGCCACTTGAGACGACCCATCCTCGCATGAAATACGGATCAAAACACGCCAATTACAGACTGAAAGTTCAGTAAGTGAACCGCCATCGCCTCCCCCCCCACACACACGCAGCAGGAAGCTAAGTAGGCCAATTAAGAGGGGATGGGGAAGCAAATTTAATTCCTTTGCAGAGATGTGTATGTAAAACCTTGCTCATGTAGAATGAGTAAATATTCAACTGATTACAACCAATAATTTATTTTAAAAATTACTATGAAACATGAGGAAAAGAAAGAAGCTTAAAAAAAAAAAAACCAAAAACAAACTTGCCATGAAAAGTGATTTCAAGGTGGATTTTCCTTGCCTTGTAATCTACAAAATAGACTGATAAGTCATTGTTATTTCTTTAAGTAGTCTTGCTGACATTTTCTCTGGAATTACTATGTTCATAACAGTAGATGCTCTTAAAAAATATTCCAGGAGGTGATGTGGTAGCAGTAAGAAGCAGAGCCAAAAATAAAAACATTTACATGTTCTGTTAATCATTACATATTAAATTGTGTTACACATCCTAATGAAACTACTTCATGTCACTGAAAATGCAGAATAAGATGAAGAAAACAAGTACAAATAACAAACTAGATATCTCTGGAAACAATTTATTTGGTAAGAACGTAATTTCAATTTCTTTCTAAAAGAAATACTATTATACTTTATGATTTCCAGATAAATTCAGCATGAATTATGCTATCTCACATCAATTATTTTCACCTTTCAGGATTCTGCCATAAAAACTAATTCACAAGATGTCTTTGAAACTATTAGCAAATTTTGCCATTCAAGTACTAAGAACCTCCACCGCAATTTTAGGTTTAAGATAGCATTTTACAGTGGTTCCAGTTTTTTATATGCATGCATACATTTCAATGCTATTTTTAAACTTCTCTACAGTAGGAAGGGCCTGGCTGATTTATTTTTAAGAGGCATGCACTGTACAGTTCACATTTTGAAATCCACCTCAGTCTGAACCTTAGCTGGTACTTTTCACCAGAGTTTTGAAACAGAGACCTGTCAGAACAAACAAAAAAACAACCAAAAAAAACCCGAAAAAAACCCGAAAAAAAAAAAAACAAAAAAAAACAAC